>JAOBAS010000013.1:27717853-27758706 GCA_025311575.1 Elanoides forficatus | reverse complement strand
CCTGCAAATTGGGAGTGGAGTTGAGGTGGGAAGGAAGGTGGCATGGGGGGAAGGTTTTTTAAAATTTGGTTTTATTTCTCAGTATCCTTGTTTTGATTTGATTTGTAGTAAATTAAATTGATTTTGTTTTTTCCCCAAGTTGAGCCTGTCTTTTGCCTGTGACCAGAAGTGGGGAGTGATCCCTCCCTGTCCTTATCTCAACCCACGAGCTTTTCTTTATATTTTCTCCTCATCCCACCGTGGCCAGGGCAGGGAGAGTGAGCGAGCGGCTGCTTGATGCTTTGTTACTGGCTGGGCTTGAACCACGACAACAGGCCAGAGTTCTCTGACGTCAGCTTTATAACTAAAGACCCACCCAAAATTATATTAACACTTAGATAAACACTTATCTGAGTAGCATTTGTACTCATTCTTTTTCTGCTTAATCTCCAGGAGCCAAGGTGGAGCGTGCAGAGCTGCAGGCTGTGCGAGGCTCCAATTTGTAAGGGACTCCATGACAGCATATGCTGCTTCCAACATGGGTTCAGGCCTGCTGAGTTTCTAGCAGATCATTTGAAACATAAAAGTCCTTAGTTTTTATATAAAATGTCTTTCTGAACCTTTGCCAAAACTGAACTCAGCATTTTGCATTCAAAATTAATATTTTAGAAATTGGAAAGCAGCAAGGAAGGCGCTCCAGCAGCCTGCCATGGAAACCACACCAAGAACAAAGCAGTGAGAATATTTTGGCCATCCCTTCCAGATGTCTGTATAAACAAATACTACAGTTTCTGCCTGCCTGCTTTTTCTTTCCCCTCTTTTACAGCATAAGCTAAAAGTTCTTGTTTTCATTTCCTTGGTTCCTTCCAACATCCCTCCTGTGCGTGTGTAGCGGGCGCAGGTGCCCAGGCGCTGGCAGTGGGGGGCTGAGGGGGACCCCTGTGAGGAGAGGCCGGGGCTGCCCCGTGCCGGACACGGCCGGTTCCAGCCGGCTCCAACCGCCGGGCACAGCGGCGCCCCGCAGACAAGATGGCGGCGCCCCGCAGACAAGATGGCGGCGCCTGTGTAAGGAAGGGCAAAATGCTGCCCAGTAGCGAGGGAAAAACTCATCACTCCTGGTGCCAGGAGGTAGAGGGGTCGGGAACGAGGGAGTGAAGTTGAGCTGGGGAAGGAGGGGGGCAGGGTGTTTTAGTTTTGTCTTTGTTTCTCACTATCCTACTCTATTTTTAACTGGCAATAAATTAAATTTATTTTCCTCAAGTCGAGTCTGTTTTGCCCATGAGAGTAATTGGTGAGTGATCTCCCTGCCTTTTCCTCCATCCCTGAGCTTTTTTTTCTCCCCATCCTGTTGAGGAGCAGGAGTGAGAGCGCGGCTTTGGGTATCTGGCTTCCAGCCAGATACAACCCACCACCCTGGACTGGAAAACACAGAAGTATCTTATTGGATACCTTTAATACAGAAGAACTGGTATCTCACTGGTACCAACTCTTCTGTCTCAAGCAAAGCAATACTGGGTACACCACTGCAGACCTTGATGCTGTCTACGAACACAGCCCCAGGGGAGTCATTACCACCATCTGTTGCCATAGCCCAGTGATTATGGTTCAGGAGGATTCTTTCCCTGTTGATGCATTATGTCAGGTATTGAAAGGACACTGAGTAGCAGCAAATTGTGCTATATGCCAGCATGGGGGGGGCTTTAATGAGAACAGAACCTTTGTGTTAGCAATATTCCTAGCAATTTTTTCTCTTTTCCTATGGATATCAGAGCAGTGGAAAAACTTCCCCATTTCTATTCTTGAATAGAAACAGATAGGCTCTTCTGTTAGACCCCATAAGGAGTCTACCATCACCCATTAAACACTATATACCTTCTCCCCCCTTAGAAAAAGAAAATTCAGAAGAGGGTCTCAATTCCTCTTTTTTTTTTTTTTTTTCTTCTGCTTTCCCTTCCCCACTGTCCCCACAAAAAGCAAATGAGGGGGATATACCCCCTCTGAAGCAGATCCTTTCCAAGCTCATGACCCTACCACTATTGTTATCTAAGCTGTGACTGCAAAAGTTACAGGCAAGTGAATGGGCACTAGTGAGATGCTGAGGTGTATCAGCCAGCCAGCTGTGCTTTCAGTATCTACTGCCAGAACTGAAACCTTCAGCCATTTAGAGTTCATTCTGAGTTCACACTGGCCTCTGATAAAGTCGAGGTTGTTTTCCCATCAACTTCGACAGCACTGATAATTCACTTTTTGTTTTTCCACCTTTATTTGTATGTAAAAGGTAAGATTTAGCGGCATATCATTCACATGCTCAGCAGTAAAGCGGAACAAATAAAGATGCTTTTGGTTTCCCTTTGTTGTCTTTTTTTTTTTTTTTTTTAATACTACTATCAATACTTGCTGTAGGGAAAGCGCTGAGAAAATTAACAAAAAGGAATAATCATCTTACTGTTATCACTATCCTATTTTAGCAGCCTGCTAAGAGTTACACATGTAAAAACATTACAAAAAAACCCATTTCAAAGCTCTAACATTATATTTTGCTTCAAACTATCCAAGCAACCTTCACTAATTGCATTGATTGTTACAAAAATGCAATCCTTAAATTAGCAATGGATCATTATCAACATTTTTTCACCTTCCAAGAAAAGCAAAGCACTTGTTCCAATAGATTTAATTAAAGGTGCATTAAGCCTGAATCATCAGAAAGAAATACTTGGGTTATTACCATTTCAGTTCCACTTTAATGCTACTGGCTTTAGCAATAGGTCAGTAACAAACCCAAATTTTTCATTACAAAATAATAATAAAAAAAGCCACTCGTTCAATCCTTCCTTATTTAGCACAAATTTCTTTTGCTTTATTTGAATGTCACCATTTGTTCTTTGTCACCATTTGTTCTTTCTGCCTTGCAATGCTGCCTGCAACGATTAGCTCTAATTCAGTCCTAAGCTCCGAATCAGACATTAGCACGCCATACCTGCACCCAGACCAAGGTCCGCTCTGTCAAGGGTTGGATTTTTGAAGGCCTCAGAGGGTTAGTTCATCCCAGGATTTTTAACGTCATCCTACCTGAGTTTACTACACACCATGATGTGGAATAAAATGGTCTGCTCTTCTGTGAGTATGCCTGGAAATGTAATAGCAGCAGTGAGAAGGAAAAGGGACTTCATGAGCAATAAATCAATGTTAGATGTGTAGTGTGTCAGGGAAAATTGACATTTGGTTCCTGTTGATTACAAGAATTGATCATTCTTCAACTGATAGAGAGTGACTACGTACCTCTGCCTCTTTGAGGTACTTAGGATGATTCTCTGTGCTCTCAGAAATAGCTGAAACATAATCCCTCTTAAGAAAGTAACAGTCATCGTCAGAAACTCAGCCTTTGAGATAGGACTAAGATAGAATACGTCCATTTTGCCCGACACTGTGGTCTTGAACAATAGTTTTTTTAGTGCGTGACTGAGAGGCAGTGAGACTCTTCTTACAGAATGTCACTGCTGATGAATTGATTTGGTATTGCAAAACTAACACAGACAGCTTAAAAGGCAGAAGAGGAAAATAAGGAACTCTTCATATTGCTTTCCCAGTCCATGTAAGAACTGATGCCACTCTCCAGGGAGCTTTCATTTACAAGTTGTCTATTATTTGCTGTGAACATAACTGACTCCCATTAGATCAACCCTCTTTATCCTCACTGAGAATCAGACTGGTCTTTACCAAACATACAGAAAGGTTACATTTCTGCAAATGAAAGCTATGATTCTGAACATCATCAGTGCACATGGAAACCTTTACAATACATGGATAAAAGTCTAAAAGTTTTAAAATTTCCCCTCCTCCTCAATTCTAAAAGAAGTTAAAAGTGAAAATTTCTACACATTTTTAGCATCTTAGGAAGAATAAGAAATCATGCCTTTTTCCATTATTGTTAAGTAAGTTCTGATGTATTTTTCTAATAACAATGAAGCTAAATTACGGCTCCATGTTTATCTCATTATAAGAACTGATTCTATGCAAAACTAGGACTTCCAGGCATTTAAAAATCTTTATGAATCACCATTTCAGGATCCAAATTTCATAGCTGAGACCTTTCCCATCTTTTACCTGTGAGCGATGCTCACCTCAGTCTACATCACCTATGCAAAAGTAATATTCCACGGTATTATGTGGCGACTGTGGGTTTCAAATGCTATACTGTTGTACTCTTAAAAGCTAGTCGGGGTAAAAACAGACCTAATGAAATAGGCTTCTGGCCTATGCTCCTCTTTCCAAGAAACTGTGCAGATTTCTACATGCCTCACAATAATTCTGTAATTTTCATGATTCTCAGCTAAACTACAGAAAACTGTTTCTCTTTCACATTTTGTTATTTATTTCTACATGCATCACAACTGACCGTGTTGATCCCCTCGCTATTCATTCAGCAGAGACTGGAGAGTAAGAAAGACACTTATAAGGTCAACTCAGAAAGACCTTTGCTGGGAAAATATTTCCTTTCATTCTTTTCTTCCTTTAACTTCAGTCAAGGGCAACCCTCAAAACAGAGCCTATTGGGTATCCTGGAGCCCATTTAAAAGCCTTCCCTGAGGCTGTTTAAGTTGTTGCTTCCTGCTCTAGGCATTACAGTATGCTAAAACCTTCAACAACTCCTGTTAGCAGATAGTGCTATATTAAAACTTCTCCCACTTCCTCAGATAGGTATGAAAAAAAAAAAAAAAGAAACAAAAAGAAACTTTTGGTTCAGCAATCTCCAAGTATCATAACTTTTTATAAAGCACAAAGCACAGATATGAAGTTCTATTTCAATACAGCCTTTCGGGACAATGTAATTTCTATTCTACAGCAGCAGACAAGGAATGATTCGCCTATGCTGTCTCCTGGCAGCGGTGGTTATACTACATCTTTTAAACCTGTTGTCATCTCATACTGAATACTGATGCTTTTCTGTTCAGGCTAGCACACTTTGATGAGGAAATCACCCTTTCCTGACTTTAATTCATCTCATTGGCGTTTTCTAGTGCCTTGAACTCGCACTGTCCTCTCGGGGCCAAATTTGTGGGCAGAATACAGGCAAGCAGGTAGGACTAAGTGCAGTTCCTCCCCACAGTTTCCTCACCCACTGCAGTACGTGCAGGCTGGACACACTACAAACCTCTAGAGATGCCTCCTTTGTGTGAGAAAGATCTTTCCTGAAAGAAGGAGTATATGGTACTACACTGCAATGAATTCCTGTTTCGTCTGCCTATTATGGCCAGATATCTCAACTCTTATAAACCATTATACCTTTGTCTCCCCATCTCCTTCTGCCTCCAAAATCAGTCCTACAATGATTTACAGTTACAGAGGATATTGTCTCTTTCCTATAACTCCATTTTTCCTTCAAGAAGAGATGAGAAAACTCCCAGCAAGATGGATAGAATGTTAAATCTGAGCAAAGACAATGCTCTGTTGACATAAAGTGGTCAGTGCTTCGTCAAAATTTCTGGTAACGACAAAAATTAACCCATACGAGGATCTGCTCCTAGGACTGCGATGAGGATTAAACTTGAACATTGGTTTTAGCAATAACCAATGTGAACATACATAAGCAAGTAAATGCCTTGGTATTCTAATAAAAGATATGAAGCCTTAGGTAAAAAACAAAGCAAACCAAAAATTCCATCTGCCTTCCCCTGAAACACAGATATATAATGCAGACATTCTCTGGCTGTCACAATGAGAGTTAGCGTGGAGTAAAGGTAGAAAGTGCTGGATAAAAGCTGAAATAGTCTACAATTTGAAAAACACTCAGAACAGGATTTTTAAAAGCCCATTAAGAAGAATAGGCTATTCAAGAAATCCTAAACTGCTGTTCTGCACCTTTGCAAAAGTTCAGACTTCATATTTCAGTCCCAGAAATGAGTAGCAAAAAGAGCAAAGGGCTTATCTTTTCTATTCTTACCTTCACTACAAGCTTTATTAGTAAAAGCCTAGTCTCCATTCTAGAATCACAAATTGAATTCAGCTGAAAAGATGTAGTGCATTTGGCCTGTTTCCCTTACACTCAATAAATACAGGAGATTTTAACCACTATGAAAATTGTTTCAGGCCACATCTAGAAAGCACAGCCCATGTGGCAAATCATATTTCATTATAAAAGCAAGTGATTTCCTCCTGTTTTTAAGGGAAGAGGTGTCATAACTTCAGACTTAAGTGGCATTTCTGATTTAGCTAACGAGGGCACAATAAACCTAAATGATGCTAGCATTGTAAAGAAATGAAGCTGACTTACTCATTGCTTCTGGTTTCCTTTGGAACTAATACTCAGCCTCTGGATGTGTACTGCATAGATCTGCAAGAAATTAATCTTACTAGGGTGAGTAAAGATGGAACAGACTGTTTTGTTCTTACCACTTCAAAAATTATTCTTCCCTGCTGGGCTTCCTGTCAGAAACAAAGTGAGTAGCTTTCTTCTATTTGAAGTGCAGTTAAAAGATTTGCATCTTGGAATGAAAGGAAAACTGGCCAAATCTCATGAATCAGGAGCTAAATTAAATGATGATGGAGACCATGTCTTTTAGCTGTCACTTAATCTGTGAACTGCCAAGCTCCTACTGACTCCATTGATGGACAGGCACATGCTGGCTGCGTATAGAAATGTGGCAATGTCCTTGCAGAGATGAAATCCTAGATACTGAGTAAGACACAAACCCACTTCAACAGAAAACTTTCTGTCTGCAGTCACCTTGTCTCCATTTTTATTGTTGCAGCTGAATAATAAATACATCAATCAAAGGATATGGTCTTGTCCTGTTTCGTCACTGATGAACAGACACGTATCCATACCTGTGTGGACAAGATGTGGAATATGAGGACAACAGCCCCTGTGTTAGCATCGCTTGTCAGTCCATAATGCTCCGCATAGTGATTACACAGTCCCACCATCCACAATGTTCCCATTCTATTCCATGGTGATGGCAAAGAGCTGGACTATGATGCATTTACTTTCACATCTGGCCAACAAAAGTTAATATGCACAGTAAGAAAAGACCTGCTTACTGCTACCCAAGATAAAAGTAGTAGATGTGACATCAAATACCCTGACTGCAAACATCTGGTCAGGGAAAATACACTGGTTCTGGACATTTAGGCAGCTGTTTACTTGTCTCTTTATTGCTCTGTGGGGGCCTTTCCTTATCTCTGCCTCAAAAAGACACTGCTGCACAGTCAGAGCCGTAGAACTTGATCCCTAATCCATCCCAAATCCATCTAGTGATACACAGAATACACTCCTACCTTCAAAAATGCTAATGAGATGGACATGATTTGGAGGCAATTAGGATGTAAGTGTTCAGTCAAGAGCATTCCAAAAAGGACAACATAAATGCTCTGAACAAACCTAGCTGTAGGTAAACTAAGGATTAAAGGGAAAAGCTGTTTTCCTTGGAAATATGGATTAAAGCGCTAATAAGAAAACTGCTTTTACAGAAAAGTCACAAATCTTCAGGACAAACAAATCATTTATGGTTAAGTGCTGATTTCCTCCATAATGTAGGCCACACACCTCACCCAACCAGTAACTTCTATTTGATCTATATCTACATCTTGACATAATGCTGAAGTATTAAAGGATTATCATGCTGCTTGATGACCATATTTAATTGCCATCCTTAAGAAAAGTGAAAAGTAGTAGTATATTCCTTATTATGGAAACATAGCTGGTTGAACTCAGCCATTCTTTAGTGGTTTGTATTTTTCTGCTACTTTAATAAGCTCCTCACTGTCAGAAATCCCAATAGCTAGGTACCTCTGTACTGTAATCAATTCACCTTTTAAGTTGCTTTAAATTAAACACTGAGTTGACTGCGTTTCTTAGATCTCTAAATAAAGCAGAGTCTTTAGTGGTTTTTTTGTTGTTGCTGGTTTTTTTTAATTTTCTTCCTTTTTTTTTTTTTCTTTTTCTTTTTTCTTTCTCCAAGAGCTAAAATTACCTGGTTTCTTTATTAAACCCTTTTCAAGTTTTCAGTGTGCTCAACTGTGGACATCTCACTGTCTTAATTGATGGATTCCTGCTTTTGCATCCACAGACCATGCCTGTTCTAGCACAGGAGGGAACCACTAGGTAAGCGAACTGATAACCTACCATCAATCATTCTCATCTCCAGATGAACTTTGCAGGCATAACATGTTTCTTTAAATTTATTTATAGATACATGAACTTGCAAGAGGAGAGCTTCAACATGCAACTCTTATATGTAATAGCATAAAATGGAAATCATTGCCCAAACTGCAACCCTTTTTTTAACCCAAACTCTAACAGAAATTCTCCATGAGAAGAGCACTCATTTTACACATATCCTGTTCTTATTCCCACTCACGTATCGGAAAGGTTGGACTACAGTCCTAAGTTTGTTCTTTCATTCTTCCATTCTTTTGTTATTTTCTTTCTTTCGTGAAAAGAAACCTGTCTAATATGAATGATCACTGGTTTTAATTAGTCATAGGACTCCTGCTATGCCAAATGTTTTGTTTGGTTGCTCTAAAGAGCAGAAATATCATCTTCCTCCTTTCATCCTTCACAGTGAAGCAAAATAGCCCATTTAATACACATTTTTCAAAACTTCATCTACCACTTATTAGAACACAACGCTTCCCACTGATATATCTGTCTCCGTGCTCCCAGGGAACAATATGGTCTGTATGTGAGACTAGGCACAAAAGACGGAGAGAAAAGAATACGTTCAGCAATCTTGCATCATGGTGACTCTGCAGTGACTCCACATATGACCTGATAGAAGTTACTTAAAACACATTGTATCCCACTTCTCCTATCCATGACAGAAGGCTAATACTTCTCTGTCTTGTAAGAGAGTTATGAGACTAAATTAATGTAAAGGCCTTTCAGATAAGTGCAAAGGTAGAATTTCCAGAAAGAAATGAGGTATTAGAAAGCTTTGAACAACAACAAAAAAATTGAACCATTCTTGTTACCTGACATTGCAGATGACAGCATACATTTTTTATTTTTTTTTTTAATAATAAATATTTCCCAGTAGCTCACCAGAAAGAGGCATTTTATGTAGTACAGTTAAGAACTTTTCCTCTGATAAAACTTTCTGCAAGAAACATTCCTCCCTAACATTTTGGTCTATTAAACAACATATAGGAATTCTCGCCTAGAACATTTCTTACACCAAGGAAAGAGGAGTAATAGCTAATATTTTACTTTTTCTTAGAGATCAGCTGAGACCCTCCCCTCCATTTTCAAGAGGTGAAGAACAGGTAAACAGCTAGTTGGACTGAAGAAATAAGAGGCAAGCAGAAGAGTATTTTATAATCTTTATTTATTACAAGCTTGGACTTTCTGTGCAGTACTCCCAAAGTGATGTTCCACTGTAAGAGATAAGTCCAAGGCTCTAGCACAAAGCATACTACCTGCATTCAAATGAAATGTAAATGAATATGTTCTGATTCATTCTGCATCCTTGTACAGTTACTAGGCAAGGCCTGAAAGACCAGAAAGAGAAGATAAAAGGAAAGTCACAATCTAAAGACAACCTTTCTTTTGTACTCAAATGGTTTCCCTCATAGATTACAGGGACCCTTTTTAAGGAGCATCACTTTCCCATCTACAAAGCTGAATTAGAGATTCTTTGAAAGGTTTTCAAGGTTTCTGTAGGACCCAATCAGACTATTTCACATCAGTGTTATATGAATTCTCTCTGGCATGTTTTCTGAGAATTGCTTTTCATTAATTCCCATTTCTCTCAACTCCAAGATCCTTACAAATTCTTCTTCCTAAAACTCAATACTCCACTCCAGAACTTCAGTATGAATGATTCATTTATACAGCTCTTGCCTTATTTTATAGACCGATTCATGTCATTTAGATGAATATTTGGGTACTAAAAAAAATAATCTCTTTTTCGCGTTTCCAACCCAAGAAAGCCCACAACATTCCTATTCCACCAATCTCTGTGGACACAAGAATAGTTTTAAAGTTCTCCTACACTATTTTCACTTGTTTAATTAGAATATCTATAGGAGGAAAAGTGAACAAAAACCTCTTCAGGAAAAACCCACAAAACAGGTCATAAATATTTCATCCAGAATATTAGTGACTTCTGAAAAACCAGTTTGTCATTCATACCTATCCTTAAAAACCTGAGAGATTTAAGAAGGTAGGGTTTTTTTCCCCTGGGAGATCTATTCTCTGTAACCTGTTAAAATGCATCGTTTCTTAGGAGCTAATGAATTTTCTTTCATATCATTCTGTACCCTTAGACTTTGCTGGTTAGGGTGTAAATCTTCAGGGATGAGATGGAGTAGTTCTATATATCAGTTCAAATCTGCATGGATTCTGCACGGTTCTGTGGAAATACAGTTCACTGTAGCATCCAAGCATTTTTTACAGTCCCTGAATTTATAGACCATCAGCTGCATAAACAGTGTCCACTCTTTCATCCACTTTCCATATGAATGGCTGCATGATGTTTTATTGTAGTGGGGCCTGGATTTGGGTTTTCCTTAGTGAATGGTGCTTAATATTAAGCCCTGCCCATCACCAGTTCAGAATATTCCTGCCCTGTGTTGGCCCAGCAGCCAGCGAACTTTGTCTTCTTCATGGCCAAGCTCTACTCGCCCGTAGAAACCTCTGTTTCTCTTGAGGCAACTCTTTGGACAAGGCTTCTATCTTGACACTCCAGGTGTCACGGAATGGCTTTGAAAACACAGTCTGGACAATGCTGAATCCCTGACTTTGTCCTGACATTCTGTGGGAAGCCAATATGCACATAAAAAGGTTGATCTGATGTGTACTTCAAGGGCTAACTCCTTAACAGATATAAAAGCTGTTATGTCAGTCGGTGTTCTTGGTGGGAAGAGGAGGGGGCCATTGCAAGAGACTGAAGATAGAAAACAATGAATGCTATTTTACAACATTGCTATAGTTCTGCAAAGCCACAAATGTTTCTACTACCAGATGCAATTACTGTAATCGTCCTGAAACATCCCACACTGGAAAAACTAAACACGCTGTCTCTCCTGTTTGAACGAGGTAGAGAAGAGAGATACGCTACTGTCATTATGCCTGCTGTCTACCCAGCCTTTTCATAAGTAATTTATCAAAAGCGTTTTATGTGTCCCAGGGTAAGGGCCAAGCACTATGAATGTCAGGATCTACTGACAAGGTAGATAATGCAATACCTTTTACTGGGCCAACAAATAAAATATTATGCGCTAGCTTTTAGGCCAAAAAGGCTCTGTCTTTTGGACGTTGTCAGAATTTCCAGAGTATGGCATTTAAATGAGGCAGCTGATTTAAAGCATTTCAGCTGTCCAACCTAAATCACATCTTAGGGCTAAATCAAAAAGAAAAGCCTTCTGGGAGAAAAAAGACAGGCAAGATGCCCATAAGCCCTATTTCCTCTGTTTTAGAGAGTCTGTCTTGATATATCTGATATAAAATTGTTCTATGCTTTTCTTCAAAGCTATTTGAAGAACAACATAGGTTCTATAAAAAATTGTCAAAATAAGAATCAGGAGTTGGGATGCACAAGGAGGAATTACACTGCCTAATTAATTTGCAAGTGCCTCAGGAAACATTAAAAAGAAGCAGAAGTTTCCTTAGAACACTTTCTGATGAAACTGATGAATATGTTCAGCAGCAGATGATGATGAACATTGAGAGAAACAAAGTAGAGACAAAAAGGAGCATTAGAACTCTGTTTCATTTAGTAGAAACTAAGCTATTCCAGAGGAAAACCAGAAGATTCCAGCAGAAAAAAAAGACAGCCAAAAATTCCTGCAGTTTAACTGCCCTGGTCTAAGGAATCAGTTATCCAAGTAACATGGCAACTTCCTATATGCTTGACTGGCTTTTTTTGGTGAAGGCAGGTGAAAGACCAAATCACATTGTCAGTAAAGGTTCAAGGATGGGAAATGCAAGAGTAAAATTTTAAAATTTACGAAATGGTTCTAAAGGCATATCTCTTGCTGCCTTTGGTTTAAACTTTGAAAACTATAATCATCACAAACGTAGATGAAGTTTTTATTTGTCTTATTCGGACGAGTAATATAAAACTTTAAACTACCCCCTGAAATGGTGTATGAGAAGTGCGGAACCTGAGAATAGAGACCTTCTCAGCTCTAAGCCTCTGGCAAGGAGCAGAGCTGGGGAAGGAAGTCTAGACAAAAAGCTGACAGGGCTCCCTCTGTAACCTCTCAGCAAAGAAGTTGTAGCTGGCCAGGGAAACTAGCGAGGGCACACATTGCTCCTTTGTCTGAAATGACTCAGCTTGTGAAAAAACAGATTTCCTTAGAAGAGGAAAGACCTTCAGCTCTTAGACCTTCAGCTAGCAAGATGTCTGGCCTCTTCTCCAGCTATTTTCTTTCACTGGTGCATCTTTGGGGAGTTAAGGCACTATTTCATTATTAATAACTCTTGATGCTACATGTGAAAATAACAGATTATTCTCATTTACAGTGCTCAGTGAGTCTCGTATATAGCTGCCACTGCTGATTGCTTTATGACCCATTTAATGCTTTTACGACTCTTCCAGAAGTGTCCCCAAACCCCTTTCTCTTATCACGAGTTAATTTCACTGCAGACCCCAAGATATTGAAGGATCACTGTACTTTTTAGTCTTTTTACAATGGCAAATTAGTACTCTTTGTGCTAAAAGACAGCACTAAGCATTCTTTAAACAAGCTTCCTTAATCTTTAATTCCCAGTGTAATGGGAGAACTACAGCTAGCAATAGGCAGTCACTTTAAAACAATCATGTAAGAACACTAACTCGTCAGCACCTTGGCTTATAAGATTTATGGAACCATCGAAACCATGAAACTGCTTAACCTACACTACACAAAGGGCAATTTTATAGCTTGAATGCATGGGAATAACGTTCTGTTTCTTAACAGTGAAAGCAGGATATGTAGTTGTCTAATATCTCACACTCAAAAATCTGTCACTAAATTAGGACAAATTAAAAAAATGAGCAATAGCCAGTACCTTATTTTTTGTAATTTGTAGATTAACCTATTCTATTATTTGCAATAAGTTACCAAGTCCTTTCCAACTAGTGATCTAGCGATCATTTTTTGCTTTTTTCCTTATAATAGTCCCTTTGTTATTACCTAAACGTTTTCTAATGTATTACTCATATTGTCGAAGTGTTGATAATAATTAACAAAGTAGCATACCAAGAAACACAGCTGTGTCTCTAGATTAGGAATCAAATGCCATCTGTGGTTTCATACAGAATTTTATATTTTCAGAACTCTGCGTACATTCTGGATAATTACTTCTCAAAGCAACAATATTAAGAAAGCAAGTATGTCATATATAACTCATTCTAAGCATGGATGGAGTGACAGAGAGGTACAATGAATTGCCTAGGGCCACACACAACACGGTGGGCAGAGTGGCTGTTCCTAAGGAATACCCGCTGTCCAGCTCAATACCTAGTTTGCTTTGCAGCTGCACCCATTAGGAATTACAAGGGTTCACTTGTCAGTCAGGGTTTAGCTGTTTATTTGCAGAACATGGTAGTCTATAATACAAGCCTAGGAACTGCGGTTAGGCAGGAAATAGCTTACTTTTTGAGGTCCAGGTGTAAATCCCTTCCCTCATTCGCATACACCTCATAGGTGGCAAATATCTGTTGTTCTTTTTTAAAAGGGACTATTAAAAACACAAGCAGATATTTTGAGATAGAATCTTGGTCTTTGCCACAACCACACCTGAGCTCAACTTTACAGAATGGGTGCCCTATCTCCTTTACCACAAAGAGCTTAGCAACACTTTTCATTTTTGGTGAAAAAGGAAGTCTTGATAGCAGTATGCTTCATGTATTGATCTGGACACACAATCACAAGATTCACTCCCGTCTTGTTTCAAAGACCACTCTACTCATCTTGGTGGAAACAAGCACCTGGATTTTCAGGTTGGTGAGGCACGTTTCCTTTTCGAAGCTGGCTTCAGAAGTATAAATGCCTTACCACTGTTAGCATAATGCATTAACCCTCCTGTGCCTCCTTGGTCCCTTTGGAAATTCTTAAGTAGTGCGGTGGGACTAAAGGACTTCCAGGATATACAGTTCAGCTGGGAAACGAACAGCAGCAGAACTGCAGACTTTGTTTATCATCGTTGCCCTGAGTACATGGGCCACGGGCAGGTTAGGGTTCTCTATAGGGGAGTAGACCAAGGCCTGTAAGAATCCTGCCTGCAACTAGTCCTCAGTCAAACACTGAGTGTAAAACAAATGGAAATATACAGATGCCTATACACATTCACAGGCACATACAACACAATGTAAATACCAAATAATAACCTTTCAGTTTTAAGAGGCCAAAACATTATTACTTACTATTAATTTTTACTTGTATTTACTTTTATTTTACTTTGTTCTTTCTTGTGTCAGGTATGATGATGACTTACACAATTTCCATGAACTTTTCTGGATCATAGTCTTCTAGGAAACAAGAGAAGTTCCACGTGAAGACAATTTGCAGCTCCTTCTCCAAAATGGCTGCATGATCAGACTCTTAAAAATGGGGATAGGATATTTTTGAAAAGTTGCCCAATTCACTGCATTAAAAGAGTCCTTTAGGACCATGCAAGAAAATGTCCCGGAGGCACACATATTCAACTTCATATTAGCGAAAAAAAACCCAAACAGCTAGTTATGAAGAATTGATTCTGAATTAACCATCTGGCTTGTTATTTCACAACAAAATTTCAGTGTACTGTTTGCTAGCCTAAACAATAAGGCAATATAGCAAGGGACCTTTCCAATGTTACTGCAAATAAATATTATTTTGAAAGTTTTATCTCCTTTTATTTCCCTGGTTACATTACTAATTACCTAATTAAATTTCTTTGAAGTATTAGCTCATTGTTAATTGTGATACACATTTTTTTATAAATCCAACACAACATTAGAGGAAATACGTGTGTCAATAAAACCACACAGCCCCAAGTGAAACTTGTTCCAGGCTATAGATTTAGCATACACAAATACATCCATGTTTGTATGCAGGAGGCAGAAAGTCTAGAACAGGAAGTATATACCATAGAAAATAAGCAATGGTATGTTTTTCTTGCTCATGATTCCTGTATCAACAAAATTGTATATATATATATGGTACAAATATCAGTTCTATAAATAAAACACCTTGTAATACTCATATTTGACTGTTCATGAAATAAAACAATCAGCTTTACATTTCTTGTAAAGGGTGATCTCACATCTGCGATGGATTACAAATAGATCTCTTGAATCTTAAGTACTAAAATATTAAGTGCTAGTAAGAATTTTCTGACAGTAGCAGAGCACATGCTAAGTACATGCTGGAAAAAATGGTAACACCAGTTGAACACTTGGAAATATTGATTCACTCTAGCAAAGCTCATTTCCTCTGCTGATTCATGTTATAGTTCAGTCCTCTCCTGCCTAACTTCCACAGCATCAATAAAAGCAAAAGACCTTTTCTGCTTTTTTAATGAAGACTGGCTCCAACACACATTAACTACATTTTTTTTACTGGTTGAGCCCTTGTGCCTCCCTTTCAAATAGCACTATGTCATACAGATATGTTCAACCCAATTAAATCAGTTGTTCCCTCTCCCACATAAGTGTTATCATCATGAGAAGTAAAAGACAGTAAGTCACTCTGGAAAATCAGTCTGAACAAAAAAATATTTTCATAGAAACAGTGTTGATTTGGTGTTTTTTTTCAGAGGTTCTGCATCAGTTAGAAGACAAGATAGACAGAAACCACAATCTGATAAAAAGTCTCAAAAGAAGAAAAAGAAACCCACCAAGTTAAACTCTCAGCCAGATTTTCAAATAGAACAGGTATCTCTTTGGGAGACCAGATGGATCCAATGATTTGGGTAAGGTTGCCTTTGATCTAACTGAGAATCTGGCCCACTTTTTTAACACAGGTTAAGACATTAGGACATGCAATATTCTGTTAGAACCAGAGGCAGAATATTTCTTAATCCACACAAAAAAAGGTGTAGCTACATGAAAAGAAAAAGGATTTCCAACGTGATATCTTCCAAACATTGCATAAGAACATTTCTAAACTCCTCCAGAAAACAAGATGACAATGTACTTGCACATGGTTTCAGTGCCAGAATTTACAGTCAAGTTTTGATGCCCTGTTCTGCTGGGAAGATATGCTACAGCCATGCAGACCCAGGTCTCAGAATTTCCCACCTCTGTCCAGATATCTTACTCTCTCTTTTCTAGTGATGACTTTGAGAAAGATCATCCTTTACTTCCTTCTGTGCTCCAAGATTCAAGGTTGCTATAGTCTGGAAGAACATACCAAAGTATTCCAATTAAAAATTAAGCATATTTTAAATCAGAAGATGAATGGCGCTTGAAACAAGCTAACCAAAGAAGTGGTAAATGTTGATTTCTTAACATCTTCACATCAATACTTTATGCCTTCTTGATCAGACATGCCTATCAAATACTGGTTACTGAGCTTAGTGAATTTCTGTCAGTCAGTGACCGGTCATACATGAATGAACAGACAGGATCCTATCATCTGATGTTGCACACCACGAATCTCATTATCGCTTATGTTTGAAGTTCTAACTTTAGAAGTCTAAAAAAAATGGGTTTAAGGCTTACCTTCAGGGTCCATGTTTGACTCTTTTCCTGTATACATAAAAATATCAACTGTATTCAGTTACCCTTTCTAAAAGTCTAACTTACCTTTCATTGTTATCAGTGAAGCACTGAAGTTCAGAAAAAAGCAGAGACTTAAAGCCAGTAAGAAAGTCTTCTAGGAACAATACAGTTTTGCACCAGATGCTGTACTTGCTTAAGTTAAAGCACATTATATTTGAGAGAGTAAAGGTTTTACTATTCAGTGGTTTAGATTCAGATTATACCAGTCTGTAAAATTCAATAGATGTTACTATTTCCTGGTAAGTTATTTTAAGAACACCGTTTGATTCAATCTACTCCAAATATTAAGATAAAGTAGCAAAAGTTTACATTTCTTAAAATAAATTTTACAAAGACTCAGCTTCACTGAAAGCTTTATCTATCATAATGGCAACACAGAGTTTTCTAAGAGATATTTGCTCGTTTATTAAAATTACTGAAAGTTCCCTAGGGCACACAGACACTTTTATTTTTAGATAGCTGTTCAGTCCTTGACTAGTAAAACACTTTAGAAAGGAAAACAAAATAATAGAGGTTCCAGTCTGCTGAAGGGCTTCACATTTGGCTGAGGACCTGACCTCGGACCTACTAGCACTATCTTCTTCTCTACAGCCCTTCCCTAGTTATGAATGAAGTTGTATGCTTACACGCACAGATTCAAAAGGTCGTGCAACGATACTGTAGCCTGTGCAGTTCTCCAAATCCTCTATGCTTTACATCTGTCCCATGTGGCTGTCACTCGCACTTCTGAACTTTACTTAACTTTGGAACTTGTTGAACATTACAATCTATTTGATGAAGGTAGAGACACAGCTGTTGACTTTCATGAATACGTGACAGCAGCTTTCAGACAATGGAACACGGCTCATTTGACAGACGTTAGAGTTGTAGTACTCACTTTCAAAAGTGATTTAGTTTCCAATTCTTCAAAGAGCAAACATACGCTTCCAGTCTGAACAAAATTAAGTTTACATTAAGAAAAACGTTTAACGAGAGTGAAGATTCCAGCAGCCCTATCCAAATCCTCTTGTGACAGGGGGGTGTGTGTGTGTGTGTGTGATGAAAAGAGAGAGAGGAGAGAGAGAAACACTCTGCCCTGTAATATCAGCTGTGCCACTTAGTTCTTCTTGAGACAAGAAAGTCTCTTCAATGTTTTAGAGATACAGTTGTACCTACAGCTGTCTCTCAGGCAATTAGGTATCTTACCTAAGAGGAGTCTGGAGATCACTCATTCAAGCAACATTCACAAAAAAACAACTGGGGGTGCCGTATGCTTCAAGATACTTAAAACAGTTTGTCAATACTGAGAACTGAATGTGAAAAAATCAAAATAGCTATGGAAAATATTTATCTGCTTAGCTAATAGGCTGTATCTCCACAGAGATGATTTCGAGTTGTCTAAACCAATAAACTAGTGAAGCCACGTTTTTCTTCTGTAGACTCCCAGTAAAGGAACATGTATACTGAGTCCACTTCATCATTTTGTGTTATGTCTATTTTTAGAGACAGAATATGTGTGTGTTCCAGAAATGTTCCTCAAAACAATGCTGTAGTTACAAATCTCATAGCACACTAACTCTGCTGAGAGTAGATTACTCATAGGTATACTCTTCTACAACATGTTAAAAATAATTTTTACTGTTAACGAACAGAATATACAAATGCTACCCTTACTAATATTTGCTTTATAAATGTCCAAATTCACCATGTTATTTGTTTTATCTGTTAGGTACTTTTCCATATTGTCTCTCTCATACATTTTGCTGAGTTCACATTCTCAATGTTAATTTAAGTAGCACTCAGAACTGACAATGCAAAAGCAGTAAGATAAATGATCATGCAATACAAACAGAATGAGCATGCCAGGAAGTTTATTATATGCTTCAGACACAGTTGTTTATTGTTAAATGCACTCAGAAGCAGTGTTTTTTTTCAGCTGTGACATGTAAAAGTGGAGTCTTGATTACTCTGTTCTACTGGTAATGGATGAAAGATACAATAATGGTTAAATTTAACTGTCATTTTCTACTGCTTGGCTACCCAGTGAGCAGGTCAACAAGTTAAATGTTTGGAAAAATGTTGCAATACTGTAAATAACCAGAATTACATATTCTAACCATTACATGCTTACACAAATGGATGTACTGCTATATAACTTTTCTGGTTTTGTAATTTGAATGCAGTTGCATTTTTTATCTTTGAAGAGAAGAATTTCTAAATTTTGTTGTTTCCTAAGCAACACCTTAAATAAATGCTAAAACAAGACATCTGCTCTGCATACTGCAGATGTAAGGAGGGCAAAAAGTCAGAGGAGTTAGAGAGAATCTCTCAGTGACAAATTATAGATTTAAGAAAGATTCCAAACACTTAGACACATGTTTGGAAATTGTATCTAAACTAAGTTTACACATAAAAGAGATCCTTTCTCTTACAGAAGTCATGAAAGTATTCAACTGCTCTTGTTTTTTGTAGGTTGATTGGAAAGTACATAAAACTAAATCCTACTCCTCCAAAGGTAAAAAAAATCTCAAGTATCATCAGAATGCTCCAAGACTCCAACAAAACTGCTACCATATTAAGATATGCAAATTGTGCCTATTGGCATATAATTCAGCAAGAAAAAAAACCTACAGCTGGACAAAAATAACTTAAAAATTATTAAGCTGTCTTCTTATCTCTGGTAAGCATGGTAACCCATGTTTTTCACTAGAATATCTACATCTTAATATAATCTTTAATTCAAACTTGCATTTTGCTTGGTCATATATAAACTGATTACATTGTTTTTAAAGTATAGGGAAATTCTCCCCTGCCACTCAGTTCCCACATTTAGATTTCTGAACCCCAGCAGGCATAAGAAAAGAGGATTAACTCAGCAATAATTGTGTGTTTATTACTACCATTTAAACAGCTTACTCTTCCCACGTTCATTTCCTTTTCTAGATGTTTCAACTTGTCATATTTAACTTGGCTGGTTTGACACGCAAAGAAACAACTACACCTATTGATCAACCTGTGGTGCAACACAGCATTTATCAATCCATACTCATACAAAAAATAGCTCAGCGGAAGGAACTTGGACATTTGGTGTCAGTATCTTGGTTGTTTAAGCCTGGCCAGCATTCTCTGGTCTCGCTTCAGCTCCTCCTGCAGTCGTCCCCTGGTCTGCAGTGACCCAAGGCAGCAGAAGGCTGAGGAGGAACTTCATGCAAACTGTGGGTGCAGTGGCAATTACAGGTCTCCTAGCTTTCTTCTTGCTCTGTGCATGAGACTTCTCATCACGTTACGTTAGGAGGACAGCGAGCGTGATAAGGCCGCAAGGAAAGTCTGTCTTCCACCAGAGCATAGGCTGCATCTCAGAAATCCTTGTGGGGGATGAATTCTGCAGCGTAGTGCAGCAAGTGAAGCGGAACTCCAGGTGTGACAGTGAAGGAAGGTCAAGAACAAGCCCCACGCTTGGCAATAAGAACTTGCCAGATGCCTCAGTTGTGATTGTCAGTCTCCGAATGGGAACTCCTGATATATTAGGCCTGGTTCAGTCACGTAAACCCTGTCTCTAGTGATGCTGGTGATCGGCTTGCTTAGCATATTACAGTGACTTTTCATTCAAGCTAGTCCTGTGCTGTTGCCTTGAGTCCACGTAGAACCAAATACTCACAATGATTAGGTAGAAGTCATTAAATATTTTAGTCAGCTACAATGTATTCTGTAAGATCATACTAAATAAGACTGGAAGAATATTTCAAAAGTTCATTCTTCAAAGAGACTGAAATCCTTCTGTTAATATTTTTTGAGATAAAAAGCTTTACACATATTTGTTATTCTGTTAAGAGTTTCTGGAATGGAGAAGAGTTGGCTGCAGGTATCAAATTTCTTCAAGGATGCAACTTTTAATCAATTTGATCACAGACCGAGAATATATAGAGGCTTGTGAATAATTATACAGAGGCTCAAAAGAAGTATACATTTGGACATGATACTCTGCAGTTTTGTACAGAAGTAAAACCACAGAAAGACCACGTATCTGTTTCGACTGCAAAATGCCACTTTTTTAAATATTGGATGGAAAACTGAAATTTCTTTATATCTGGTATATTAGATACCACAAGCAAAAGTTTGGCTATTAATTAAAGGAAATGTGTTCCCTTAATTACAACATGCAGAAGTTTAAAATTATTTAGATTATTTGTCTTGTTTTCACACTACAAATAGAGTACCACATTCATGTACAGCACAAGCACTTTTGAAATGTCTTTAAAGCAGACAAATAATATTAATTTACACCTAAGGAGCCAACAGTACAGCTTCCACTTAGAGAACCATGAACCAAGAAACTCAGAAGCACAGATCCATCCTAGCCAAAGAAGAGGCCACCTCAGAGAATTCCCCTGTCTGCCTTTTTCAAAAAGAGAAACACTATTTAAACTTATTGTGGCTGAAAAGTAAATTTTTCAATCAAAAATAAAAGATGGAGAGTTGATTCTGTAGCATGATGAATTATTGTAATGCTTAAGATGCAAGCATCCTTTACATGGGAAGTATTTTACACTTATAAACTGGTTGCAAAATACGTGACAGTATAACCATTTTCTTATTTTAAATTAAGACAATCATGGTAGAATTTGAACTCACAGCCTTATAAACATACAGAAATGTTACATTAGCCAGTAGGGTACTTTTTCGTCAGTTAATAGTTATGGGAGCTCACAGATATTAGATTACCTCTAGGGAGATATATTCTTTTTCCGTGACTTCAGTAGAAATGGATGAAGAATTGCAAAGGAATACTAATAAAGATGCTGAATATCAATGCTTACACATTTTAAAGTCAGGATATTCACTAGTTCATTTCATTAACTAAATTTTTAGATGTCACAGAGATTTGTTGAGATACCTTGTACTCCTCAAAAACAGGAAGAGGAAATGAGGATTTAAAAGTTACCTTTATAAACACAGGTTTTTCTGCATAAGTTAGATTTATTAGGCTTGTGTAAAATGAAAAGTTAAAATTATCCAGCCACCTGTTAGTATTGTCTGAATAATAGCGCAGCTTTCCTCACACATGACCTGATAACAACTACCTCAAAGGTAAATATCAAAATTCACATTGACTTCAAGGAAAAGCTGAAAAATAATAACTCGTTTTACAATTTGGCTTAGAGTTATCACTGAAACATTGGATATATGCATGGAAATGTAAGAAAGCTAAAAAGATCCTTGAGTTACAGGCCAGTGCAAGGTGGCAGCAGCTAGTTCAAACCAAAACCCCCAGGAATTAAGAAACAATCAATAGGGTTGGAACCGTTTCTTTTTATAAGAATGAGGTATTTTCCCAGGCATTGCAGTATTTTTAACCTCCCATTTCAAGATAGCAGTGTAGAAAAGACTACTTAAACCACAGTGCCTTAAAATCTACAACTAAAGAAGAAAACCAGATGAAAGTGAGTCTTAGATCCTTCTGGAAATTAAAAGGAAATAGGACCTTTTCCAATCTGTGCCCTGGAATTCACAGTGAGTTCTTCAGTGGCAGTCTAATAAAATGCAAACATTGCGAGCAATTTGAACAGTGCTAAACTGACAGAACACTTAAAATCCAACAGGGGTTTTTTTTGGTTTTATTACATTGCTATTAGTCTCTAACACTGAAAGAAGTTCTTTAAAACATCCAAGCAGAATATTAATGAGCATAGGAGACTTTTATTTCACAATGAACACTTGAAATTGGTATGTCAACAACTGGAGTGGTATCATCATCACCAGCTGTGTCATAGCTCCTTCCTTCTCTCTTAAGCCTTCTGACAAAGGAAAAACCAAGGTATTAAAATTCACCACCACATCAGAACACCATCACCACACCAAAACAAAAACCAGTCATCACCTAACTTCAAAACCTTTGCCTTCTAGCAAGTGCTGAAAGAAAATACAGTTCCTATTCTTTAACTGCAAACAGTCCTAAATCTCAGAATCACATCGTATATTTTTGTCTGAGAGTGGTATCTAAGGCAAAATCACTTCCTATCTCTATCTCCTTCCAGAGTCTGGAATCTCTTCCACTCAAGCATTCTGTCAGCCCCAAGATCTAAATTTCCAATCTCAGTTGTATCTCTTGGGACTGACAGGAGTTTGTCAGAAGCTCGAGGTTTCATGTTCCAGCAACCTTGCAGTTTTAAAATCTCAACTTCCCATCTGAGGACTGTCATCAGAGGTTGCGCCAGCAAATGAAGTTTAACAGGATTTTAAACTTCATCACCATTTAAAATTACTCCCTTGTTCAACACTAACAAGAGCATGTTTTAAATCCACGAGTAGGATTGCTTTTCCTCCCTCAGTTTTGAAATACATATTAAAAAGAGGATTTCTTTCATACACTTGTGCGAGCAATGATGCCTGAATGTAAATGAAGGCCTTTTGTTTGTAACTGCTTTTATCTTCCAAATCACAGTTGTTTTCTGCAAAGCGACAGAACACACTGATTCCTTTTCAAAGAAATCTTTTTGACAAAATGGCTCACACACCTGTCAGAGTAATAGAGGATGGGTTTTTGTTAAACGAAAACACAAAACCCCCAGCAATACCAGTGTTAATTGCTGTATTGTTTCAAGAAACAAAAACTCACAGAAAAAAATAGCAACTGCCTACATAACACTGTGTATCTAGAAACTGTTGGAAGCTAATTGCAACAAGCCTGAGACGGTTGTTCCAGCACTCATCTTTCACAGTGCAGAGGCTTCAGGAAAAAAATTAATTCTTTCATCTCTCTGGCTTTTGAGTCTTTGGTTTTCTTATCAGTTTACTTTGCATGTAGTGACTGTTGCTTTTAAGTAGCTACCGCTGCGCAAACTGTTATCTGAAGTAGAAGAGTCACTGCTTCAGGCAGAAACACATTTCTTGGGGAAACCAAAGGTGCAGCAGCATCCCTTGGTCCAGACCACAACCCCTCTCACCCGCGGCGTCGGCAAGGAACTGGGATAAACTTCTGTTCGGTTAGGATTAAAACCAGGTTGGGGGGCGGAGGTGGGACATGACGTGACAGGGAACAGGACAGGACACGGACACATGACCAAACCAAACAACCCCAAGAAGCCCTCAAGTTACTATTCTGGGAGACCACACTCACTAGCAGAAAGGCAGACTATCTCTTTTATTTGTAAATAATGTTATTGCTGCAAAATCACAATTATCCCTGTAAAAAGTGAAATACCACTGTAATTTTATAACCTGTTTAATTTTAAATCCTGCATTGTCAAATCAAGTACCTAGAACTGTGAATTAAAATAACTCCTTCAGGTCAAAGATGTCTCTAGTTTGCCTCAAATGTCACAGAAAATGGGATTTTATGTATTTTTTTTTTATAACTGGTTCTATCACATAATTTGGTTTTGTAAAAACACAGACCTAAACAGTCAAGTGGAAATTTCAAAATGACCCATTTCCTTCACCTTGATAGTTCAGGGTGGGCTCTCTAAGCAGCAGGAGATATGGGACAACAGACTGTAAAGTTTCTTCTGACCTTTCAGAGTGCTTTGAAAGCACTAGAAAGAAAACTGAATTAGACAATTAGAGAAGCATGATTATACCATACACGATTTTGGTTATATTCTTCTTCATTACTATTATCATTTATTATTATTATTATTATTATTATTATTATTATTATTATTATTATTATTATTATTATTATTATTATTATTATTATTATCATTATTATTATTATTATTATTATTATTATTGTTGTTGTTATTGTTATTATTGTTATTATGTTATTACAATATTTTATTTTACTTTAGTTATTAAACCGTTCTTATCTCAACCCACAAGTTTTACTTCTTTTTTTGATTCTCCTTCCCATCCCACTGGGAGGGAGGAAGAGTGAGCGAGTGGCTGCGTGGTGCTTAGCTGCTGGCTGGGGTTAAACCATGCCATACCTAAAACCAGGTAAGGCAGACTAACTGCTAATGCTGCCCCACCAACCTGAACTAGAAAGGACTTCCAAGCATCGAGCAACCCTAACCCAGTCAAAGAGCTCACAGCTGCACTACCCATTCCACATGAATTCCTCCCTATGAAAATATCTATGGTAAAATCCCATCAGCTTAAACAAGGCCAAAACTTCACTCAAAGATCCATTCTCAAACAACGCCTCAACTTTATCTCACAAATTCAGAACTCAGCTTTGGCCTTAATTGCAACAGATTTGTTACACAAAACTTTCTGGATCAAGCCTAAAGAGATGAGGTTGGGTGGGATTTTTTTTTTTTTTTTAAACGAACAGCAGGTGATAGATGGATGTGGATGGATTTGTTTGACTAAATGTCGGTATCTGAATCATTCAACCCAGATCCCCTTTTGAGTCAGAAGAGAGCTAGTCAGAGTTAATTCCGTCCCAAAGCAAATGTTCAGCAACCTTAAAAACAGCTGAATTGAACTTCCTCCTAAAGCACTCAATTTTCTCCACTTGATAATGAACAGAAAACTCACACCAAGTTCCACACAGCTAGGATTTTACCTTAGGAATTCTTAGCCTATATTTAAAGTGAAGTGATGCCCTTAAAGCTGCATTTCAAAACCAGGTGCCTTCTCTATTCATTTATTTTATAGAGCATATCAAATTTTAGTAAGCTTTCCTAAAAAATGAAACTCGAGTGATTATACTGTCTGTCACTGTCCCCTCAATAGGTTGATTTCATTCACATTTGAAAGTGGACAAGGTTTTAAGGATATTAAAGTCTTTTTTTCCTTTTTTTTTTTTGTCCCCAGTAGAAATTTACTTCTAGGGAGAAGAGAAAGATGTTATTTATCCCCTTAGTAATGGAAAATCAGAAGGACCTCAGTCCAGATCTGTTCTAAGAGGCAGCAGCCAACATACACAGAAAAAAAATCCTTTATCCATTAAGCAGGTACACAGTTCCAGATAAACTATACTGCCTGCTACAGTGGTTGCATGACAAAATATACAAATGTGGGCTGGTGTGCAAGGACTGACAACAATAGGAAAGCAAGTTTCATTAGTTCTGCTACTAATGGAACAGTCTGTTTTAGCTTATAAATGTTCTAGAAAAATTTAATGCCTATTAGAAACTTTGAAGATTACATTTGATCATTAAAGTGTGAAATAGAGAAATTTATGTCTGTTTTAATTGAAAAGCTTAATACAACCTTTACAGCAGAGTTACCTCCTGATATATCTGCAAATGTCTGCAGAAAATTTTTTACCGTGCATATTTTACATATGCCAGGAGATTCTACCTATGAGAATTAGATGGTGACTGCAGAAACAAACTAATGGAGATTCAATTAAGATGTTCATAATTAAAATCTGTACACTGAAGACTAATCAATTTGTCCTTTCTACCTTTTCTAGTTGTATAAAACAAGGCAAAAAGTTGGTGCAATCCTAAAGTGGTCATTTTAGCACTTCTCGAGGGAATACCTCTCCACACAATGCATACTTAAACTGCAGATTTGGTGGTGAGGAGGTCAGCACCTCAAATGCCCACCTGCAGCACTCTAAAGAGTTGAATTATTCTATTGCAGCTAGTCAAGTTTGTAATTATGTGACATAAAACATAGATAATGAAGCTGCAAGGCCTGCAAGGATCAGAAAGACAATCCTGCTCCTGCTCTCTGATGCATCTGATGTTGCACAAACTATGTGCGGAAACCACCTTATCTCCTGGAGACTGTCAATTATAGGGTCAACACAAGAGGGTCCAAAGATGAAAGCAGATTTGATACAGAAAATGATCCCTAACACTTTCAAATATGTGGATCTATAATTAAACACTTAGATGCAAAATTAAGTTCCTTTACAAGCAGAAATTTAAATTCATACTTAAGTTCTTACTGTAGGTAGCCTTATTTCCAGAACTGACAAAAAGTTATTGAAGTCAACATAATGAAGAAGAGTTCCTTGGAACTACTGTTATTTGGCAACTCTTCCAGAATTTAGACCATCACTTGTGGCAGAGAATACATAACAGTTCCATCAAAAAACTGGAGCCACAACTGCCAGAGGAAAATAGAAGTGATGTGTATAGAAAAAGTGCCTACAACTTTAGTGGCCACTCATGCACTGCAAAACTTGGATTCCATCCTCTCCAGCAGCATCAGAAAAGCTCAATATCAATGCATTAATCATAAGACTATACTGAATTTAAATGTGAAAACCAAAACAGCCAAGTTTTGACAATCATAGAGTCCAAGAATAGAATGGGTTGGAAGGGACCTCCAAAGGTCATCTAGTCCAACTCCCCTGCAATGAGCAGGGACATCTTCAACTAGATCAGGTTGCTCAAAGCCCCGTCCAGCCTGACCTTGAATGCTTCCAGGGATGGGGCATCCACGACATCTCTGGGCAACCTGGGCCAGTGTCTCACCACCCTCAGTGTAAAACGTTTCTTCCTTATATCTAGTCTGAATCTACCCTCTTTTAGTTTCAAGCCATTACTCCTTGTCCTGTTGCAACAGGTCCTGCTAAAGACCTTGTCCCCATCTTTCTTATAAGCCCTCTTTAGGTACTGGCAGGCTGCTCGAAGGTCTCCCCGGAGCCTTCTCTTCTCCAGGCTGAACAACCCCAACTCTCCCAGCCTGTCCTCACAGCAGAGGTGCTCCAGCCCTCTGATCGTCTTTGTGGCCCTCCTCTGGACTCGCTCCAACAGGTCCGTGTCCTTCTAACGCTGGGGACCCCGGATCTGGATGCAGTGCTGCAGGTGGGGTCTTACCCGAGCGGACCAGAGAGGCAGAATCCCCTCCCTCGACCTGCTGGCCACGCTGCTTTGGGTGCAGCCCAGGACACGGTTGGCTTTCTGGGCTGCGAGCGCACATTGCCGGGTCATGTCCAGCTTTTCATCCGCCAGTACCCCCAAGTCCTTCTCTGCAGGGCTTCTCTCAATCCCTTCATGCCCCAGTCTGTACTGATACCGGAGTTTGCCCCAACCCAGGTGCAGGACCTTGCAATGTCCATCTATATATACGTATAGTGTCACAGCGGTGTTTCCGAGCGCGTCACACTGAGACTGTACAACTCACTGGGAGCATAATGTGGGTCACACGGTTCTCTTGCTGTTTGCAAGCGGGAATTTGAAGTCCTTTCTCCTCAGATTAGAGATGTAGTTGGGAGCAATTTATCGGGTTTCAATAAAACTTCCTGCCTTGATATTCATGGCAAAAGTTGATCAGAAAGTCATCACCTACCGGTTTTATTTAGATAAAAGCACCGAAAAGAGCAAACATAGGGAATAAACATCTCTTCACTACTGAATATGTGTTTGCACCATCCAGTGGATACTCGGTAGCCACATTACTGAAGTCTGAGTTCTTTTCTCCTTTTGGAGCACTTTGAATACTCTGACAGAACAGATGTGGGGCTTCGAAGTACACAGACCTCAAGTTACTAGTTGAGGTCAAAACAAAGGAAGCACCAAAAAGCACATTTTAGTATCTGATAGCTTGTCTACAGCTTTTGTAAAACAAGTTGAGGGAGGTGATTACTGAATGGGACCTTAGACAGGTGATTTGAAAAATAGGTAAATAGCTGTTGGCTGGCACATACTCACAACTTCATTTAAACAGGCATTTTGAGACTAGGAAATACAATTTGCATCTTTACTGTACAGCATGGGAAAATGGCATGGCAGTTGGCAAGCAGTAAGATGCAAGAGGAAAAGCAAATGCTTTTCTTCAGCAAATGCTGAAGAAAGATCTTCAATAATTAATAAAAAACCTGACTGAAGGAGGCTGTACATGTGAAAGACCCCATCCTTTAGAGGTTAATAGAAAATTATATTCCTATGATTTTCTACAGAGGATTCAGAACTCTGTAATGATTCTATACAATGCTCAGCTTGGTAAACACTGGATTCTACTGGTGACCACTGATATATGTGACAGTGGGACAATTAGAATTAGTTGTCTATCATGTTTAAGGGCTTGACTATAGAACCCTATAAGAAGTTTTCTTTTAAATGTTAGGTTTGTGAAATTAAATTAATAGCAGGACAAACTAGCAGTTACTGAAATAGCATGAGGCAAAGCAATGTGGCACCGGTCAATAGGTGTGGAAGCTTGTGCACTAGACAGAAGGGAGCAGAGAGAGAAGAAGTGAAGGAAGAAGAAAAGTAAAAATGATGACTTAGAAGAAAAATTGCTAGAAAAATGAACAAGGTGCCTAGGAGAAAGAATTTGAAGGGAAAAAAAAAAAGAATCTCAAATGTATCATCTTGAGGGATAGATGTCAGAGAAGGAAACTGATGAGAATGAAAGGAAGACAAAAAATTAAAAATAAGAATGTTGGAAGCTGTATGTTTTTACAATGTTAAGATGAAATACACAACGGGTACACAACACACACGTCTATGTTGATACGTAAGAGATGTTCTTCCCCAAATAAAATGCACACTACTGTCATATATAAGCAGTCAATATGCCTGAATTTCAGATGGCCACATTGTATACCAAGGTTGGGTTTAAGACTGAGTTATTTAGGTGTTCAGTAAAGGTTACTAGAATGCTGGTAAAAAGATCATGGCACACCAGCTGTTATGCATTTTCATAAGCTACACAGATGCTGATTTGGTAACATGTTAGAACTGCATGGAGCACTTGCAGCAAAATTATTTCTTATAGCCAACTCCTAACATGTAAGGTTCAGTACCTGGAATCACAGTGAGAGGGGTTAAAAGGAAAGAAAAAACCTGAGGTTAATGAGGCGTGGTATACCTCCAAAATAACTCATCAGGAAGAATGTAATTACTATAAGATAGGATGTCTTTGAACCTTATAATCCTAGTAGCCAATATGAGTGCTATTAGCTAGGCTCTCTTTCTTTTTGCTTTACATACCTTCTTCATATTCTTCTTGGTATTTTCACACATAGGGAATACGTGTTACTTTGTGAATACTGAAGGACAGGATAATCTTTGCCCATAGAGATACATTCACATTATAAATGAACCATGTGAAGCTCCTGAGGTCCTTACAGATAGAAGACACTGAACTTACCTCTGGAACCAATTATTTCCCCTTCTAAATTCTGGGTCAGAATGATATCATGGGAATTCATACACCTGAAAAGAAAAAAAGTCTCCTAAAGCATCCTGAAAATTTAAAAGTCTCACCACCAACTAATTCTGCGTAAGTTATTGCATTTGTACATTTTTATTCCATGTTTACTTCTGTTCCATTTTTGTTCAGACTTTTTTTTCACTGCTTTAGGTATAAGAAATAATCCTAAAAAAAATCCTCTCCTACACCTGCTAAAATAAGATGTTAAATGAACAAATGCTTGGGATAGAAATCTGTACTATTTCACAGCCACTTCTTGTCTTCCTATCTGAAGGCATGTTGACCAGGACTGCAAAGAAAAACTTTCTTCAGTGACACAGAATCTCTGTTTGATCTTTATCATTTCAAACATCACTGTTCCTGGGTTACTTGTCTTCACAACCTTTCCTTACATCGGAATATTTCTTCCTACCTCAGTCATCTGGGGATTCTCTTGCACTTATTTCAAAACTTAAAATTTTTATACAGAGTTAATTTATTCATCCACTAGACAAAAGAATGAAATAGTAATGTCATGGCTCAAGATTATTTTTAGAACTGGGAAGTACTTTGAATTGTTTTGATGGAAAATTATTTTATGAAATTTAACTTGCAGTCAAATTTGCTGTGAAACAATTTACTATTTTATAATTACAATAAGGCACCTAAAATGAAAAGTGTCATTGCAAATTAAAAGCAGACACTTTTTCTCTTATAACATTTTCAGAATATCTTGATCTTATACCAAGAATAAATTCCTTCCTCATGCATCATGGTTTTAAAAATAAAATTTATTTCAGAAGTTTTTTGGGATAAATGGGTTAATTTCCCATCAGAAACATGTTGAATACTTAATGTTATTATAAATTATTATGCTTTTTGTATGCAAAATCTTTGTGGGGTTTTGTGCCTTTTTAGGTAGCTTTTCCACTCTTCACAATTTACATCAATTCATATCTTTTGTTTTGAAGTCAGCTATTAAAGATTCAACATAGCAAAGCAGTGACTCACAATATGTGAAATCCAGACAAGTGCTTTTCCACACTTTTGATTCTGAGAATAGAATTATGCACCTCCATTTAGTGATGTCTTTACTGGTTTTAATAACATTCGGTGTCTTATAAGCGATCTAGAAACCCTTGCCAAGGTCAGGCCTTCTGCTGGGTAACATTCACATAGCTGCTAAAAGAGCCCTTTTCTCAAAAAAACTGAAATCTGGGAAAATCTAGTTCTAGTTGGTTAGACTTCACTCCTCTTTCGGTAGGGTCAAATTGATGCTTGAACAATATATGCCTCCAAGGTTTCTGTCAGGGCATTGCATAGAAAACCAAATGCAGGGTTAAATGTGTAACACAAGGGATTTCACAGAGGTTAGAGTTTGAAGCAAATGAGAAGATCAGGGTCTTTCATGACAGTAAGAGACAGGATCTAGACAGCAATGCAGATCATGTGTGGGTCAAACCACCCTCTCAAGATGCCTATCATTTCAGTCTCGAAAGGAATGGCCTGATGTAATTAATGTTCTTGACTTAGGAATCTCAGTTAAACGTCTAAAAAGCTCAGTGGCAGACACCCCGGAGTTCAGTACTGCGTATTCTCCGCTCAGCCGAGGCCCTGGCACAGCCCTCGTGCCATACCTAAGCCATCTGAGATTCACAAACTTGGCACCCTGATCTGTGAGGGGCATCCAATAGGCATACCCTGAGGAATAACTCCAGGATTTCCTCAATACTTTTTGCATCAAAAAGCCACAGAATGTGGGGGCGGGGAGGGGGAATTGACCTAGAAGCACAGGTGTAAATGAAAAATATCTTAAGCGAGTGTCCTAACAAACAGACTGGAGTCAGGCATCCGACTGACGCTGCTTCTTTAATTTCCAGGATCCTGCACGTTTTTTGCATAGTGGTCAAGTGCTGGTAAATACGGATCTGCAACTTATGCTAATGCTCTGACAACGTGGTTATAATACTGCTGCTGACCTTTTGTGTCAGCCAAGCACCGACAAATCCATATAATCACACCAAAGTTTCTCTTTGAATCTGGGCTAAATATATTATAGGACACCAGCTGATCGTATGCAGCATTATTTTTCCCTTCCAAATCCAGAATTCATACATCACAGGAAAGCGAATTAGATTGTTTTAAATATGAGTATTTAGATGGTAGTTTATAGGTATGTGCATCTCAATTCAGGATCAAGCCATTATTTATAAGCCTATCATTAGATAAACCAATAGCAAGACTTAGAAGACAACAAAATAATGCATTCTTCTACATGAAATTATGTCTTTGCTCATTTTCCCCATGTTATTTCTTTCTTTCTGACAAAAGGCTACATTTGAGTCATTAAGAAGAAGAATTTTCCCTTTCAAATCAATGAAGGTTTCAATTCTGATTTCAGTGCTTTGGGAATGGTGACAGTTTCTGAATTGCAGGTTCCTGTACTCTTGTCTGACTCAGATTTATCACCAAGGTCAGACACAGCAGTGCGGGAATGGCATTGTAATTAGAAAGGTGCTTGTTCTGCCAGCTAGGTGTAAAATGCCCAAGCAATGCACAGTGAAGCCTTTATTTTATGCGTAAATTAATTGCAGTAACTATCAAACTAGAGTTGGCAAGGCAGCCAGCCAGGCGGAAACGGGAATTCCAGACTACCAGGGTATTCCTTCTGGGAAAAGAGTGTCTCCACAACATGAACTTCAGCTGTTCGAGGTGACAAACAGGAAAGGGATATGCCAGCTCAAGCACCTGACTTGGAAGTGAGCAACTGAACAGCTGATGCTCTAGATAAAGGCAAAAGAGGAACACAGAAAAAGCCTTCAACAGCTGCTATAAGATATAGTACAAGGCCAAATATTTGAGATTTCATGTTCTTGCAAATTACACTTCAACTACAAAGCCTCTAAGTAGAACTGTTAGTTTCTATGGCTTCTATACTTAGTTTCCTCTTCAACCACTTCCTTCTGCTTTTCCATATGGAGTTGAACACCAGTGAAAAAAAAGCAATTATACAGCAAGGCGGCAGCTCCATGATACAGGGTGTCCAGCAGTAGTAACGGGAATTCTGAGCTCCTTTCTCTGCATACAGTGATGCCTCTTTCACTTTAATGACACTGTGAGGCCATCCTTTGAGCTGACGCACTGAACACGTTAGGAAGGAAATTAAATCTTGAGGAAAAAAGTTATTATACTCAAAATCCAATGCAGAGGTGAGGGCCTCAAGTGAACATCCTTTTTTTGCCAGAAGAGATGGTTTGCTTTAGTTCCTTCCACTCCAGAGAAAAGCATTTTCCTTGCTGCTTCTAAGTTTTGAGAGTGAATGATGGGAGAGGACGAGAACTGTGTGAATTGACACAAGATCTGACCAGGAAAATGCCGTGGGCAGGTGGGAGGGGAACAAACCCTAAAATACCATAATGGAGTTGTAAAGGGATTTATTGAATATCCTCCTTTATTACCTGCAGTAAGCATACACAATTATTGCCCCATACTTTCAGGGACTCTTTGGTATTAGATACCAGGTTTGCTACTCATGCAGAGTTGGCAGAGGAGGAGTGAATGATGCTCCACTGTTCAGCAGAAGGCTTAGGAAAATCTAAGACTTCCTGACCCCTGTAAAAATGGCTAACTTTGAATGTGACTTACATTAAGAATATATGGTTCTATTTCTTTCTTTACTTATGCAAAAGTTAAAAAGTGTACTCCACGACATTCTGCAAAGACCGATCTGATTGTATGAATGCTAATTTGCCATGTGTAACGGCCTGAAAATGTGCTGTTCTTGCCTTTTTAAAAAATTAATTTGACCTGAATAAGATGGGGACTATACTCTAAAAGGCAATTTAAAAAGCAGTTAACTGAAAAGACATTTCAGACTTCATACCTGTTGGAGCGATCTAGAATTCAAAACTTCACAAGCAAAAATAACTGAAATAGGCAGTGCTACAGAGTCAGGAGCAAACCAGGTAAGGGGCTGCAGTCCCCCAAGGGTGTTCCTGCTCCGGTGTGGGTCACCCCCAGGCTGCAGTCCCTCAGGAATGTCCCTGCCTTGGCATGGGCTGCCTGCGGCCGCAGCCTCCCCCCCCACCCCGAGACATAGAGAGCGTCTCCTACGAAGAGTGCGTGTCTGGCTCTGTTTCCTGTGGTTTGCATCACCCCGTGTCACCCACCCTGGTGGCCACTGCCCTTAGGTGTGGTTGAGCAAGGCCCCACGTCCTGGCATGCAGTGGGCTCTTGCCATGCGGTGGCAGCCCTGCAGCCTGCCCCAAACCCTTCCCGCTCTGCCCTGGCCACTGGTGCCTGAAAAATACTGGACATAGTGAAAAGAGCTGATAAGCTTTGCCCAGGCAAACTCAAAATGGCTGCAAAATAAGCTGGCAACACCTTGAACAAGTTTGCTTTTTGGTCTGTAAAAATAGTAGCAGTTTCCTCTCATAAAGCCCATAAAATATAATTCTACTACAGTCTCAAAAACATTTTAAAATCGTATGGTCTTATACAGTTTCAAAATTCAGTGTTTTTACTACAGTCATTGACATAGTCAATATTCAGAAAGAAACCAAAAAAGCCAGTTATAGAAATGATGAATAATGATAAAAAAAAAGACCTCCCCAGCTTCAGGAAAAAAAAGAAAATCTAATTTTCAGAGTCCTAAGTTTTTATTTACTTCTGTACAATAACACACAAAATGGACCTGCTTCTTTTTTTGTGTTTTAGTAACTTTCTCACGCCAGCAAAGCTGACAGGTGGGGAGCTGTAAACTTCTGAATCTGTGCATAGGTTGCAGTCACAGATGGATTCAGAACTTAAACTGAGGTCTGAAACATAGGGCAGAAAACCAGCAGTTCATCTACGTCCTGTGAAGGTGTTTTCATGCAGAAGGGGTTGATTCTTGGTTCAATACACACTGATGAGAACATCTTCTGTGTTGGACACTTGTCTCCCTTTCCCTTTTCTTCTTTTAAAGCCTGCAAGTTCGTTCATACAGCCTCTGCTAGTAGAGTAAGCTCATTTGAAAAAGCATTTTCTAGAGTACTCGGATCATCCACAAGGTATGAATAAAAAATTGAGAATAACCTTTCCTGGAATAAAGCTTCCATCAATCACAACAAGGGTGGAACACATCCACTCATTTATGAACAGAGAGCATATAATCTATTTTTGCTTCTTTGCACCTGTTCACTTGTCCATCTGTCATAGAACCAGGAGGAATGCGGTCGAGATCAGGAATTAAAAGTACAGATCTCATGATGTTGAATATCCTCAATGGGCTCATCCACTTCTAAAAAAATTGTGTTAATTAAGAACACTAATGCTCAATTTGTCTGATACAAGAATATGCTTGTCTGTGCTAGCTATCCCTACATCAAGCCCATCAATCACTAATTTGAGTGTTCGGAATCATACCTAAACATGCCGATAAGTCTAGCTGAAATCACACAAACAACAAAAAAACAAACAGCCTCTGGATTTTCTCCTAGGACTTTATTTTCAAGCTATAGTCCCTATCCTCAGAGGGTCACAATAGCGCCCTTTAAAAATACCAGACCTTGAAAATAAATAAGATGATGATCTCTTCAAATAACTTAAAAAAAAAAAGAAAAAGAAATAGAAAAAAAAAAGGATCCAATGACAGGAGAGAGTGTTGAAGGAGAAACAGCAAGATACAAATGGATCAGAGGCCTTGGAGCTGCCCAAGAAAGACCTATGAATTCAAACTGCTGATAATTCACAAATTTAGCTTGTTAAAGCTTTCTGTCTTGTGTTATTTTAGACAGATGACCAGAATTAATTTCATAAGCTTGAAATAGAGATGTTTCCAGAATATTCACCCCTTTTTCTAAACAGTCTGTTTGCATTTTGACCATAGGGAAAGAGCATTTTCTTTAGGAAAGCTGAATTTTAAAAAAGAAAACTAATCAAAACAAAAATGTTGATCCAGAATGGATGCTGTGATTCTTATGCTTCCATTCTCCCCTCTGAGTTCAATTAGATCTCTCAAGACGCATTCCTCAGTAACAAGATGCAATCTATTGGAATACATCACTGGGAGATGAAGCCAATTTTCATCACTTTAGTTGTTCCATTAAAAATTCTGGAGATTTCCATGGACAGAAGACAATAGGCATGAAATGGTTCATTTAGTCAAAACCTCTCTTTTCCATTACAATCAGTTTTGACAGAAGATGACTGATTAGCCCAAATTAAAAAGCAGAAGAGCAAAATCATATCTATTTGTGCATTGAAACATCACAAAACAACCACTTGGTGTTCCCTCCTGGAATATATATCCTTTAATTAAAAACATAAACAAGGTTCAAATATCCTCAAAACAAAAATGTCACTGTTGCCGCTACTGTCTGTCTCCCCTACCACATTTGCATCCTCCCTTCCTTCATCTAGTCCCAGGAATTTTATAAAGCGTTCATCTGGAACAACAAACTTTTGGATTTTGCTTTTTTTTTTTAAACACACTTAGCTATTCTAAACAGCTAGTCATGTGTTCTGATTTTCCCCATTTCAATGATATTCAAAGAACTAAATGGCTAGCAATCAGATAAAACCAGTTCTTGATATGCATTTATAAATAGCCTACACATTAAAGTCTCTGGAAGCTGCAGGACAGATTTTACTGCCAAAACCCCCCACGGAAATTGGCATCTTTTCCAACCTTAGAGTACCTAAGATATGCTAGAGTGGTACAGACCTCCTTATTAATTATGTTAATTTGACAATTTGCTAGTATGTGTACTTACAGTAAATAATTTCCTCATAGAATCACACAATAAAGACTAAGTTTCTCTCTTCATAGATATATATGCGTGTATATATATATTTTGTATGTGTGTATATATGTGTGTTGTATATATGCATATATATACTTACCTTTAGAAGAAGGCAGCAGCAATTTCTAAGTAAGTATACCGCATGTACACTATAGTGCTCTCAAACTATAATTGCAGCAGTTTTCAGTGCATCACAATTCAGTCCAAAAAATCAAAAAATCATCAGAACAGAGATAATATTCCTCCTATAAGCAAAATGGCATTGTTTCTACAAACCTAAAAATCTATTGACAATGTGTGTGTTAAATATGCTTTTTAGAACAGACATTAGAGACATTTGATTGACCAAGTATATTTAAATCACTATTAGGAAAACAAATTCAACTCGTTTCACAAGGTTTCTGAATGACCAAAACTTCTTTGGGAGGTTATATTACCCAGGAAACAGGAAAAAATTGTTCACATATGAAAACAGGCAAAAAGCCAAATTCTTTCAACAGCTATCAAGTAGTTGTCACCAAAAAGGAGGTTTTAGACATTGTGATTTTTTTGGTGATTTTTAAAATCTTTTAAGGTAAGAATATGTATCTATCTTCTTTATTGAAAGAATCTCACAAGTGAGGTTCTTAGAAAAAACCAACTTTTCCATTCTGGCCACACAGCACCAATCTACAACTTTCCTTCTCTCCCAGAGAAGACAATATATTAGGGAATAAACACAAACGAACAGTAAATGATGAAGTATATAAGAGATTTTAAAGTAGCAAAGGAAAAAAACAAGATGTCATACCCCTTTAGAACTTTGCCTTTATCACCTAACCTGAAGTCAATTTTTACCAAAGCTATTTGGCTCTTGCTGTAATTAGCAGCTATAGCAAAGAGTTCCACCTTCCTTCTGTGCATCAAAGCGCATCACTTTCTTTATATGGCATTATTAGAAAACTGTTTCTTACTGCAGCATTCATGGCTAAAGCATTGCATCCTCCCATACTGTAAACTCAACAAAATCTTCCTGTGTGTATGAAAACAAGCAAATAACAACAAAAAGCTGATTTTATAAGTTGGCACAGCAACAAACCACTTGGAGGAACACCATTGTGTTTCAACTTCCTTACAAAGTTTCTTGGAAGAACTGTAAGATAACAGGCTAATGACTGTGAAGCCTATAAAATGATACTTCTGGTATATCTTCTTTTCAGTCCAGTACTGCTTGACAATCTCATTTTATTTTCACGTTGGCTCAGATCAATTAAATCAACTTTGTTCATTCCAAATGAAGCAGGAGTGACGTTTATTGTCACGGGAATGGGTAGAGTGGTGTCTCTGAAATGTCTTTTGGTAGATGACACAATTTATTGCTAAAATGGTTCAGAGGCTTTACAGGCCTTTGGGCTTTGAAAAAAAAGGGGTTGGATTCTCAAAGAGCAGCACAGACTTGAATCACTTTTTTCTCATGGCTGATGAGAGAGAAAAAATAATGAGCTTTCTATGTTATGTCTGATCAGATCACTTAAGGTTGCAATAAGAATTGTCTTACCATGCAGTGGAGTACACTGAGCTTGTAAGAGTGAGCCCACTCACTCCACTCATAAGCAGATTTATTAATGCAACCACTTCTGATAGACATTTGGGTCCAAGCATGCTGAACAAGACCTTGCTACAGGCAACATTTTGCCTTACTATCTGTATACAGCAATGTAATAGCTCAAAGAAACAACAGTGTTGATATTTACAATTATAGTAAGTCACTAGGGAATTGAAAACGCATGGACCGGTTTTCAGAAACCTCGTTATACTTTAGGAAACCAAGTTTGAAACTTCAGACTGGACATTCCTCTTTTCTACATCTTCTGGATGTTTAGATGAAATATGACCTCTTGAGAAAACAAGGCAAAAAAATTAAAGGTAATACTTAGACCTAAACACTATGCCTTTCCTCATTCAGTAGCAGCTCAGCATTTTCTATCAGTCACGCAGAGCTTTACTAACAGAACCTGTGTGACAACAATGTCATGCAGTGCTTTGAAAAACCTAAAAGCTAACATAGAAAGCTGTGCATGCAGACTTTTATTCCGTATTTACTTGGTCTTCCACAGATACTCTGTTTCTCTTCATCTATCTCATTCATGAAGTACTTTGAAATGCCTGCCTTATAAAAAAAGAAGAAAAGTACTTTTAAAGAAACAGACTAGCGACAGAATAAATTCTGAATGGAAGACACAGCTTTCCTCTTTTGCCGTTTTAAAGAGAGTCCGAATTCCAGGGGAGGGGGCAAAAGAGCATGAAATGCGCAGCCAACATGATAAAAATCAATCCTATGAAAGGGAGGTGATCCTTTTAAGATGTTATTTAATAAGATGATGACCATCTCCTCTACAGCATATCCTAACACTCGGTAAATATTTGAAGGCGTATCTTCTATGAATGCATTTTTTTCTGCCATGTCTAGTCAGACAACTGAATGATTAAATGTGTACTTGTCCCTGAACACCTTAAATGATCATAAACCAGCTCCTCTATGTATTATCATCCAGCATCCCTGAGGCAAGAAGAATGAGGAGATGAACAAATATTCATTGCTCATTTTATATATTGAAGAATGGGTCGCCACATTAAGAAAGGTTTCTTTTTTTCCAGTAGAGACGTGAGTTTTCAAGACAAACTATGAAAGATTTCATTCGCTTGCTTCTCATCAATAAAATCAAATACATTTTTATTTGTAATGATTTCTGAAAGTTAGCTCTAGATTTAGATTTAAAAAAAAATCAGGTCGTTACAAACCAAAAATGCAACCCTCTGCCTTCCTTGAAAAGCTCTGAGGAATATAAATTTAGATTTCAAATTAAGGATATGAAGCTTAACGAAGAACTCTAAGGAAAGGCTGCTTTCGAACAGCTACCCTGGGGAAAGTGTGACAGAGTACTGAAGAGGGACTGATCTCTGTGTGTATGAAGCAAGCAGATTTTTAAGCTTCCCCTTCTTGATAAAGCTCAAGCATTTTTGCATTAACTACTAAGCAAAAATATCCACTCTCTTCTGCTTATCCGGACCTCATTAGCATCCTGTCGATTGTTTAAGAGAAGATTCTTTTTCATTGTAAATTCTCTTTCAAACAGTGTCCCCCCCCTCCCTTTCCTCCAAGGACCTTTAATTGTGCAGACTACAGACATTTGACAAGTATGACAACTACTTTGAATTAATGCCAGAAGATTATTTATGTGCTGCCTTAATTTTAAAGAGCAAACCTGATTAAAATCAAAACCTTGAGTTCCAGGATTCTATAAATGAGCTGCAGAATCAGCAGCGCAAGATGGGCATTTCCAGCAAAGGACCATTTTACTAAGACATTTCAAAGAAAAATGACAATAAATCATTGCCTGTATCAATTACAAATACACGCATGCACTCTCCAGTCATAAAGTAAGATCTTCTCAAAGTCTGGAGCCTTGAAATGCACCTGTTCAATATAGTCAAGAAAAAGGAAATAATTTTTTTAAAAGAAACCTTCTGTCCGCTCTACACCTGTGCCTGATTTACACTGCATTGGTTACAAAGTTAACAGAATTAAATTTCAAATGAAAATCACAGTCTTTTGCTTTTTTCAGTGCAATTATATGCTTATCAGAACACAATCTAGAAAAAGGAAAATTCTTGGAGTAATTTAAGAGAGATTGTTATATTACAGCAATGAGTGTGAAACAACTGAAGGTGAGGACTTGGGAAAAGAAGGTTTCCTTCAGTGCTAATGACTGCAGTCTTGTTTTATTTCCATAATGCTGTTCTTGAAGTGTACAAGCACTTGACCTGAAGCCTGTGACCATGAAATCCCTCATCTTCCTTACTGAGTTTGAACACAAAATAGTAGTTGTTCATTTTTTCTTGATTTTAAGTAGTCAGCTTTGAATATATGAAGAGGGGACAGTGTAGAGGAGAGTTATACAGCACTTTTAGGGTTCCAAAATGTTTTACAAGCACATGAAAATTATTACACTACCACAAATATGCAGCCACATCTTGGATGAAGCAAAGCTATTAGTTAATAGCACACTGCACCTCAGTACATTTGCTTAGGTCATGAAAAATAGTTGAATTAAAATAATAAAATAAGAAACTACGAAGAGATGGAATATAATTTTAACTGAAAACTGCTCAGGAAATCTGTTAACCTTGTTAGTCCTGCAGGCAGTGAATCAGCACTGGAGCAACAGCGCTGTTAGGATACGTGATAAGAAGCTGGTTTCCCCAGAAATGAAGGAGCAAGAGCAGCCCAGCCCTGGGTGGGAGGAATCCCAGTAACCCAGCCAGAGACCTGAGTCCCTGCCCTGGCCCCCCCAGGGCATCCCAGCAGGGTGTCAGCCCCAAGGGCTGGGGGTGACACCCG
>JAOBAS010000013.1:27704565-27717753 GCA_025311575.1 Elanoides forficatus | reverse complement strand
GCTGTGGGTCATCAGGAGACCCTGTCCCGAGATCACCTACGGACTGAGGGGTCCCTGCCGAGGGGTGTGGGCTCAGTTTGGGAGCGGCTGCGGGGCTCAGGGGCTCCTGTGCCCTGGTGCAGGCAACTGGGCAGTCCTGGGATCCAGGGGAAGCTAGCAGGGAGACCTCGCTTCTGAGCTAGGTACCGGAGCAATCCATATTGTATATACGTAAATAGATGTCTATATTTCCTGCTAACGAACCTTCACCCTGGTCAGCCCGAGAGGAGAACAGGGTTAGGCCGTTGGTGCTGTTTGGGTTTGTGTGAGCGCGGCTGTCTGCGTTGGTCTGTGTGGCTGGCTGTGTGGCTGTGTACCTACGTGTTGTGTGTCTGTCTGTCTGTCTGCTGGGGGTACACGCTTAGCCTCGCTTACTGGCTGGACCTGGGGTATGGAGCCGGGGCAGCCGGGGCTCTGTCGGGCTGCTGGGTACAGCGATCCCTACAAGGCCAAACCCCAAACCAACACTGAAGGCTATTCAGCACGTGCCCTAAGCTTTGTTTCGGGAAATAACCAAATGATTTTTGGCTGGGTAGAAAGTAAACTGTACTCTTCAGTGTGTAGCTAACACACAATCAACGTCCTTTTCTTTATTCTTAATGCTGTTTCTAATCTGTGGTCCTGTTCTCGTACACTCTACTTACTGACCTAAGAGGTGAGAAAATTAAAATGTGGTGAAATCTGCAAAACAAATGTCCTAAAAATGGAAAGGAAGTCTCCCCCCAAAAGCAGTTTGTAGCAGGGCACAGCTTTTTAAATTTTATTTTTGTAAATGCATACACACAAATATGTATATGCATACACACACTCAAATATACATACGCATATGTATACATACACATCTATGTATCTATATATAAAAGAAAGGTAAGTAAGAAAGAAGAGGCAATGCCATTAGGCTGGTAACTGACTGCATGTCCTCACCAAGGACAGGGAGTTTTCAAGTTTTGGATCAAGGGCAGACTCTTATAGGAAAGCAAGCCCACCACTGAGAGCAAAACAAAAAATATTAGCATAAACTATATTCTATTTTCAGCTGCTTAGTACAGTTTTATTTTTCAGTCTGAAAAGGGCTCCACTGTGTCAGGCCAGATCACCTCCCAGCATGATGTGACCTTCCTTCAGGCTGGTCACTCAAGTGAAGACAGAAAGTTTCTAGGGCGCTTCATTTTAACTGTAGCAGTTTGAGGCTATTTTAGACCCACATTAGCAACTTTCTCTGGTATGGGTTGCGTAAGCATTTCCCATCGTGTTGTTCTCTGGAGTTCACTATAAGTCAAAGTTGCATATGTGTCTGTAAGGAAAATCATATACACGCACCTGTGAATCACAGCAAATCAGTAGAATAGAGAAAAGCTAGTGTAAAGGACTAGTATGTGAGCTCCCTGGTGTTATTTCAATGAAATAAAGTCCTAGTTTTGCTTTCCTCCCCCAGCTATGCATAGTTTGCTCACCTTCATTTATCTATTCAAATTTCAGAGGCATGGAAAAGGTTAAAGCAGCACCTAGCACTCAGCAGGGCTTGAATCAGCTACTGAAGCTACGGTTGACTTTTGCTTGGTTTCCCACTGAACTAGGGACGTAAGAGAGGTCCTGATCTACCTTCAGTCAGGGCCAACTGCCATCGCTGGAAATCACGGTCCACGACATCTAATGAAACACGTAGCAGAGACGATGCTCACACGGCCGGGTACATCTCGCTGCATGCCTGCCCATCCACCCTCTCACCCAGCCCACTTCTAGCTCCTCAACTGGAGAAAGTTGCTTCTTGGAAACTTCATTGTCAATGGGACATTAACATAATCAAGTAATGTCGATCCTTTCCACATAGACATTTGCTCAGCTACAAGTGGAGTTTATCTTAGAGGTTTAATGTCTGTAATTTGTGAGAGGGACAGGGACTTCTCAAAAACTGAGCACATCCATGTGTTCTTTTCTGTCTCTGAAGATGAAAGGTTTTCTTCCTGGCAGTCTAACCAGGAGGACAAACACTGAGATTTGAAACAAACAGTAACAGTATAGCTAATACCTTTGAATAGAATAATGCCCAACGTTTTTTTAAGGCAGCCTTGTTTTCCTCAATCAGAAGGAATTCAAATAAACTGAGCACTATTTAAAAACAAACGAAGGAGTTGTCTAAACTGGAGCACAGGGAAGAAATGAGGCATGTCATTTCCATTAAGCTATGCTTAGCATACACAAACAAGGAGGGAACTTATGACATTTTTAAAAGATGCTCCCAAATGCCTTTATTTGTATGTGCTGTACACACTTACCTGTATTTTCATTTACTTTCTCTCTTGTCCTTACATGAAATACTCCAATTTACTTTAACCCTATCTTTTAAATAAGAACAAGTCTGAATAATAAGAATCTGCAATCCCCTATAAATGAGTCGTTTAATAGTCATATAGAAGATGATAATCACCTAATAGGTAAAAATCCCACTTGCAAGACAACTGACTTTCTCAAATGCAACTTGCACTTATCTAAGAGGTTTATTGTGGTTTCATTTTAAAATCTCTTTATCTCCCTACTACCCTTCCTTCCCATGATACCTCTAAATATATTACAACAGTCTCTTTACAGATAGCTACTGAAATTATCAAGGACACAAACAATGTCAGCAATTGTTTACCTGTACAAAAGAAGGAATTTTGACTTCAGTTAGAGTCTCCAATTAAAGTTAGCACTTAAAGAGGACAATTTGGTATATCTGATCACTCCACTTTTCAATGCTAAAGTGTATCTTTAAAATGTCCATGAAAAGTTTCTGATCTTTAAGGTGAGATTCTCTGAGTAATTTCTTTAAGAGTGACAGAAAAACTGAGTATGATTTCTTTAGAAAACATAAATCCGTTCTGCAGGAATATTCAACAAGCTTATTTTTCTTCCAGTGTTTGCTGAAACTAAAACAGAATATTTTTTTTCATAAACCTCACTACTGTTCTTAGGTAAGCTCTGGCTAAAATAGCAGAAGAAAAGGGTTTGATGAGACTCCCTAAAAGACATCAGGAACTCAGCTCTCAATTCGCAGCCACTGAACTTGCCAATACAGTTGGGCAATCCTGATTCTACAATAAAGCACCTGGAGAACTATGGTGAGAGGCGCTAAATTGTCTTACTATTGAAGTAACATCAAACAACAGATTTGCCACCAAGTTTTCATTCACGGAACAAATTAAATCCCTTCTTTCAGAGGAAGCCTCCTGCACACAGCCCTCAGAGCTTCACAGCGATGGCACAAGAAATAAAGTCTAACAGACTTGGGCATTACCACAGTTCACCGTAATCAGTCTTCATCATGAAAACAAGCAAGCAGGCAAGCACTGATGATGATTCTCCATGATGATGTAAGAAGATTTTTCTTCCCCCCGCCCCTTCTCACCCCAAAGGACTAGGAAGTGTTACTGTTTCTGCAGGATAACACTAGGCAAGCTTCCCCCTTCCCCGCCACCCAGCCATTGCTCAGACAGAAAATCCTCATTTCGAGTATTCTCGGGAGGCTGCGCTTTCCTTTCACAGCTCCACCCCAGCTGGATGCTAGGCTTTCTCTTTCTCCCAACCCTAACACTTCTGTGCTAATGTAATAGTTCCTTCACCACTTTTCCAAACATTAGTAAGCCAAATAATATTTTATGAGGCAACCTCTAAGTTTTGGAAACTAGAACTTATCAGTATCCAGTAGAGCAAATTAAGAGGAAGATACATGCTGAACCACTATGTACTTGAACAGAACACAAAGCCAAAAGTCTTTTTTAACTCCATATCCTGTGCCATAGTGAGGCTTAAGAGAGAGCTTTGGGGCTTCTAAACGGACTGGCTAGTTTTCCAAATCTTTCGGTATATTTTGGAACAGAGGAAGTCTTGTCCAGTTCAGCCCACTGTCAAAAAGTGATTCAAATGATTTCTCCGGCAATCATGAGTTTTTGACTAGTTTTGAGTCTTAGCCCATTAAGTACCAAATTATTCTAAGACTTTTTACTGTTTCAGCTCTTGGAATTTTTAATTTGTGCAAAACAAGGAGAAATGAGCGCATATGTGTTCATGCAGAGGGACGCACACAGGAAAATGAAATATTGACTGCCTTTTTCTCTCCAAATCCCACACTTTACTTTAGAATTCTAGCTGCTCTTCTATCTCAATTTCATCTCATTTTCATTGAGAATAAGTATGTATTAATTATCAAACAACATGTACTAGTATAATATTATTAATGATAAACAGAAAAACCCTGCACATATCTATCTTAAATAAAGATTTTTAAGATATTGGTCAATACTACTAGATACAAAGGAGAAAGAGTATCACATAGCTGGCACAAGCAGCTCTAGACAAACTCAGACAGTGATAGATCTTAAAAAAAAAAAAAAAAAAAAAGGTTATCTCCACAGGTTGAGACGCAGGATGGTAATGAGGCGTGTATTACCAGATGTGCTCCAAGCAGCCTTGTGGCAGAGTTCCAACAAGACTGACATGCAAAGACTTTCAGCCTTTGAAATAAACTGTTACAGAAAATTGCTTGGAGTTAATTGGTAAAACCATGTCAGGAGGAAGGCAATCAAGAGAAGGCTAAGCTCAAGAGGTAGTCCTTGATGTAGCAGGAACAAGCAAGCTTCAGCTGTTTGAACACATCTGCCAGATGAACAGTACCTGCTCCCTCAGGACCGTGCTCTTTGGCCTGGCAGAAGAAGGGCCGGTGATGGGAGACAGAGGAGAATGATGCAGCAGATATGATAAAGACCCTGAACAGAAAGGAGAGTTAGACACAGCACACAGCTTGTTTCTATGGTTGGTTGTACGTTATGGGGAATAGGGGCTAAAGGGAAACCTTCCCTATGCTAATTTGTAGTTTTGTCTGTTTACTTTTCCTTGCTGATTTGGGAAAGTGGGCACAGCTACAGGAATAAACAATGAAATGAATAGATTATATTTGAGTTTGGTTATCAAGTAATTTTCACCCAGCAAAATCTTTCTGCTGACAACACTTGAGTCAGAAAGAACCTGGACAGCTTTTCAGGATCTAGGTTGGATAGATAAGCCGGGCAGTTAGAAGACATATATAAAGATCAAAATGTGAAGCCACTATATTTCATGCAGTTCTGAATCTGATTTGACAATTCTTTAGAAGGAATAAATGTGGGAACTCACAACACCATTTTTACTGCAAGTTTTTCAAAGCTAGAATCACATCTGAAAGATTTGGCAGACAAAAGGTAAGTGCTGAATCCCTCTTCTGAGTGACTGAATACAGCTCAGAAGCAATGTTTCCCTTTATTTCAGACTGACTGCCAGGCACACCTGAGCACCTCCTTCTCAAACCACCACTGCAGAAGAGGCCAAAGGGATGAGAAAGGAAAGGCAGACTTTCTGCTGCGTACTCACAACAGAAGCAGATTTCCCTGTAACTTTCCCGACAAGAGAGAGGGGTCCTGTGACATGGCCTTATTGAATGGCCCACGTGGGATGCGATTCTGTTGCTCTCGGCATCACCACCATCAGCATTCGTCTGGATTGCTTTTACTCAACGTACTGTCCTATCTCACTACAGGCACTCACAGTCAGCAATGCAAGGAACTGCTTGTTACCTTCAAGAGGCATGGGCAAAAGCTGAAGGATGGACCTGGTTGTATCATTTATACATTTATTCAGTTACGCAATGCTGATCAGACAGAATTGGATGAAAGACAGAGCAGGCCTCAGTCAACCTGTCTTTCTTCAGGGTTTTATGAATAGCAGAAATAGTTTGTTAAGGATTTCCTGAAGCTGGACCAAATGGAAAAGAAGGTAATAAATTCATGGTTCCTGGTCAAGCCCTGATCTAATTCAAGTATGAATTTCTGTCTCTTAACAGACTTTTTGTGTATTGTTTTCTAGGTTTTGGAATAATAACAGATACCAGATTCCTACAGGGTAAAAAAAAAGAAGAAGAATGAAATGAAAGTCCCCAAACAGGTGTAAGAGTATTATATTTCTACGCCATTCCTCAGGCTACCATTTGGAGCATTTTTGTATCACAAAGCTACCTACCTACTTATTATTGCTACTTTTTTTTTTTTTCCTCTGCTGCTACAGGTATTCCCTCTCACCATTTTCAGTATTTGCATTACTTAAATTGCGCTCCTTCCTTTTCCCAAGAAAACCACTGAAAAAGAAGGTAAGCTGCCTAAAACTTCAAACCAACCCTGCCTTTACAAGCTGTCATTAACTATTCACCACTTGGCTCCCAATGTGGCAGGAAATACCTGTTCTTTTTCCACAATTTAGGATTATGCACGCTGTCTCCCCGTGAGGAAGAAGGATCATTTCAGCTCAAAACTGTATGTTTCTGGCTTTACATGTCGTTCCCTCTGAAGATGGGTTACTAGCTGAGCTTTCAGTCATAATTCCCAGAATGACTTGGTGAATATCTCAGAATCATTTCATTATTTACAGATATTCACAAGCAGCTGGCAGGAAAAGATCTTTAAAAATGTATCTGTGAGGTAAGGCTAGTATGTTCCTCTTCAGATTTCGAACAGATATCCAGTATCCAGTGACAGGATAAACATGAGATGTTGCTGAACGTACCTACTGGGTTCTTGTTTAAAGTGTGGCAGTGAACGGGTAGACATAGAATAGAATAGTTCAGTTGGAAGGGACCTACAACAATCATCTAGTCCAGCATAATTATAAAGCCTGTGTAGTCCAAACATCATCTACTCCAAAAGGAACAGTACAACTGTATTTCCTCTCCTACAAAAAAGGAAAGAAAGCATGGTCCAAGGCAAAGGGCACTGGCACTAAAATGTCTCTTCTTGTTTCCACCATTAATTGACTCCCAGTAAACCAACAGGTGAGTTATTTACTCTCTTCCTGTTGCTCTCCTTCAGCTTGCTTATGTAGAACCTAACGTGTAGACTGGCTCGGCATCCAACAATGTCTATTCCATTTAAGATGAAAACCAAAAATGTACTATTAAATACCATCACAAACCCAAAACCTGACACATCTGCATTCTTGTCTTTTACTCTCTTTTCTCATAATGATGTGTCAATGACACCCTGTGGACTTTTCTCTCCTGAGAAAAGGTCATATCTAGGGGCTCGCTATTCTCAGTGTTGTGGTCAATACCACTTATACAATGCTACTTTTAGAAGTGATTTCTGGCTGTGTGTTTGAAAATACAAGGGTTATCTTGGACAAGTCATTTAACTATTCTGTACCTCAGCATCCTTACGTAGGAGAAAGTGCTGTAATCTCAAAATTAATGAGAACTGTGCCTCAGCCCTCATTTGCCAAACCTGTCTTTAAATCACAGGGTCTATTTCCCCAAGGCACAGCCTAAAGACCCTATGAGTACATGCTAGCCACAATGCTTATAAATTACAAAACCAGATATAACTAACATGACCCCACGGGGAGGGGAATAAAAAAATCATCAAACCAACCACTGAAGCATAGATAATGCAGGGTTTGCCGCTCTTCTCATTTGTAACTGCACCAGCAGTCAGAACACTGTTGTGTACAGAGCATCGTGTTTCCTCCCTGCTCCTAGGGCAAGAGTCAGATATTTCTCAGTGTGATGTCAGGTTTCCAGAAGCAGTGGTACCCAAGCTGCCAGGCTCAAGGACAAGAAGTTAAACAAGAGCATAAATGTCACTCTACAGGGAGCCTGTATGTTTTCCAAGCTAGAATTTAAACTGAAAGGCTGTAGGAAGCAGACCCCCATCAAGGCCAAAGATTAAAATATAATCACTTCCATACGTGCTCTGTGTATAATATTGCAGTAGTGGCCTGGCATCAAGTTACCTCTCGAATGAGATTTCTCAATTAGCGAAATAGCTTTTCCTGGCAAGCTAAGCATTACTGTGTTCTTTCAGAAGCTTCTTTCTTAGCATGAGCAAAATGGTACATTATCAAAGTAAATTCCTTATTCATTAACTCCAAACTGAAAATTCCCTCATAATGCAGCTTTTCACAGAGGATTATATGACAGAAACCATGCAATGGAAATACACTGTTTCAGAATTGTGTAGCACAAGCAGCCTATAAACAAGGCTGAGTTATCACTGAAAACCTTCACAGACACCAACACTCATCTCCAGCCAAAATCAAGGAATCACGTCTCTGTGGGATGTGTTAATTTCTGTTCACTGTTAATGAGCTTTTCCCATCTTGAAAGTAGGCTTCTCCCTGACCTCCCTGCCCTTTACCCCAAGTCTCCAAGAACTGACATATACAAGTTTCTTCAGCTGCTGTAAAGGGCTCCCATAAAGATCAACTCCCATTAGCTGGTAAGGATTCGCATCACCTTTTCATGAAAAGGCTCTCTTTGCTCACCCTTCATTTCCATTTTCTTACTCGCTTCCTTCTAATGAAGTCTTCTCTGTGTTCGGTGCCAGCCCATGCACATCCTCTGAATTCCCCTCACACATCTCTTTCTGCTCCCTTAATTCCTCCCAGCATATTCTTTTTGGAGACTTCTCCTCCTCATGAATATTTCAGCAGACTTTTTTGTCTGAGTTACTGTGTGATGCATTAGTTGAACTATTCCATTTTCATTAGCTTATTGTTTACCATAACCTTCTTTTCCTATAATTCCTAATGAAATCTTTGCCGCCTCCTCCCCTCCCCACACATCACACTCAGAACACAAGAAGACAGTGGAGGCCAGACAGAAGGTCACATTAATTTCTTTGGGTACTATTTTCCATTTTAGCAGGAAAATCCCCACCACACCGGCAACACAAGAAAACAAGCTGATTTTACCCATGGATTATTTAAACCTGGAAAGGATGTTTCACAAAATAATGCAGGATGGAAATGTGTAAGTGGGTCCTCATAGACTCCTAGGGCAAAGCTGACTAAGCTTCAGCAAATGAAATAGAAAACACTAAAGCTGTTTTGCTGCTGGCCCCTGTGGATAACAACAGGCCCCCTGTGCAAATCCGCTGGCTTGATGTAGGAGTTACTCTATACAGCACAAGCTTCAATTCTGCACCCTACTGCTCGTGCAGGTGTTGTAGTTTATAGGCAGGGAGCTCTCCTTCCCTCGTTTCCTTGGCCGTTTGCTCATGAAGTTCAGCATCTGTCACTGTGCTTTCTAGCTTGACACAACTGTAATTTTCCCACTTAATTCAGAAAATTCAACAGCTGCAATTCAGAAAGCAGGCTCACCTTAAGGAAGCATCTGAACTAAGCAGAACTGTGAGCAGGTGTTCATTTCAGTCTTATCACCCTCAGCTCGCGCATCTTCTCATTTTCTTTCTCTAGCTGAGAGGCGGTGGTGAAGGAAGGCAGAAGCATCTCCATTTCCACAACGGTTTTTTTTTTTTATTTTTTGTTACAGTGATAAATCTTCCAGGAGATTAAAAATTCTACTGATGGATTTGAAAGTAGCTGCTGCTGATTTGCTTTTGCAAAAAAGGACACATCTTTCAAGTACGAATAAAAATGCATTGGTGGAAGGAAGGTGGGAAAGGAATGCCTCTGTACCTCCAAATTTCAGAAGTTAATAAGAGATGTGATTTATATAACCTCAAAGCTATAGTTGACCCAATTCTACTTTGAAATCCCCTCAGCCAAAACACCCGTGGCTTCTTAATTGGCATTCACATATGGTCACCACACTGACTGCAAAGACAAAAGGTCAGGGATATTTCTATATAGAGTCAACTCTTGAGCTCAGCTGCTCTGATCTCAGGAGGTTCCTGAGGAACAGGAGCATCAATAACCTAATGGGGCCTGAATACCAGTGTCCTGCTGCCTGTGTGCTAGATGGAGGCGTGGACCATATGTAAGAGTCGGCAGGGAAAAAGAAAAGTGATAACTCTGCAAGTCAAGGGCTGATTCCCTTCTTATTTCAGTGCCAGAATGACCTCACCTTCTTCCTCAGCTTAGCAGAAAGCAGATGTTCAGCATTTGCTACCATGCAAGTGGTGAAAAGGCCAAACAAGGCCGTGTTCTTCTCTGTTTCAGAGCCGGTTTTCAATAGACAAACAAGAAGAAAAGAATCAAAAGTCTTCTAAAATTAACAATTGCTGCTGACATAAAACGGAGGTATACTTCTCTTGAAAGAAACTTAACAGGGCCTTCCTTGGGTTTTTTTTGTTCGTAAGGGAAGGAGGAAAAGAATGTAATCCAAAGCCCACATGAATGTCGACTATATATTTCTGTATCTTTGTAAACATTAAATCCCAACACCTTGGACAGGCATTCCTTCTATTTATTCTGTAGCTAGGGCACTGGAACAGAAAACTGAAGTTGCTTGTCTGTGGCAAGATATTACTGGTATCAGTAAGGGAACCTGGACTTCTCAGCGTTCTGTCCCTGTCCTCCCACCTTCCGAGTCACAGAGAGCCCCAGGAGGAGCAACCACGCTGCCAACAGCAGCCAAGCCGCAGGAGTCCCACAGTGAGCTGCCGCAGAAAAAGGGAAAGGATCTCCTTCACCATGCATTTTTAAGTCTGTTACATTATGCAGGTTGTCCAGATGGCTTGTCAGCAGCACTTTGCCTCAACTCCTTTGCAATTAGAAATCCTGAGTGCTGGTTAAGTCTGGCAGACCACAGATATTTCACAGGAATTGGTACAATTTCTCTCAGGAAGCTCACAGTTTGTTTTTGTATTCAGAGACCTTTCAGGTGAAATCTCTGTTTTTGAAGGATTCGTAACAAACACTTACAAGATTTAATACTTAAATTTGCATCACTGTCAGAGGCAAAGCAACTTCCTGAGTTACATATTGTGTAAACAGAAAGTGCTTAGATAGCAAGACTTGCATCCTAAATACAGATATTCAGTTCCACAAGTTCTCTATGCCCAGTCAGGTGTTGTTACTGCACCTGTTCAAGCACCAGCTCTGTTCCACCCTTTCCTAGGGCTCAGAAATTAAAACAGTCACTAAGAACATAGGTGATCCAAGGACAAGAAGGTCTTGTCAAGTCCTACCTCTCCTACGAACTGTACTAAAGTCAGGGAAGAAGGTTTTCTGGAGTAGGATGAACTCAGTTCTACCTACTAAAACAACTCCACTGTGCCTGAATTACAATTTTTTTTTTTTTTCCCTTGGGCCAAGGAGAGGAATGAGAATGACCTTTCAGCTTAAAGACCTGAACCTTTTCTTAGCAGGAAGTTGTAGCCTGCTCCAATGACAGAGGGACTTAAACATGCAGGGTTGTGAATCTCAGCTACTGTGCTCAACATCTGGGTATCTGAGACCTAGAAAGGGCAAGTCCTAAGCCAAACTTATCTGTAGTGCTTCTTACTGGACAGTTTAGGTGATATCCTCCCATCCACAAACTCCATATATTAGGGGAGTTTTGGCATCCTATTTTCAGCTGTCCAAATTTGCAGGCATCAAACATGAATCCCAGCTACAGATTCTACTAGATAACAAGATGAATAAGGAAGCAGAGTGCCAGAGTTCAACAGTAGATTCTTTGCTTATATGATCTTTGATAATTTTGGAAAACTTAAAAGCCAAAGATTAAATTTTTAATTAAGAATAATAATTAAAAAAAACCTTTGAACAAAATTTGAACTTGAACATTTTGATGTTGTCAATAACCACCACTTTCAGTTTCCTTACCAGCCTGATTTTGTTTTAGTGCAGAAAAGGAAAAAAAAATAGTACTATGATTCAGAATATGAAAAAATTAAATTGTTAGCTTGGCTTCAGGCAAGTCACTCAATTTCCTATCTTAAAAATATGGTTGATACTGTCTTTCTGTTTCCACTTTCTGTTTCCATTTTCTCCATTTAGACTGAGTTTTACAGGAAGGGAAATATTTCTCAGCCTTGATATAGATGATATCTAGTTCAATGAAGTCTTCTTCTATTTTGGGATTTCATTATTAGTATTTTAAAAGAAAGAATGATCTAGGTGCTAGTAAAGACTTTGGGACAAAGGAAAGTTACTTCAAAACATATGCTGTAATTTTGTTGCAGTCTTAGAAAAATGTGTGCTTTTAGAGGAAGTGTTTAACCTCATTGACAGAAAGACTGCACTAAGGGCTGTATATCAAATGATTTTAATTATACCTTCACCCAGAAGTGGACCGGGATTAAAATAGCTGATGAGACTTCAAAGCAACTGCACTAAAAACTGTTGATCTACAAGGAAAACTTTTAAGATATTTTCCCCACAGACTAAACTGAAGTGTCTTCCTCACAGCCATAAAGATGCTGGATATATACCTCATGCAGTTCTTAACACTAAAACTGAAACAGTGGCATCAAAAAGGCATCAAGTTGCCCGTAGTTAAATAATAATAGCGGCAATTCCAGCTCAGAACCTTTTCTATACACGAGGGAAACATCAGGCCTACGCCGCATAATTGAGCTGCTTTCTCTGGTATTTCTGTTTATTTTGTGCAAGAGCTCCTCCATTTCTATGTAGCTTTGAACATTCATTAAGGTGCTCTAAGGACCTTCCTCTACCACACAGGGCTCCACAGTGCTTCCTCAGCAGCTAAGCCACAGGAAAGCTAAAGCTTGGGACTGACAACAGCTTCTGCTTTTGTGCTCTTTGAAAGTGGGTCTCCAACGGCCTCTAACCGAACTACAAAAAATATGAAGCTGATTGTCAAGCTTCTCTCCTCCAGTGCTGCAACAAACTACTTCAGGCTCTCTCCAAAGTGCACTGCAGCAGGATAAGTATTTTCTTCATCTTTCTCTCATTATTTTAACAACTGCAGCTAGGTTTCAAGAGTCCAGGTTTCCAAGTAAATGGCTGAAGTTTTGCTATGTTTTGTCAGGAAATAGGCTTAGGCAGTAGGCCCTAGAAAGTATTGTCATCCTAAGATGGTGGTAGTCTATTTTATACTAGGTCTTAAGTGCACCGCCCTCATATTTATGTAATTTCCAACAGCGCATTAAGCAAGGAGACTAACATCAGTCATGTGTGATTCACTCTGTCACCCTCCCCTCTGAGGACAACTGTGTGTACATGGCACTGTCTCAGCAGAACCTCATACTTGTTCTTCTACTATATAGAGTAGATGAGAAAAAGCACCTGTTGTGGTTAGGAAAGGGATGTGGGAAATCGGCTGCTGTTTCCTCTTCCCCCAGCTCTATATGCTGAGCATGACGTCCCATGGTCTGGGATATCCCTTGGGTCAGTCGGGGTCAGCTGTCCCAGCTGTGTCCCCTCCCGACTCCTCGTGCC
>JAOBAS010000013.1:27665245-27681448 GCA_025311575.1 Elanoides forficatus | reverse complement strand
CCCCCCTTTTTTTTTTTTTTTTTTTTTTAATGATGAAGTGAGGAAGACTACAGGAAACAGAGTTTAAGTCATGGAAAATGAAAGCTAAAAAGTTCTCATCATTCGAGGTAGGGAGCATGCTCCGCATATTGGAGCTCACAAGCTTCAGAATACAAATTTGCTGGTGGGACTTCAGTTTATTAAATTCTAAAATAGAAAAAAAGGCAAGAAATAAGATCAGCTGAAGCATGACAACATCGCTACCACCAGCAATCACTCCTCACTTGCTCGCTACCTTGTAGGCAAGAAGAGGTAACCAAAAGAAAAAGGATGCTATACTACAGAGGCAATATTTAAGTACTTATTCTTGTATAGTAGTCTCTGTTTATTTCCACATTTTGCTGCATCACTCAAAATGTTCACGACTACAGCATTTTTATGCGAGTTCTACATGTTCCTTCAAAGCCTGAGGTCATTTGGGGGATGGGGTAGTTCTTTTTTGAGGCTGGCAAACAACCCCTAAATACACTAAACATTATCTCTTTCATTGTAAGGTGGCATACTATATAGCTGGCACCTACGAACTAGTGTAGAATTATACAAACATAAACACTTTCTCATTAGAAAGAAAAAATTCTAAACAACGGTTACCTTTTCAGATTAGACTAGTTTGTAAAGTGTAAGATTTTAAAAAAAATTATTTAGATATACCCTACATCCTGTAATTTGGAATTAGTCCAGACAGTTTACATCTAGATTCCCACCCTCTCTCCTCACAGGTGAAGATTTCACAAGGCCAGCTTCCAGCTGAGGACCAAAAAGGGTTTAGAACAGGAAGTGTTAAAGACCACAAGCTACTGGCATAGAGAAAGATGCTGTGGGGAGAATGCTGAAAGCAGCACAGCAGGAGACGAGCATTAACTCTGCAGATGTGCAGTGCCAGTTGTCAGGCTTATTTCTACATTTCACTGCATCAAAACCAAAAAACCCCACCCCAAATCGAAAAAACCACCAACACCACACCCCCCCTCCCCTTTTTTTTTTACCCAGCTGAGTGGCAAATAAGATGGGGGCTAGCATACAAACCATCCTGGACTTTTAAGATGCAGTTCTGCTTTGAGCAAAGGAGAATAAGAAAGGATTTCCTCCCCTGCCTCAAGATCAAACCAAAGATGTAAATCACTAAGTTCATTATCAAACTTTTTTGACCTTTATCACTGTCATCAAACCTGAAATAAATAGTTCAAAGGACAGGTGGTGAAAGCATGTTGAAGTTCATGAACTTTAATACATATCCACTGTTTTTTCCCCCTAGCAAGGGCTAGTTCTTTAATCTAGGACATAATACAAAGTTTCAGAGGTAAGTGTCCTCATACCAATAACTACACCACATGACTGGTTTGGTTTTGGGGATTTTAATTTTTTTTAACCTAGATATAACCCAATGATTGTTGGTGTCATTTTTTATTGAATACAAGGGTACTCCCTCAAGTTCCAATTTTCATTCAAATCCAGTCTCATAAACTGCACTTCTTGTTCTAACATTTATATGATGCTACACATCACTGTACCCAGACTCTGGAACAGCGAGTCCTGCAGAGCTAAAGCAATTCAGGGAACAGAGTTTTTTGAAGATGAAAACACTTGAGTCTGTTTGAAAGGGTATCTGAAAGCAGAGGTAGCAGGTGCCTGGCAGATGAAGGCAAGAAGAACTCTCCTCTGCTATGGGGTGGAACATGATCAAGAAGAAAGAATCGAGGAAGGGATGCAAGTAATATTAATAAACAAAAGAACAAAAAAAGTTAGAATCTAGACAGTAGACTAGTTTGCATAGCTACAGACATGAAAACAAAGCCAAACCTCTCTGCTTGCATCCATTCCAACGGGAGAAATACCAAATCCACCTAACTGATGGCACAGTCCTTGCATGCTGGATCACATGGAAGAAGCCCACAAGGGGACTGCAAATCCATCACAACCCTCACAGCACACTTCTGAAGACACAGGGCTCCTTCAAGCCACAGAGGCTGCAAGCAGCAGCACAAATCCCCTCACCTCCAGGTGCCTGATGGATTCACTCACTCCAAATTGGTTGCATCTGGCTCCTGGTGGCCTGAAGCTCCTCAGGGTATAAACCTTAAAACACCTGATGAAGCTAAGACCTACAGGTAGAATTGTAGATGTTCTATATTCATTTGTTTATTCATTTTCTTTCTCAAGTCTTTGGGCAAGAAATGAGAGAAAACAGCTTTGAGTTAAGCTATAATGATATTTACGTATCAGAGGCAATCACATTGCACTTGAAGGCACTTTGAGCAAATTTCTGTCTTGCAAGAAAGTAAATAAGAGGTGGAGAGAAGTCCTCTTGTGTCTGCTCGGCTTCATTACGAGTGCAAGCCCACTACGAGTTGTTACAATTTTGTTCTTCACTATGTGGAGAGAGACAGCACGAGAAAAATAGAAACAGATACAAGAGTATGAAGTGAGTGCAGATGAACACAGTAGGAAATAACAAATGGAGCAATACCTGCCCAAATAGAGCTAGCAGCCTATTAATATTAATGTGCTGCACATAGTCTTTTGTTCACAATTGGAAAGACTCCCTAGGTAAGTAGAAACTTACACATGCTAAACTTCCTAACTGTATTTAATGCAGTTTTATCATCTTTGAAAAAATGGGAGTCCCCAGATAAATAAGAACACCTGATTGTTCTTTAGAAGCTTTTTTCAAACACCTACACAAGTTATATTAACGCATTTCTTCAGTGAATCTCCAGGGCAAACCTAAACACCTACTGAAATTTAAGAAGGATTGTACTTTACTGATAAAATTGACAAATAGGTTAGACACCACATACCTCCCCTCCAAGTCTTCACTGTGCCACCTTGTAACATCAAGGAGATAAGCAGGGGATACAGGCTTCAAGAAAGAACTGGTACAACTGTTGACCTGCAAGTAAACTCCTCAATACCACGCACAACATTTGTCATAAGAGATATGAACTGCTTCAGACAATCAGAAATCTCACTGTACTTTGATGAAAGAAGAGCATTAACCTAGTTAATGCACTGGCTAAATTCCCGCTCTGATAATTACGTTCTGAATACTTAAATCTCCATTGTCATTTTTACTGGCCACAATATGTTATGTTCATCTATTTAAGTATCATCATACTACCTGAACATCTTCTAAATGCCCTTAAACTTGTCCTGTGAAGACACAAGTCCTCCTAGGAGGCATGGGTTGTTGTCTTGCTCACTGAAATGGGACTTGGAAGACGTACTCCAAGACATGGTACAGAAAGACCTATTGTCTGCATTTAAACATGCACTTGGAAATGCTGGTCATCATTCTCTGCTAAGAGAAGCTATAATTACTAGATTATATTGGTTTGGGACATACATGCTCCTAAGTCTCTAAATCAGTTTGTGAATAAAGCTTCCACCTCCTTCATGAAGTAACATAGATGAAAACAACTTGAAAAGCTTTTTACCTGGTGTCAGCCTCAGTCATACAGCTGAAATAGCTGCAACCACTCAACAGTAGAGGGCTCAGTGCCTCCTGCATGTGGTTTTTATTTCTTAGGGCATATATGATGGCTAAAAGATATCTCAAGTTTGTTCACTGTATGTTAACTCTAAAAGAATTATGTAGGTTCAGGAGCAGCCTCCCTGTGATCAGACAGTGTGGCACTGGTGTTCATACAGCAACCATTTTTTTGTTTCCATATCACAGCAGCTATTTCTCTGTGTCATTTCACTGTGCACTCTGAACTAAATGTTGTGGGTCATCACTAATTCAGAAATTAAGACTTGTTTTCTTTAGCTCGTCTGTTGGATGCAATGGAAAAGTGATTGCTTCTAGTCTCTACATTGGGTTTTGATCAGGGTTTGATTTTTTGTTTCTGCACAGGGAAACAGACTAGAAAATTGCAAATAATAAATGAAATTCAATCATTATTGTACTACTTTCCCATTCAACACAGTTTTGAGGTCTTCAGTGTAAGATATCCAAGTCATATCCATCCCTGGTCCCATCAAAGATTCAGAACTGTTTAAGACTCCACAGGTAAATATACCCTGCTCTGCCTAGACATTTCTTGTGTTGCTAGAATGAAGTGTGGCCATCAGAATAGTTAATGGAGTTCTGATAAAAAATGCACTGGAAATACCATATCAGAAACAGTAGAAAATGCAGAAACCCAGGAATAAAGTCATCTGACCTAACTAGTAGAGGAGGAGAGCTTCTAAGTCCTGTTCATTAGAGTTTGATTTGTGCCCCAAAGCATGATGACTTATCTTTCTTTTGAAAAGAGAGACTGCTTCAAAAATATTTTATATAGATAACAATATTCACAGCTCTGTAAAACTGTATCTGTAATGATGTTATTACAGTGAGTTTTATGGTTTAATTATGCACTGGGTTAAAGTAGTTATTTTTAAATGTAATGCCTGTCAGTTCCAGGGAATGTTTCTATGTTATTGTGTTATAAGAGGATGCAAAAAGAAATCTTTCTGACCCTTTTCCCCCACAAATCTTTACTTGTGGAAGAAAAGGAGCCTATCTGTGTTTTTCTTTTTTTTTTTTTTTTAATTGCATCACTCACTCCCATTACTGCTTTAAATCAAGAAAGCTTAAATCTTTTCTTTACCATTCCCTTCTCACATGGAAGTCACCCCCCCATCTCCTATTTTCCTTGTCAGTAAAAATTTTGTGGAATATTTCCCCCTTGGTATTTGGAAGCAGCAGAGAATCCCAGCAGCTGAGGACTAGGCATTACTTACTTATATGCTATTTGCATAGCACTTAATTGTAATATTGTTTTTTTTCTAGAAGGATTCAATTTAAAAAAAAAAAATTAAAAAATGTGTAGCTAGAAACAGGGATTGCTGTGTAGCAGACTAGCCAAGAACAATTTCATTTCTACTACCATCTGTACTTCAAATGACAGTTGAAGATTTTAGTGTGCAGGAGAAGGAAAAAAAAGAAAGAAAAAAGGAAGAAAGTTTTTTTCTTTTTTCCCCCCTGATTTCTTCCTAGCTCACTGCAGAGTAATGCAGTCAGAACTCTAAGAGCAGAATCATCACAAAAACATCTTGCAGTAATACCATACAGCAAAAGCTCTTGTGCTCAAGCCAAGCACAAAGTCTAATTGTCCAACTTTTAAGTAAAATACCCCTTTTATTCACTTCTCAAGCTCTTTCTTTCCCCTCAGAAAGGGATACAAAGGGTTCAGAAGTTCTAAGGAAAGTAATGTCCAAATGCACCTCAGGTACTTTCTATCGAATACCAGTAATTCAACTCTTTCCTTGCTTCCTGGTCTGTTCTTAACTATGCAAGGAATAAGCTGTGGGTCTAATACTCTGTAATTCTGCCTTATCTAAAACATACGCAGTCATTCACCAGTTACTTAACTAAAACTGCAAAGTGCTATATAAATTGACTGACGAAGAAAGTGTCAGAATGCCTCCAAGGATTAAGAAGCAGTGAATTAGTACTGTGTGTGTTTCTGGGGGAAAAATAGACCAGGATGTATGGGACAACAGCCTAAGCTCCTCTTCAGTCTCAAAAATGCCATTGTATAACAAGCTTGTTCTGGGATCTAAAAATCAGTCTCAACTCTCTCATTGAGCCATCCTGACAAATCTAGAAGTGTAGTATTGATTTAACACCCAGTTGTGTCAGTACTAAGGCTTTCTTTCTTTCACAACTATTGCAGCCATGTAAGATGGGGAGAATAGGGAAACATTGAACAGGACTTGCTTCTAGTAGCCTTAAGTTTCCTTTAGCTGTCATCCGCAGACACACTCAGGTTGAAAGGTCCAAAACACCCACTCTACAATGAGTAGGGATCCACAATGGGTATCTGCTTGCCATATCACACGTGTACAGGATTTGTAACGTAGTATGGATGTAATACATTGAATCTGATAGCGAAGACAATTATTCCCATCTCTACTGAGATAACTTCAAGAAAATTGTAGTAAACAGTCTGCAATTGATAGTTTGCAGAGAAAAAAAACAAAGTGAATAATGCAAAAAGTGTTCTTACTTCTCTAAATATTAAAACTGACCTTAGGAGAGGGACGACTTTTTATATTCTCATGTTTTATGTGTCATTTGAGCCTCTGGCTGGCAGTCAGAGCAGCTGAACTGTCATTCTCTTCATCTCCACAAGAGAGGAATATAACCTGATTTTCCTACCATAATGTGGACTGATGAAACAAAACATAAAAGCTTTTACCTGGAACAGAGCCTGGGAAGACCCCGGTGACGGCTTTTATGGCATTTCAACTCAGCTTCTGAACAGGAGCAATTGGCCAGCCCAGAGCTGGTGACAGCTCTTTGCTGCTTGTCGGAGAAGAACCTGATATGTGAGGGCAGATGAGAAGGTTCAGCTACAATGTTTTTACTGAACCCAAGCCAAGATTTCTGAAATGCAATGTGATGGTTTACCTGGTCAGAGCAGTAGCTGACACATTGTCAGCAGGTCAGTTCAAGATTTAAGCCTATACAATGTTCCAAAACAAAAATCTTGTTCATCCTTACTTCCCCTGAGATAGGATTATGCTCCCACACAGAAATCTGGGAAAGGTTATCCTCTCCCTTAGGTACCCTTAAAATAGGTAACAGTTCCTAACATGCTCATTCCCTAAGACTACACTTTTATGTGTCCTATAAGGAAAATATTTACCTGGGGAATACTCAGCAACATGTCTTCTAGGCAGTGGGGCTACAGACTTTGCCTCAGTTTTCCTGCATTGCACAGGTTCTCCAGCAAATAGAATTGAACATTTGAGATAATTTGCTTCCTTTCCTTTTTTTTTTCCCTGCCCATGAATCCCACTTATAGTTTGCAGGTGCTGTGTAATGAAGTTCCAGAGTGGTGCTGAGCTCCAGTGTGTTTATCTCAACCTCTGGGTCATAATCCAGACAGATGTCTAGGGAAGATGATCTCTCATAACCTTCGGCCACACAGCCTTTGCCATGCCATTTATAGAAATAATGAATCTCTGTCCAAACCATTTATTTCAGTTCTGTAGGTATTAATGTAAAGATCACCACAGAAACACACACCCCAACGTACTTCTTGCAGCCTGAATGAAAATCCTTACTGTGACAGAGATGAGATTTCAACTCCATCATCATCGCGCCTTGAACGTTATTTCTCATGAACACAGACTCCAAGTTAGGACCAGGACCAGGAGAGGAGGAGATCCTGTTTCGTAGAAGAGTGTCTCTGTTGACACAGAATCAGAAGTTAGGTGTTGTGGAAATGTCTGTGCTGAGCCTCCCAAGTGATTTAAATACAGCAATGGTCTTCTGTCTTACAGTGAGAGGGTATTACCTCTACACCCAAACAGCTTTAGCACATAACGCCCTTGCGCTGTTGTCCTCCGTTCACTACTACTCAGCAGTCAAAGCTCTCTTTTCCCTGTAAGAGTGGTAGATCACAGGTATCTGCACACAGCAGCTTCTACCACTGGCCTCATTTTGTGGCTGTCTTACAGAAGGACAGTGCCTTAATATTTTTCCTTTCCCATATCTTTCTACCCTTGCAGAGGGTTTCTCCAGTTTCAGACAGAGGAAGACACAGCTGTCTGCAAAGCACCTCACCACCAATAGTAGTGTCTAACTTTGAATATGCAGAAATTTAAAGAAAATTCTATAGTAAATACCTTATATCATTGAATAGTGTGTATTTTCAAGTCCATCCTCAAAACGAATCTCTGTCTCTGCCCAAGACATTACAGGTTCTCACAGCGAAAGGGATCCTCTAGTCATTAGTCCCACATGCCCTCCTCCTGGAAGTTTCTTGCTAACAAAGCATTATCTCAACATCTCTTTTCAAGGAGGAACAAGAGGATGGAAAATGTATCCTCCTTTATTTGAAATTCTGCCAACTTTCATACTGACTACAAAAAGCCTGGTTTGAAAGGCAGCATTGGGAACAATTACTGGTGATGGTAGGTATGAAATCCAGTATTTCAGACTGATGATTCAAGCGCAGAGAGTAACACCACCACATGGGCAGTGAATCTTGACTTGCTGTATATAGAATTCAGTTTTCTCAATATAGTCAGTATTGTGCATTTGCACCCTCAGCACCAAGGGTTTCCAAAAATCTTAAGACAGCTTTAACTCAAAATGCCATACAGAGAATATTCACAGTCTAAAGAAAGGAATCTTCTCTCACTCATTCTTTCCTTTTTGTCTACTGCCTCTACCCTGCTCACCCACATCCCTATTTCTAAGTCCTCCTGTCCATTTTGGGCTCAGCTCTATCTTTGCTCTTCTGGTGCAATTAATTTTGAGCATGGTATTTAACCCCCACATCAGTGACTAAAACCCCCTTATTTTAACTGTATGTGAGACACAGTTAATTTACATCTTACTCTTGTAATCAATCGACATATGACAATAGGAAAATTGTCAAAACCTAAACTACTTTAATCTAGATGCAATCTAATTCTTGAGTTAAATAGATTCATAGGAGAAATACTTATAAGTTACTTGTGCTAAAAAATATCAGTCTCATAAGGAATATTCAAAATTTAAAGCATAAGGTATCAAGAAAACCCAAAGTATATGTGAATATATGAAGGGGGCGGCACTACAGTGCTTAAAGTAATAGTTTTTTGAATGAGATTTTCTGTCCAATTAGCAAGCCAAAAGAGTTGTTACTTCTGTCAGACACCCCCCACCCCCCGCAAAGTTTGCAAAAAGTAAGACATCTCTATATTGCATGTTAATACAGATAAACTTGAATTAGGTGATATTACAATAGTAACCCTTTAGCCTTTAGATCATTGTTGAACACACGTGTTTTATTTGCATAGTTACTGCCACTATGTGCTTTTTGTGAATATTTGAAATGTAAATTCATAATACGGAGATAGAAGAATAAAAGGTTTACCACGCATTTCTAACTCCTGCTGGCATAGGTATGTCCATCATAAAACTTGAGTCTTGTCAAAGACATAGCGTTGTTGGAAGTGGAGTGATTGGAACACAATGACAGCACCTCCATCTCAAGTCAGCTGCAGCTTTTATGTCATTGTCCATCAAACCTCCTTCATCAATGACAGTTTCCTCCAGCGAAGAAACTCTCCACTCCTTTAGCATCCCAATTAGAAATAATCAGGATCACCTTCCAGGAAGACTCAGCAGTAATCACCACCAAAACCAGCTCTTGCGGTCTGAACACCGGCCTGGTTGAGGTCCCTGATGCCCAGACAATTTTTAGACTGCCATCCTCTTATAGTAGCTCTTTATGGGAAAGCTGAGAATATAATTTCTGTCTCCTGAATAAGAAGAAATGCAACTGTATCCACAGTTTCTGTTTCCCATGTATTTAATTAAATCCGATGGATTACAGAACATTTTCTTAAGGAAGTTTCTGAGTCAATATGATTCATTTGTATTAATGATGTTGAGTATGATAATTTCCAAATGTTCTAAATTCTTCATTAACTATTTCCTCCCAGAATATGTACTATGTTTCCCAGGTAATTTCCACAGAAGTTCATGTTTCACTAAAATACATGTATGCAAGGCTACTTTAAACAGAAAAGAAAGTTACATGCACAATAGCTGGAAATTAGAAATAAGAAATTGCTTTATAGATTTCAATACACCTTTTAACCTTCTTTTACTGGTAAGATTAACTGCTTCACTTTCAAAGAGCACAGAGGCTACCTTAACAGGCAGTTCTAAGACACTGGATTATTTCCTACAATCACATTAGTTACTACAAAAAGAAAGACTGAGAAATCTTTTAAAACCTTGGGAACAAAGTTCATATCATCAAAACTAGGACTGTATTAAATGGGTAAATTTACAGAGGCAGTCTTAATCACTGAAGGCAAGGGGTGTTCCTAGGAGGACTTAAAAAGACCTTAATTGGATCCTTCCCAGTACTGCCTACTGAGGGGAAAAATCAGAGCCTGTGGGACATGCTCACTGAAGAGCAGACCTGAATCATTATACCTATAAAATGAAGAAAACATATGGTAGGAAAAAAAAGAAAAAAAGAAAAAAGAAAAAAAGTAAGAGAAATAAAGGAAAAGAGAAATGAACATAATTGCAGCTGGATGTGGCATGAGAAAGACAGTTCTGCTCACTGCTCAAAACATACAGAAGTTTGACTCCATTTAAATTCAGGGGAAAAAAATCCCGAAATTTCGAACTGTGCCTGAATGCAAGCAAAGCTATCAACAGCAGTGTCACAGTCCTGAAGCCCACAGCTTGGAGGCAGCATGCCTGCTGCCTGCCCAGAAGAGGACTCTGCAATTAGGGCCCTGAGCAAGGACCAGCAAGAGCAGAAGCCACGTTCCTGCCAGGAAAGCAGATGTATTGCAGGAAACCTGTCTGGGACTCACTGAACAGCTGAAACTGGAATCAAATTATTTTATGGAAATGATTCAAACAGCTACCATCCACTTTTTCCCCCACTATTTCTAACCACGTTTCTGGCACTGCACTAAGAAGGGAGAAATAGTATTAATTAGGTTTACAGGTTTCTAGCGGGAAAATTAATAAATCTGAAGACTACAATATCGCAGTCACATATGGGTAATAAATGGGAACACATCCATGACTCTTGGGCTTGCACCACAGCCCATCTAGGAATCTACACTAATAGATCATGCAAGATAAGGTACTCAATAAGGTTACAGAAAACTCCTCCATGGGAGGAATAGTGGACACCTCTGGCTTTCAGCCTGGCTCCATCCATCGCCTTGTTCTCCCGTTCCCTCTCACTTGCTGCGTACTGAAACGCGAGAGAGGGGGTCACTGTGGTGGTGAACTGCAAAGGATGATGATACTGGAGCATTATCAGGTGTTACAGAGTATTCAGTGAGGACACGTCTTTCTCTTCAGCACGACTCTCCTCGCAGTTAGCTGTTCTGCTAGCTCTTTCTTACTGTATGAGCAATGAAAAAACCCACGTGATGCAGGAGCCACCATGTGTACTTTACTGTTAATAGGTTTTAAGGCAGTGGAGGAGAACTTTTACAGAGCCTTCTGGCTGTGTGTGTTTAATCTTGTTGGGGATTTTCCCACTTCTACCCCAGGAAACCCTGATGCACTTCTTTCTTTCTCTTTCCTCCCACACTAGGAGGTTACAGACGGCACTGAGTAGGCAGGAACAGACATCTGACATCAGATTTCCACATGCAAATCCCATCTGCTGAATCCATGCGCTTACACCTTTTATAAGCTAAATAAAAGATTTGGTTCAAAGTTTCTTCTGGTTTTCTACATCAGCTTTGCAGGATTCTGCAGTTTACCTGATGAGCTTGAAGAGTATGCTCCAAAGACCTTCTTTGTGCTTCTCAATTTCTTAAATAGACCATTCCTGAAGCTGCAAACCTCTAGTTTATGTATTACCCTTTGAGGGAATGACACAGTTCAATCAGGCACAGACCTTGCCTCAGATATCTGGATCAAATACATACTTTATTCACAGTCGGCACAGGACTATAAGACTATTTTTAGAGAAAGAGTTTCCACCCAGGTATAATATTCAAGGTTCAGACATAACACTGTTTGCTTGCCATTAGCCGGGCAAGTGAACTCCCCCTTTCTGCCCCTAGTTGGCAATTAATTCCCACTTTCCCCTCATCATACATCAAAACCACAGTGGTATTTAAGGTCAGAGGAAGAAAGACAGCAGACAGCTCGGTAGGGACAGCTGGACTCCAAAATACAAACAATTTCCATGCCAGAGCGTGACAATTTAGGGCTTTGCTGCAGTTTCCTTGGCAGCCGCAGCAACCGCTGGACTGGGGCAGCCAAGGAGGCCGGGGAGAGCAGAGACACAGCTCAACAACAGTGAGTGGTGTGCCGTGAGACTGCAACCCAAGGGGAGCTTGACGAGGGGATGAGCAATTGGCAGTGCCTGGCTCCAGCTCAAACAGGAGCACCCAGGGGTGCAGCTTCCCTTCCCTTAGAGGAAACAAAAAAGAGGCATCAGCCGTGATCCAGCATGATGCAGTTATCCGCCTTTCTTAATGCTGGGGAAAGCTTATTCAAGCCCTGGGTTGTGGGGTTTTTTTACCTTCTACTGACTTGTTCTCACATGCCGGCCCCGAAATGGTGTTTGAAAACAAAAAAGGAGTTTGTGGCTTGTTATCAGTGTCAGACACTCATTTCTTTGCCTGTGGTAGATCCCACAGCCTGCCAATATTTCTCTCAGAATAGAGAATATAGCCCATGAACTAAGTGAATACAAATAATTCATTCAATAAAATATCTTAAGTTGAATTATGAGAGTTATGGCATGATTAAGAATAAAATGTCACCTTAACTTTATTAAAGATTAAGTTGTCTTGAACCAAAAAAAAGTCTATGTCATTGCCAAATTAAGAATTTTGTGCCTTGATTTATTTGCAGCCAGACTACACTGAAGAGGGAGCTGAGTCGACAAACTCAAGTGAATAGCCAGGTGTATGGAAAGGCACAAGGACACACCTTAAAACAAATGAGAAGTGAGATTCAGGGCACCTTCTTTCATGCTTACAATAAAATTTGGATGAAATTATGATGTGTAAGTAAAAAAAAATCCACCTGGAAAACACAGTCATTTGAAGTTGCCTTTTCCCTGACCCACTTAAAGCTCGTGAGGCACTTTCCTGTCAACCTGAGATTTGTCTGGGCAGTCAGCTTTGGTGCCTGAGCACCAGCAAGCACATCTAGTTGTAAGGCATTAGCTGATGCACGCCTGACACAAAAGAACAGTCTTGTACAAAGGGCAGGTAGCTGGAGTCATTCATTAAATAGTGCCGCTGCTTTCATTAAAGCAGTCAGACACAGGATGGGAGCGCTCTGTTCAACTCCTGCCTTACCTTCAGGACATTCAAAACTCTCTTCTGTTTCCAGCCATGGCCTAGTCTCCCTTCGCCTTGTGTGCTGAATCTCAGCTGCTCTGCAGGCAAGAAACAAAATGGCACTGCACGAGAAGGAGAGGAGGAAAGAGAAGGCTGCCTCTCTACCAAGCAGTATTTACAGGAGACAGCCTGAAATTCAATTCCCTGGCCATGTAATATAAAATTCCCCTAAAAAAATTCTTAGGTGACAGCATTTGAACCTTCTCAGCAACAGGTACCTATTTTTTAGGAATGCAGCAACCATGTCTGGGATGACCAAGTATCTACTCTTGAATGTTTCTCTAGACCACCTGAAGTACCAAACTGGAGAAGATAGAGAAAGGAGCATATTCGTTCTTCTGGACACTATCTACCTATCAGTTATGAAATGTCATCAGCTCAGAACACTCTCCCAATCAGACTTAAAGTGCAATCAAAATCTAGGTAGATACATACCATCCCCACAGACTAACATAAATCTATGACTTGACAATCCTGATTATTTATGTTTCAACAATGAAGGAAGAGAAAGTAAGTTTCTCAGTAAAGTTTTTAAAGTACAATAGCTGGCTGAATATCTGCCAGATTAACTTCTTGACAGATAGTTATGGAATTTTTCCTGAGAAGTATCAGAGGGTGATGGACTAAAAGTTTGAGAGTACATATTTACTTATCTACACTCAAACATTCTTGTTACTGTACATGAATATTTATGCTTGAGTTATCTTTGAAATGAACTCTTGCCTGAAATTCCTTGTCACGAAGCTGTAATGGGGTACAGGCTTGCCTCCTTCAGAATCTTGCATGTATACACTCAGTGACACTTTCTTAAGTGATACTGTTTTACATACCATACTACATATGTATGTACTGTATATACAATTTACATCTACATGCATATACTTATGGAAGTGGGTAGCTGTCTCTGAAAAGACACATACTGCTATGAACTTGCAGCCTGTGCTGCAAATCCAGCACAAAAACTGTGACTTCTCAGTTATAAATAGACGTATGAATTAGCCTATGAATAGGCCTATCGATGGTTGGGTTTTTTTGATTGTCAATTGATTTATTTAGTCACATAATAAAAATGCATTATATGTTGCTGTCTAGAGATTTTGCCTTTTTCTTTTTTTTTTTTTTTTAGTTTCTATCACATGAAGACAATTAGTAAATTGGCTTATCACATACATTAAACCACTTTTATGATCTTTTATTCACTCTTAGGTTACTCACACATGTACATAAATACAAACATACTGAAGTGCAGCAATTGTTTAAGTTGAAAAGTTAAACACAAGGCAGGATGAAGTAGGATTACAGTTCTTTATACATACTCAATTCTAATTTGAAGTGCAATCTTTACTAACATGGCCACTCATTATCACTTTTTCTTACAGGATTCATGACATATTTAGGGCTGAAGATGGACAGAGTTCATTGATGAACATGTTTCACATGCTGTTTTTCCTTGTTCAGCATTTACTATTATGTAACTTCTGTGGAAATGAAAAAACATAGCTGGGAGAAATGTGGTTTTGGAGACAGGCTGTACAGTAGGGTATCTGGCAGGAGTACAAAACTAGATTATATCATGTCCATCAAAATTAAAACCAAAGCAAAATAGAAAAAACCCAATCATTCTGACAAAACAGTGGCCAGTGATTGCTGTGTTTATTACCAAGGATACCAACATAATCCACATAATGCTGTAATGCCCTAATGCCGTACATAGCATATATGACCAGGCTGATTAATCAGCTTAAGGGAAGTTCTATGTTCTGGGTGGAAAATTGTTTAAAAGCACCAGGCAATTTCAGGATGTTCTTTACAGAAATTTATAATAAAAAGAGAAACCTATGGATCATTTAGGGCATGAGAAATCTATAGCAAGACAAGTTTTTTATTGGCTGCAGAGATATGGCCTCTTTGGAAATTTTTTTGAGATGCAAAGAAGTGGCAGATAGGAAAAAAACCTGCAGATATGTAACGTTCTTTTTCTTCTTTCCAAATGCTTTTATCTCTTTGCTAATTACATTAACAATTCAGTTCAGTCATTAATCTGACACTGACCACACTCCAAGACTATTACATTGCCATCAAATGAATGCTACCCTTGTCTATTAATAATCTCAGACAATAACCTCTCAATTAATTTTTGAGGTTCAGTAGCCTACAACAGGATTTCAGTTCCTCAGATCAACACAGTTAGCATGTTGCTAGTGTTTATTTTTACTATAATTAATATTATAAATTGAGTAATTAACACATAGATATAAGAAATATGCTTGGTATTATGTTTATAATTATAATAATATCATATTATTATTGCACTGACATGGAATATGTCTCAGTTAGAGAAATTTCAAAAATTTATGTAAAATACTCATAGTCAATGTCATAAAATTTGAAAGCAGTTCAGGATAAAATATTCTTAAGGAATAAATCTCTGCAAATGCTAATATAAAGGAGAAATTTATAAAACAGATTTGTCTTGTGAAGAGCAAGCTTTCTCAAGTTCATAGAGATTTCAGGGTTCTTACCAAGAGACTTATGAAGATACAGTACCTATCTTTCCTCATTTGTGGTTGTGGTAAAGACCTTCTAAGTCATAAATTCAACAGAGACTCCTTTAAGAAAAGTATAGGAAACTAAATAGAAGAATCATGAGAGACCAATCTAACTGTACAAGAGACTTTGTATTCTGTTACTGGAAAAATTTCACAAAGAAAATCTGGCAGCTTGTGGAGAGAAGCTGATAATTAATAAATCAACATATCAACAGGGTTGAGAACATTTTTTTTTTTTAAAGTTCATTAGGAAAAAGAATGGAAAGACGCAAAATGTAAAATCTGAGGTTATTTGGGGAGATCTTTTCTCAGCTCTCATGATCAATGAACAATTATAACATAGACATGGTATTGTGTTTATGAGGGAAGAAAAAAACCTATTTCAAATTAATATGAAAGACTGCATTTGAATATTCTATTCCATTTCAGACAATAGTGAAGGTAATACCATGTTAAAATATTTTATCCTGCATCTGTGTCACGAATGACTGCACACACAAACAAACACACACTCCTGAAGTTCCAAAACAATCTAGTTTGCTGGTAACACTTCTTTTGATACAGCTCAGGATACATATGGCTGGCTTTCTGGGCTGCAAGCGTACGTTGCTGGCTCATATTCAGTTTTTCATCCACTAATAGCCCCAAGTCCTTCTCCTTGGGGCTGCTCTCTGTTCACTCATCGCTCAGCCTGTATTTGTGCTTGGGATTGCCCCGACCCCTGTGCAGGACCTTGCACTTGGCCTTGTTGAACCTCATGAGGTTCACACGGACCCACCTC
>JAOBAS010000013.1:27647743-27665220 GCA_025311575.1 Elanoides forficatus | reverse complement strand
GGCATCCCTTCCCTGCCGTGAGCTGACTGCACCACACAGCTTGGTGTCCTCAGCAAACTGGCTGAGGGTGCGCTCAATCCCACTGCCCATGTCATCAATAAAGATGTTAAAATAGTGCTGGTCCCAATACCAACCCCTGAGGAACGCCACTCGTCACTGGTCTCCACTTCAACATCAAGCCGTTGACCGCAACTCTTTGAGTGCGACCATCCAGCCAATTCCTTATCCACCGAGTGGTCCATCCATTAAATCCATGTCTCTCCAATTTAGAGACAAGGATGCCATGCAGGACAGTGTCAAATGCTTTGCACAATTCCAGGTAGATGATGTCCGTTGCTCTTCTCTTATCCACCAACGCTGTTACCCCATCGTAGAAGGTCACCAAATTTGTCAGGCACGATTTGCCCTTAATAAAGCCATGTTGGCTGTCACCAATCACCTCCTTATTTTCCATGTGCACTAGCATAGTTTCCAGGAGGATCTGCTTCATGATCTTGCTGGGCACAGAAGTGAGACCGACTGGCCTGTAGTTCCCCAGGTCTTCCTTTTTTCCCTTTTTAAAAATGGGGGTTATGTTTCCCCTTTTCCAGTCAGTGGGAACTTCCCTGGTCTGCCACAGCTTCTCAAATATGATGGATAGTGGCTTAGCCACTTCATTTGCCAGGCCCCTCAGGACCCACAGGTGCATCTCATCAGGTCCCATGGACTTGTGCACCTTCAGGTTCCTTAGATGGTCTCAACCAAAAAAAAAGTCAATGAGTACCTCAGTCTTCTCCATGTCCTGGGTAACCAGGTCTCCCATTTCCTTCCAGAGAGAGCCCACATTTTCCCTAGTCTTCCTTTTATCACTGACGTACCTATAGAAGCTTTTCTTCTTGCCCTTGATGTCCCTGGCCACGTTTAATTCTATCAGTAGAATAACTTACTTGTAGTTTACTTCTAGATCAGGGTAGCTAATGCTAAATTGCACTTGTGTCCTACATATTACACGTTGACATTCATGACTGTAGAGAGTTCTATAGTATCCACTTCAGCTGTCTCTTCTCCAGGCTAAAAGTTCAGTCTGCCTCATATGCTTGTTATATAGCTACTTTTGATCACCCCTGTCAGATTTCCTCCTACCTTTTCTAAGTCTAGTATCCTTTCTGAGTTGGAAGAACCCAAACTGCTGATATATTCAAGATAGGGGTGTTCCATGGAGAGGTATACAGATAGACATAGTTATATATGGAAATTTGTATCTGAATACATATGTATTAAACACAAACATGTATGTAGCTACAAATACATATATAAAGATGGATGGATGGATGGATGGACAGACATTTATGGTTAAATCTTTACCTCTTTCATAAAATTTCTAATGTTTAATTAAATTGTTTTAACTGCAACTGAATACTAAATTAATGTTTTCATTGAACTACCTGTTGTAATTCCAAACACTCTGTCTTATGTCATAGTACTGAGTTCAGAACCTCAAATCAGGTACGCAAATATAAGGTTGTTAAGACAGAGAATGAAATCATAGAATCATAGAATCATAGAATGGTTTGGGTTGGAAGGGCCCTTTAAAGATCATCTATTTCCAACCAGCCATGAGCAGGGACATCTTTCAACTAGATCAGGTTGCTCTGAGCCCCATCCAACCTGACCTTGAACTTTTCCAAAGATGGGGCATCCACAACTTCTCTGGGCAACCTGTTCCAGTGTCTCACCACCCTCAATGTAAAAATTTTCTTCCTTATGTCCAATCTAAACTTACTGTCTTTCCGTTTAAACCTGTTTCTTCTTGTCCTGTCACTACAGGCCTTGGTAAAAAGTTTCTCTCCATCTTTCTTGTAAGCCCTCTCTATATATTGAAAGGCCACAATAAGGTACCCCAGAGCCTTCTCTTTTCCAGGCTGAACAACCCCAACTCTCTCAGCCTGTCTTCACAGGAGAGGTATTCCAACCCTGTGACCATTTTCATGGCCCTCCTCTGGACCTGCTCTAACAGGTCCATGCCTTTCTTGTACCCTGGGCCCCAGAACTGGATGCAGTACTCCAGGTGAGGTCTCATGAGAGCAGAGTGGAGGAGGAGAATCACCTCCCTCAACCCTCTGGCCATGTTTTTTTTTCTATGCAGCCCAGGATATGATTTGCTTTATGGACCACAAGTGCATATCGCTGGCTCATGTCCAATTTTTCATCTACCACTATCCCCAAGTCCTTCTTTGCAGAGTTGTTCTCAATCCATTCATCCCCCTGTTTATACTGATACTGAGGATTTCCCTGACCTAGATCCAGGACCTTGCACTGGGCCTTGTTGAATTTCATGATGTTCCCATTGTCCAACTTCTCAAGCCTGTCAAGGTCCCTCTGGGTGGCATACCTTCCCTCTAGAGAATTAACTGCACCACACAGCTTGATGTCATCTGCAACTTCCTACTCAATCCCACTGCCTATATCATTAATAAAGACAGTGAACAGTACTGGTCCCAGTACAGACCCCTGAGGGACATCACTTTTTACTGCTCTCTATTTGAACATTGAACTATTGACTGCAATTCTTTGGATGTGGCCAATTCCTTATCCATTAACACTCCATCCATTAAACCCATATCTCTCCAATTTAGAGGCAAGGATGTTGTATGGTATTGTGTCAGAGATCTTACAGAAGTCAAGATAGATGAATGATTTTGCTGCTATGAAAACAGAAAGACAATGTCCTCTTATGTTGTTTTTTTTTTCCTCTGTTGGTTCATTCTTATGTATCTTTTCAAGCTTTTCTCTCAGTTTATTGAGCTACATATGCAAAGATGTAAGTAATGAAAACAAAACGGAATGTATATTAGTATATAATCAGCAAATGCTCCTGCTTACCAAGTGTGTGCAAAGTGGAAGCTCAGCTGAGATTAAACAGTTCCACTAGAAGTATCTGAATTTACAGGAAATGATTCAGTGATCGCTGAATTTGGTACTCCTGGTTAGAGATGGTCCGGCTCTTGCTACCAGATGACCAGTTCATATGTGTCTCTTCTGCCCATGAGCAAAACAGTCTAAAAATGTTACACTACAAACTGAAACTATTCTCACATTCATTTATAGGTCTTACTTTTAGACACTAGCATTTAATTAACTTACCTCTGATAGTGGTATTTGTTTAAGCACTGTAATTCTTATCTTCATCTGGGCAGTCTTACAAGCTTTATTGGGAGCACTCAATAGTGTGTTAAAGTTAAGAATGGTCTTACATGGTACCTTATATGTAGCCTGTGTGTTACACCTCAGCATTAGGTGCTGCAGTTCTCCACAGCATTACATGAATTTTACGTCAAAGCAAATACACTTCTGTACTCAGTGTTTCAATGACATGAACCCAATAAGACCCTGTGGAGAAATAAGCATTAGAGTCAAATCTTCAGCTTGGAAATTAGATTGTCATGATGCCAGGGAAGTTTATTTCTACATACCTATTGTTTATGAGTAAGAGGCTAGTTATTCTAGCAGTATTATTGCCTTCTGTGGTCCCTTTTTTTTTTTTTTGTGTGGGCACGGGGGAGGAAGCAAACAACAAAATCCTTTACAAATCATATTATGCAATTTTAGTCATCTTTATAAACCATGAAGAAAATTGAAAACCAAGCAAAGGGCAGTTTCTTGTTCTGTAGGAAATGGTTAACTAAAGCAGTATAAAAATTAATAAAACCCTCTGTGTTAAAACATAAAAAGAGACACACACCTGGGGTGGATTTTGCTCGGCCAGGAACTATCTGTCTTCTAGAACTTATCTCAAATTGCTGCTTTAATTGAAGTCACATAAAGCAGATACCCTCTCAATTATGAGTAACTAGGAAATATTATTTAAATTATATAGTTCATAAACTTAATAAGATTGAAATATTTAATAGAAATAACACTTGTAGCTCCTTGTATGATTCCTTGAATTTCCCTGTGTATTATATGTTTTTACAAAATAGAGTAAAGATAGTTTCACATTCACCACAATCCTATAACTGTTGAAAACTTGCCTCTTTTCCCTTTTGTAATAAGAGTCCATGTTTTATTTATAGGATGAGTAAGAAGCCATAAATAACAGGACTAAATTTTTGCCATTGGGAAACTATACAGAACTCTAAGAAAAAGTTTGTTTCTACATAATATTAACACATCAAACTGATGTTGAATAAGAATGGTTATTTAGAAAGTTATGATTTTCAAGTCCAGTTTATTAAAACAATAATAAATGTACATTTTAAATTATCAAGATCAGTAATATAGAGTTTACTTTCAATATAAAAACTCTATTTTCTGTGTCACAACAGTCCACAATTAAGGTTTTGAAGGAAATCCTCTAAGTAACCCAGATCAGTGACTCAAGATCTTTTTTGCAGATGTTCATATATTAAAATAAGGGATACTGAGAATGCAAAAAGAAAATACATGTTAGAGTGAGAACCATTTGAAACAAAATCCCTAAGATCAAGGTTGAATAATAAAGACACATCCCGCAGCTATCTCAGAACATTCTGAACAAAAAATCCTCACCTGTAGAAAATTCCAGTTCCTGGCATTTAAAAAAAGTAAAATTATGTTGTCCTTGTACTTGTTAACAACTCTATGGCCTAACCAAAATTCCCAGGTGTTTGGTCTTCTCCTTGACACTACATTTTTCACAAGGGACAAGTTTGCATCTTTTGCTACTAAGAGAAACTGATTCTCCTATTGCTTACCTCGCTTTAAAATGGATGTGTTCTCATCAGTGATAATTCACATGGATAAGCAAAGCGTACCACAAACACTTAAAACCTCCACAATACAAATTTTTCATTCTGAAAGTGACAGCATATGAAGCAAAATCAGAAAAGGATAATTTTTGCTTTTGAATTTTCAGAAGGCCTTAAGAGGAAGCAAGCTTTGTTCCGTTGATCTGTTGGAATAATGAAACAGAAAGCAACTATCTTGGGGACCACTTGATGCCAACTTTGAATTTTCATGGAATATTTTTACAGCCATAAAACTTTAAGCATTAGAGTGATCTAATGAAGAGTACCAACACAAATTGCTGTTAATTCTGCAACAACAAAAATGGTTCTTGTCTGTCATTGGTAATAACCATGTAATATGGGACAATTACTACCATATTGAAATATATTAAACAGTAAAATGTGAAGTCTCTAAGTACTTAATTTTTTTCCTCACTAGGGAAAGTTCCCACGAACATCAAAGATGTTTCAGAACTAGTATTTGAATTTAGCCTTTCTAACACATAAAGCCACGCTCTTGACATATCATAAACTTCCACTAATGCTAGTCCTGTCACACCATAAAAACCAAGCTTACAAAAGTCTGCTTTTGTCAAGTGGCTAAAAAGTCGGTCTTGGTGAAACACAGCCCAGGTCTGTCCTCAGGTCTCCTCTACCCGAAATGGTCTTGGCAAATATTTATCTTCAGGAGCCTAATTCAGCCCTTTAATCTTCTGCCTTCTCTGATTAGTCTGCTTGGTGCTGAAAGGGTGGGAGTACCTCCTAGTCTCGGCCGTATGAGCACCCTGACTGTTGTAATCAAAAGTAGCACTAAATCAGTGGTAGCAGTGGCAGAAAATTTTAGCAAAAGAAACCTTCAAATATATCGCATAAGAGAAAACAACCTCTTTACGTCTCTTCCTTGAAGTGGTTGGCAGTCTTCACAGCTCTTCATACATACTAGAGCACAACTTAAAACTCATTTCTGTCTAAGAACCATAAATCAATATCTAACTGGCTTATTAACTCATCTAATATAATTACTGAACTCCTTCAATTTCAGCTTATTTTATAAAAATATTAGGGCTATTCTAGCCTGCTCAGTAAAGCAGACAAACTGGCTAGCTTCAGAGATCTGTCAGAACAGAGGCAAACACATTTTACAATGTCAAGCTGGGTTCAGCTGTGGTCAGTGATATCACATTTTTCCTGTTCATTGCTGACTACTGGGAAAAAAAAAAGAAAAAAAAAATTCCTTTTCCTTTTTTTATTAGGGTGTGGTCTTTCTATAGGACTACCAAGATTTAACATCTAAGTATTTCATGATTGGACTATGTAGTCCTAGGTCACCAGAAGCGTAGTATGCTATTGTGGGAGACTAAAGAGAGTCTTTGGTACTCTCTGCACCTCTCATTTTTGTTTCTAAACTGTTCAACACAGCTTGGAATTGCTGAGCAGTATTATACTGAGCCATGGTGCCTTGTGATCACTGTTTGGACGCTTGCTGTGTTTGTTGTCTAAGCGTGACTCACTTTGCAAGAAGTGATTTATCATTGCTGCCTTCTCACGCAGCAAGATATGCAGCAGTCACTGTAGTCAGGCTTAAGCTGTGCAGAGATACACTTTCAATCTGAAGAGATTTAAGAAATGGATGCAAAATCTCTGATGTAGTATACGTGCAGTTTCTGTTCTTTTTTAAATTACATTAGATTTGGAAAAAGTTGGAAAAATAAAATGTCTGATCTAGCTGTGTCCCATTTCCATTAGGGTTTTCAGTGTTCCATAGTACACACTGATCAGTATCTTTCTTTCAACCTGTGCTCATGTATTGATCTTACGTATGAAAAATTTAAGTTGGCATAAAACCAGGGGAAAAAAAAGAAAAAAAGCCAGATCAGTCTCTCATTTAAATTAAGGGTAAAGTGGTTTTTTTAAAAAATATTTTCCTAAGAAATGTACCTGATATGGAATTAAATTCTGCAAAGTTCCTGCTTAGAACAGCAGGATTTTCAGATGTATGGGAATGTTAATTTACGGACTTCTATTGTAAAATTGTACCATGTTCATGCATGCTGAAACTATAGTGTATTAGCAATGACCCATGTGATAAAATATTTATGCAGTAGTTGAAATATCCTCACTATAAATAAAATAACTGAGAACCCCAATGCTGAAAAAAATCACATTCGTTTAATATCAGATTGAAATGTAAAGGAACCTACTTATTCAGTGGCAATACTGAAAAATTCTCAGTCTTGAACGTTTTTTGCACATGAGCAATAGCTGAAGCACTAACATCTTCAGGTGCAACTGATCATATCAATATACAGAGAATTCAACCACGCAAATAGGGTTTACATGTACAAATCCAGAAGCAGAAGCACACATTAGCTGAAAAATCTCGAGCTAAAGTATACATGCATTTTTTGAAAATTCTGACCTAAAGATTTTGCCAGTTTGACAGTTGCAAAATATTGTGATAGAGAGATTTGTCATTTGTATTTAGGAAAAAATTCACTTTTGTTTGAGGTAGTAAAGAGAAGTCTGATTCCCTACGCATAGTACTCTCAAAGCACTGATGATGCCAGTTTGGGTCTGTCCTGCTGGAGCATCTCACAGAATAGTTTATTCACCAGTGTGGTCTCCCTCCACAGCAGGCTCTTCATATTCCTAGCACCAGGACCCTGGTGAAAGCACCAGAAAAGAAGCTGCCAGGGATGTTTGAAAGGAACGGCTTTTGAAGGTTAGGATTATCATGAGTATGGGAATACGTTGGGAATAGATTGGGTTGGGGCAGGAATCCAACAGCAGTAGAGGAGGAAATGCAGTCAGCAGGGAAGGATAATGTAGGTGAGATATTTCAAAGGACATCAAAAAAAAAAAAAAAAAAGGAAAGGTGTTACCAAAATGTTACCAAAAAAGAAGTACAATTCAAGAGAAGAAAAAAGTTTCAACTGAGATAATGGGTGAGACAGAGAATTCAACCAGTGACGGGAATGAAGAGTGGGAGCCAAAGACAGGACAAAACGCCTGTGCAAGGAAGTAGCAGTTTAAATAATTTTTTGCGTTAGAGAAAAGGCAACAAGTAATGTGAAAGAATGATTGGATATTCAACAATGACAATATAATTATTAATGTTTATTCTTCCTTCTCTATATAGCATATATAATATTAGACCTCCTACATATTTTTACTGGGTAAATTGATAGCAGAGTAGTTGTCTCTCACAAATTATCTAAATTACAATATCACTAAAAAGTGCTTATGTTTTAGATTAGAGCAAGTATTGTCTCAATGCAGAATAAAAAGAAACTAGTTTAAAGTAACTATAATTTGACTGGGATGTGATCTTTTCTGTGTCCTCTGTGGGACCTCCTTAGAAAATGTTTTGTTATTTCACATTACAAAGGGAAAAAAAACCCCACGCACGTTTATTTTTGTTAGCTTAAGAGATAATTTGAAATCTAATATTACTAGTACACCAAGTTTCTTAATATATGTGTTTTCGTTGTCTGTGAAGTGAGTAATCTGATTTAGTAACAGGGTAAATTTGCATAGATACGTAAACTTAGAATTACGTGGGAGGACTGCATTAAGTTGATTTTATTTTTAAATCATTTATATTCTGCTAAAGAGACATTAATTTGAAAAATGCAGTCAGTTCTTTGGATGGAAGCATTCAGACTTGGCACCTGATTTCTGCTATGAAATATTTACACTCAGTTGCTATCTAAATATGTTTTATGTTGCACCTTATACACATTTCCAATAATCTGTCTGTTTGATTGTGTAAGCTACACCCATCATCACGGGGTATGAATGCTTAATGAGTTTCTAATCTCCACAAATCAACTGCTCAGAAGAAAGAGCTAGAGAAGATAATCTTTTAACTTAAAATGTAGTGATTGTATTAGAATAAATACAAAGAGATAAAATACAGAACAGTAGACTCAGTGCTTCAGCTATAGCAAAGTAGGAGGGGGATATAAGGGGATGTCTATAAGGGGACATAGACAAATGACAACTCAAGAACAAATGAATATTTCATGTACTGCTTGGAGGACCTCTCTTGAAGACTAAAGCTCCAGAGGGGGCAAATGTCCTTTAGTACAACCGTTTTGCCTCAGTCTGTATACATCTATAGCTTGTTGCTACTGATGTGTCAGACACCACAGCTAGCAGTAAGAAGTCAGTGATGACTAGCTTTGCACATAACTTCTGGCACCAGGAATAGAAAATTTTAACTATAGGCGTCAGGGATTGATTGATACCTCATCATGAGCTAGCTGGCTTGTTTATCAACACCATGGGAAGAATATTGTTCTAGCATCTGATGTTGTACAGTCTAGAGCCTGAGAGTGCAGGAAGACCATTACAGAATAAATTTTTGCATGGAACATACAATACAATTTGATGACTGGATGGGTCAGGAGAGAGACAATTAAATCATATACAAACTAGCTCATCGATGTCCCATCAAATAATCATATCTTTTGCTTCTCAGAAATACAGACCTCTAAGATCTGACAGACATCATTAACTCCTCAAAATCAGTCCGGTAAGGCGGCCAGATGGGTAAGCAATAAAGGCTGTTTGAAGAACTGGTACATGCCAGAAGTCAGGTACCAACAGACGGTTAACAGAGGGCTGCAAGACATTGATCAGAAATTCTCTTTGCTCTTTTGATCAGTGGCAAAGTTAACAATGCCATCTGACTACAGTGTGTGCACTCAGCAGGATTAATTCCTCCATAAACTCAGTTTAAAGAAATGCAGTCAGAAGCAGTACTAATATGTAGTTAGTTTGTCTTTACGAGGTCATAAATACAGATCGTCATGTTGAATATCAACACTGACTCTTTCACAACAGAGAAAGGAAACAGCTTACGAGATGCAGGCGTCTACAAACAAAGCTGAGAGGAAAGATTCAATTTAAGAAATAGCTTGTTAATTTATGTTGCTTTACATCTTTTTTTCCTTCTCTTAAATGACAGGATTTGAACCAACGTGATTTATGCTGATGCTTGCCTTTCACTTGTAGAAGTCATTCTGCTTTCTCTCTTTCAACTTAGGAAGCAAATACTCCATGTGAACAACTGCAGTTTTGACCTTGCCACAGTTAAAACCTTTTTTTATTTATACCCCCAAAAATGTCCCTGGACTGTAAAATTATTTGAGAACTGAAAGTAAGAACATATCTCAACCCACAATACATTTTTTACAAAAATCCTGAATCCAAACAACCTTCTAAAAGTTGTGGGTAAATTGAAATAGGACTGTGAATTCAGATTTAAATTTTACAAAGTGACCTTTTTGTTAAACCAGGCAGAATTAAAACCCCACATCAGACTGCCAAGCTCCAGTCTCTGAGTTTCTGAAGCCTCCATCTAAATGTCATGGTTTGAGGCCATGTCTTGTTTTCCTTTCATGATATAATACAGAGTAAATCTGATAACTCTAAATCATAACCCTTAGAGCTAACCTTCAGACTGGCAATGCCTGTTTAAAACTTATTAAAATCAAGCTGCCATAGTGACCACACCAGTGATACTAAATAGCACCATAAAATATGTCCAGTAGGTCATAAGCAGAAGTTTGAAAGAAAAGACTCAGTTACATTGATAAAAATGAAAGATGAAAAACAAAGATATGTGTGTCCTCAGTTGTGTACGTTATGTAAAGACATTTCAGAAGGCATTAATTACATTCATATCTGATGCTCGAACAACTCAGCACTGCCCTTGAAAGAGTTTTATTGCTTTTTGTTCTGTATATTTAAACACAATATTTTCAGTGTCACTCAGGTGTTGCTTTCCAAGCTATAAGACAATTTCTACAATATTTAGGTTACCAAAACACAGGTATGAGAAAAATCAGCACCTTTTCTGTGGAATGAGGCTCCTTTTTTTTAATAGGTCAAATTTTACACAGAATTTATTAATATAATACCAAAAGCATTGTAAGATTTTCACTGAATTCAAATCAAAACTATATTAATCTTTGGAGGCAGGGGCCCAGGTTCCTATAATGCTGAGTACGCAGCTGTAGCTTAACAAACACATAATAAATGTTTCTTCCCACCCAGCATAAACAAGGTCACTTCAAATTTAAATGTCTGAGGTAAATTTAACCCCCTACATAAACTCATTCTGAAAAATATTTGCCTTTCTGTGACAGAAGGATAGTACTGCATTGAAGAAATTAAATTTACAATTCAATTTTAGAACTTTTTAAACCATATACTCAGTAGAATTAAGAGTATGAGGTATTTTGGGCTGCCCTTGAAGAGTGTACACAAAATACAACTGAATGCCTCAGCCTAATTGGGGCTGCAGTCAATCATTGTGAAGCTCAGAAATGAATAGCGTGTCTCATCTTAGTCCCTTAGGGATAGATTTATATCTGTCATTGGCATACAGCTAATCAGGGTACAAAATTCTTGTTCTGACTAAAACCACTCCTGGAGAATCCTGTCCCTCACCATTGGAAACGAATGTGAAACGGCAGTTCTGGGCAATCTGACAATAACACTGGATTAAGGAAGGTAAATGCAGGTGAGCAAAGTGAAGTGGACAAAGATGTACACAGAAAGATGGATTCAGGCAGCAAATTACAACTGGGCATTATGGCCCCTGTGCTCTTAGTACGTTCCTGAGGACAGTCCCAGTGCGATCATCCCAATCTAACAACTTCATGCCCACAGCACAGGCCACCCAGATACCCTGTGTACCTGCCCTGCCTACTGACAGCCTTCAGCTTCTGCACCAGCACGGAAAGCCAAGCAAATTAGTGAACCCTGAAGAACAAGTAGGAGCGTGAGCTTCTATGGCCGCCTCAGGGAGTCTCCAGAAAAAAACTCCGCCAGCAGTGACAAGGCCATGATGATATCACCCCAGAAAACCCAGCTCTAAGCAGGTGGCTCAGAGGTGTATCAATCTGTCTGCAGTAACAGAAGAACACAATTACGATGCTAGAGGCAAACAATTAGTTTTGCTTTCTCAAACTCATTCTGCATGCGTGTTACCGGTACCAGAAACCGCACTGCCCTCCAGAGATTCAGCAAAGGTCATGACTTCAGGTATGAATACTGCTAGAAAAGTGTACTTAAAAGGCAGTTGCTTACATCCAAGCCCTGAACCTTGTCCCAGGGCAAGTAGCTTTTGCATTAAGGCAAATGGCCGTGGCAAACCTCTGCCAATCAGTAGAAGGCAAGTTCAGTATTGTCAAGTCTATGATAAAAAAAAATCCACTAACGTGCCCACCCTTCTGTGGCTTGGCTTAGGACATGCAGATTAGCAGCGCTGGTTGCAAATGCACCGCTACCTATACCAAGTCTTTGTATGCGACAGCCGTGGCTATTTGGTGTCCCTCAGAAGAGGTCACGCTCCCTCTTGCTCCCTGCAGATGACCTCTGCATCAGCAGCCTTGGCAGCACTGCGTGAGGGCATCCGCATGTGCGGGAACTCTGATGCCTTCCGTCCAAATCAACTCCTCACCTGTGCTCTTGTCCGTGGACAGCCGTGCCACCAGCGTCCTAGCTGCTGTCTGTCCAGGGCTGCCAGGGTGCTCCTCATGCCTTTAGCCCCTCATCAGGTTCAGGCTGGTCCTTGACTTCTGCTAAGTGACAAACAGGAATGCCTTGAGGGTCCTTTGCATGCGGAAGGAAAAATACTTCTTTAGATTAGAGGCTAGTACACAAATCTATGACCTCAACAAATGCCAAAGAAGCAAATAGGTCTCCTTCAGTTACCTCCAGGAGAAAATCATGCCAAAGGTATGTACTCAGGCTGCTAAATCTGCTCAGCTTCCATAAGCAGTAATAGGAAATGCATGGGTATGTAAAAGAAAAAAGATTTTTATTCTTTTTTTCCTCTGGATATGTCATACAGGTTTTAAGGGCAACTGTGTTATACAGCTTTTTCCTCCTCTGAGACATAATAAATGGAAGAAGAACTGAAAATATTTCTCTAAAGTTTTTTTCTGTGTATTCTCACGGGTAACTTAAGATTTTCTTCCTATACTTAGCAGTTGTTTTAACTCCTGTTAATATAACTGTTTAATTCTTCTTAATTGTGTGGAAGTATTGTATTTGGAGGCACAAAAATGTATGAAGGGTAAGATAAAAGCTAGTAAAAGTAAAACAAACTAACATTTGTTATGATAGCATTCCCAAAATACTGGAATACAGCCTTTCTTTCAAAGCTTTACTAAAGTAAAATCAGTGGAAAAGTCCAATTTACTTCTTTCCCCAACATTGTTCTTCAAAGCCATATTTACAGAAGTAGACCATCTGTTTTCTTAAAATGTTTATAAATTTTTAGAGTCAGCTTTGATATTTACATTCAACTGAAAAGATAATGGTTTCCTCTAATCACTTCTTTTTAACAAGGTCATTTTTGCAGATAGCAAACAACTATAAATCATTGACTGCATCAGTTCATCTTATTCTTACATACCCGTATGCAGTCTTTGGATACAGACTCCTGAATATGGGAAAGAGTTTTCTGTGTCTCTAACATGCTCTAACAAATGACAGTACCACCATCACACCCTGAACTTTCCCTAACACCAGTGTTAACACATGGACTTATTTGGCCTCTGTATTCTGACAAAAAGTAGAATGTAATGTGGAAGTTAATAATTTAGCAGCTGTAAATGGAAAACAAATTGATAGCTTCGTTGCTGAATTGATTTACTTTAAAGTAAAATCACATTTCACCTTAGATATTTACTATTTAAACAGAAAAATGTTTTTATTTCATTTCTCTCAAATGCTTGAAAACAAAATGATGCAATAGAATAGAATAGAATAGAATAGAACAGAACATTTTCCCTTAAGTCCCTGAAGTCTGAACAAGGGGTTAAATTCACTATAACAGAAGCATGTTCTTCCTAACTTTTTTTGTTGTTTAAAATTCCCCATAAAGAATCTAATACAGAATTCTTACAAACAAATGTTCCTCTTCCCTTCATTTCTTCATTTCCTGTTCTTGCTATTGGAAAAATAAAAAGAAAACAACGGAAGTAAGTGATAATAAGAACTAGAAAAGATACATCCTTCAGTTTGCACATATAGCGTTGGATTTATTTATCATGATGTGAGGTGTGTAAAACTGAAATACCCAACCTACTCTAGCTGACTGCCTGCCCTTTTGTAATCAAGGCAGTATGAGACAGCAGCACTTCTGGAGAGCAGTTTATACCTCCTAGGATACGTGTCTTAGATGGCTGAGTTGAAATTAGAATAGAATAGAATAGAATAGAATAGAATAGAATAGAATAGAATAGAAAAGAATTTCAGTTGGAAAGGACCTACAACCATCATCTAGTCCAACTGCCTGACCACTTCAGGACTGACCAAAAGTTAAACCATGTTCTTAAGGGCATTGGTCAAATGACTCTTAAACACTGACAGGCTTGGGGTATTGACCACCTCTCCAGGAAGCCTGTTCTACCGTTTGACCACCCTCTTGGTAAAGAGATGTTTCCTAATGTCCAGTCTAAATCTCCCTTGGCATAGTTTTGAACCATTCCCACGCATCCTATCACTGCATACCAGGGAAAAGAGCTCAGCACCTCCCTCTCCACTTCCCCTCCTCAGGAAGCTGTAGAGAGCCATGAGGTCACCCCTCATGATATCTGGCATTTTCTGATCTCCAGTCATCTTTACTTGTTTGCCTTCTCACATCAGTGACAGCCAGCATTGTAGTCACACTACTGGTTTTTTTTATTTATTTTATTTTTGCTTTGTAAATTACTTCATATTTTTTTTCAGAATTTTGGAAAATGTAATCTTTTGTCTTTGCTTCTGCTCCAAATACTGTGACAAAATTGGGATAGCTTACTCGGCTGCTACAGTTATATACCATAACACCATGGGAACTGGGGCCCTTGTTTGTCGGCAGTTAAGATGCTTTGAAAGATCAAAGTAACTCTGTCTTTCTTTCGTGATTGAATCCCTAGCTTACCATCTCAAAAATATTAAAAGATGCTTCCAAGTAAAATCGAGTATCTCCCCAGTGCACATGTATACATACTTGAACTGTAGTTCAAAGCATCTGTGTGCTTGTGCAAAGTCATTTTTCTCAGTTGAAAGTCTCAGTTCAAGGAAGCAAGAAACCTTCATTTGAATATTTGGCTAGTCTGATAAGCCACTAAATAAAATCTGCCATGTGGTTAAGAAGATTTAGCTCATTGATTACCAGCTACTAACACATCCCCAAAACTCTTGACAGTTTCAGAAATGAATCTAGCAGGCTATGCCAGGTTGGAATGAGACTTCAGGAGCTAATAAAGCAAGGCATAGGAATAGATTATCCATAATGTTTTAGTTAGTTCAATATTAACTGTATGGAAGAAATACCAAAGCTCTTGAGGAGATATCAAGAGCTTGCAAAAACTAAATGAAAATGTGAGGTGAGTGCAAAATCACTCCAGAAGCCTCTCCACTAAAGCCATAGGCAAAATATTTTTGCAGCTATGGATGACCCAATGTAAAGTAGCTTCCTGTTTCACTAACTCATAAAAAGTTCACTTACATAGAAATCTCTCTAAGCACATTCTGCGTTAACTGAGCACCAATCTCCAGTACCTGCAGAAGCCACCTTTGTGGTTCACAGTAGGACTTCAGTTCATGGTTTCCTAGTGAACAAATACTATGAATCAGAACGGGAACTATGAATAAACTAGATTTTGAAGGGACACATGGTGAAACTATATTTCTTCCTCACAATCTGATTTCTAGTTTTCCTTCACTAACTTTTAGGGCCAATGATGATCTTATTTTGAACATGCACTGTTAACTATCCAGTTATGATTGTACCACTTTCAGAAAAGTGTGAAAAACATTGATCTTCCTAATGTTTTGATGTGATAAAACTACACTACCTGAAATTGTTGAAAAATGAAAGCGAGATTCAATTCTGTAATTTTGGGAAACAGAAGGTAATTCTGAGTTGGATCAACTGGAAGACGAATAGGAATCAAGCCAAAAGATGTTAATGAAAATTGGAAACTCTCTAAGACCACTTAAAGAAAACTATGATCGTTCAGAGAAAGAGAACCATATTAGGTAAAATAAGCCAGTGACATTGTCTAGAAGGAAGGTAAAAGTATGCATACAAAAAGAATAGTGCAAAAGAAAATTAAGAAATGAAAGAACAAAAAAAGGTCTCATAATTAATCAAGATTAGGTGCTTGGAACTGTAGAAAATTATAAGGGAAGCAAAAAGAAAAGGAGAAATAACTTGGCAGCCAACTACAAAATAATAGGGGGTTTTGTGTATGAAGAATTTGAATAATCCTAAAAACAGGACTGGCTTTTACAGGATAAAGTGGTAGAACTAGTAAAAATAACCAATAGAAATTATCCAATAAGTGTTTTCTCCCAATAAGTATTGTGATTTTGGGAAACAATAAAATATTTTCATAATAAGATAAATGCTTTTGAAATACAATACTTTCCACTTGAACAGGAAGCAGTATAGTAGTGAACAGAAATGCCTAAAGTACATCAGTGGATCTATATAGTTTATTTCCTAGAATTTTAAAATTTATGAGCTGCTTCTATCTTTTATGTTGAATTTCCATAAGTATTAGGACAATGTGGTAAATTCTGAGATCTATTGTTTGGCTATTGTTTGCTAGGAGTTCAGATAAGCAATTGGCATGAGCTAAGTATTCGAAGGACTGTCAGAATGACCCAAGAGCAATAATACAATTGCTAGTACAGAATGGTATTAATAATAAAACCACCACTGTTCATCATACTTCTCTAGAAAATAGACCTTGACAAATCAATTTAGTTTCTTTTTTATAACTATACTAGTTTAATAACAGTGTTTTCAATAACAGTAGTTACTTTTTAAGATACTTCAAAGTTTTATAGGAGGCTTCTGTGAACCTGAATAACACTATAAGAATGTAAGGTTAATAGAACTGTTCATTGCTGAAGTAATTTCTGAGCTTTTCTGTAGATATGGGTTATTAAAAATAAGGCTCAGCCAACAGCAAATGAGAATTGTAGACATTAACTAGATTAAAACTTGATTGACTGATAGGTTTCAAGATGCAACTATAAATGGGAATCCTTCTGAAGAGAGTGAATATTCTACTGGGTTCTGCAGGGCTGAGATCTTGGCTGTATTCTATGCAATATTTTTATCAGTGCTTTGGAAGGAAACAAAAGATCATTATTAATGTTGTTTGTAGATGTCACAAAGATTGTAAAAATGCAAAAATCTTGAAAAGGATTAGAAGTGCATAATGGATGATCAGCTGAACATGAGCTCCTATTTCAAAAGAAGCAATGCATTCCTCTGATGCATAAATATAATAAAATCTTATATTGGATTAGAAAGATCATATTCCCTTTGTTCTTGGTAGCAATACAAATGAATTGCCTAGTGATGCAATTTGTTCTGGTGTCCACAGTTCCCAAACAATATTGCTAAATTGAAGGATACGGAAAAGATGTATGGAATGACTTAAGTATTGTATAATAACCCTAATAGTAATTCTCTCCAGGAGCTCAAAGCTGTTTAGCTTGATAAAAAGAAGACCAAGGGATTTTTCAGTAGCTGCATGAAAAACTGGAAATTGATAAAAGAGGGCTATTTAGTCAGATTGACAAATGCCTAAGTTCCAACCAATAGCTATAGGTGGGGAAAAAAAAAATCTAGACATACCATATCAAAAAATAGGATACATATGTATTGGCTTTGCATGGCACGGGTTTGGTAGCGGGGGGGGTTAC
>JAOBAS010000013.1:27613754-27623888 GCA_025311575.1 Elanoides forficatus | reverse complement strand
TCCCTTTACTTAGCTTTTACTGCTGAGCTGATGTCATATGGTATGGAATATCTGGTTAGTTTAGGTCAGCCATCCTGACCATGTCCCCTCCCAAGATCTTGCCCACCCCCAGCCTGCCGGTGAGGGGGGAAAGTTGGAGAGACAGCCTTGATGCTGTGCCAGCGCTGCTCAGCGGTAGCCAAACCACTGGTGTGGTATCAACACCTTTCTGGCTACCGACGCAGAGCACAGCGCTACGAGGGCTGCTCTGGGGAAAACCAACTCCGTCTCAGCCAGATCCAATACATAGGCAAATAAATGTAGAGTTATAACAAGCATTATTTTTTATTATAGTGCCATATAGTGCCACTGGTAGCATCTAGTGCTACTCTTAATGACTGGAGCTAAATTGTGGATGAAGTTATTGCTTCAAGGCAGAAATGTAATTATGGATCATTACGAGCCACAGAAGCCATTCCCTACCTATGTCACTAGAGGATGTTTTCAAGAATCACAAAGAACAAATTAAAATACGCATTCCTCTATGTTTTGAGAAGTAACTGGCAAGGGCCAAAGCTTTACTCTGTTTTCCACTAAATTAATAGAAGCCAGAAATTAACCAGATAGTTTATTGAAAGGTGCTGTGTACATGCTATACAATAAACTTCTTTAAGAGTTCAGATTAAAATCTTGAAAGTAGATCTAGTGTTATTATGGAGTTTTAATCTGAAAGGAAATAACAGTAAATATTAGAAGTAGTCTATAGGTACAAGGAATATGCTCTTATGACTGGAGTGCTTTGAATAAAACCTGATGTATTCTGAAGAGCTGAGCTGGGTGCTGAATTCCTTGTTTGAAAACTGTCCAAACAAGTTTCAGCTGGATATGCAATTTGACTGATAGAATATGAAGAAACACTGAAACATGTTCCCAGATTACAAGGTGGTTAAAAAATTAGAGTTACCATAGAACAGTTGAAGTTGGGAGATACCTCAGAAGATCATCTTCGCCAAGCACCAGTTCAGAAAAGGACTAAATTCGTGCTAGACGTGGGCCATTATCTAAGTAAGTTGTGAATATCACCAATCATGGAGACTGCACAACATTCTCTGGAGGACCTATCCTAATGTGACTATCTTCATGGTAGAAGTTTTTTTCCTAATTTCTAATAATACTCCTACACTCATGATCATACTAAATATAAACTATTCTTCATAAAGACGTATATGGTGTCTTGATTTGTGTAACATTTGTTTTGAAAGACAATACATGTCTAGAAATTCCACACAGATGATCCCTATGCACCTCTCAATCCTTTAGGTCAGGATTTTGCAAGTCAGTATGGTTGAATTTTACTTCTCAAGTATAAGTATTGCAAGATAACTTGAAGAGATGCAGGCTAAGAGAGGTTTAACCCATGTTTGGATTTATCATATCTACTCAAATTCTGCACATCACATTTAAAGCAACATTGTTCAGCTGCCTGGAAAAAAATTACAAGGAAAGTCAAAAGATTAATGCAAAAAAAAAAGTAGTGGCTAATATTTAAAAAATTCTGCTTGTTCTCTTATAGTAGTATATGTTAAGAACTACTGGATAATCAATTCTAACTGTATATCAGGATTAAAAAAACTTGTGATATATGGCTCCGTCATTGAAGAGGAATAGACTGGCACAGTTTTCTCAGCAGACAAAATTAAATGATGATGGGTGGTCTGTCAAGAAATGGCATTACATTAGCAGAATGAGAAATGATTGCAAACACAGAAATCTAATAACCAGAGAAAGAAATTATCAGCCATTGGAACAATCTTGGCTCCCTGCCAAGTTTTACATAACTTCAAACAATTTATCTTATGAAGGAGGTTGAATTTACAGATACATTTGAACACCAGGAGTCAAGATTTTTTACCCTTATTTTACCCTTACCATTTTTTTTTCCCTGGAAGTGGCTTCAGTAACATCTGGAGATAACCTGATGGAATAAAGTACTCTTCTAGCATAATAAATTATATTAGAAACTGACTATTGGTGTACTAGCAATAGTAGCAAGATTTTCATAGTGTACTAAAAATACTAGCAAGGTATTCACTGTGTATCACCTGTGAATAGTCTGTAGGGTGACCCCAGCATGACTTTGAACAGGAACTACAGAACTTTCATGGTGCAAAAGCCTTTTTCTTCATTTGGTTCAGGTAAGAAACTGAAGAGCCTGATCATTGTGTGAGTAATTTTTAACTAAAATATGCAGGAGAATTTTTTTTGTTGTTGTTAAAATTTTAGGAAAAGGTGCAAGGTGTCCCATCCAGAACCCGAGACCAAATTCCCTTCTGACATGCAGAGCAGTCTTTCACAGGGAAACAAATTCTGGCTCCACATCCGAGAAAATTCTGATGAGATTCCTAACAAGGATACAATTACAACATGATCTGATGCCAAAAGAGTAAAGCTGTATTTTAAAGTTAGGAGTTTTAAAGGTTTGGAAGGCAGAGAATGTGCGTATGTAACTTAGGTCATTGATCTGTGCCCTGTTCCTCTCCCCCCTCTCTCCCTCCCCCTTTTAAATCTGATTGTTTGAGTAACTGGGTTCATGTTCTGTGTACATTACTTATTTCTATATATTTCACCAATCATCCACTAGAGTGCCAAAGAAGGAAAGAATTCTAAGTGGAATAGGTATGAAACATCCACACATATGGTGATGCCCCTGTGAGGGTAGTAAGTAACCTTACTAGCATTACAGGGTATTGCTACCAATCATACAGCTGGGCATTTTTTAGGAGAATTAGAAAAAACATGGGGAGTTGGTTGAAGACAAGTCGACTCAGAAATTAGCGTTAGAGATCAACCGGAAAGAAGTTTGATGAAGTGTGGTAAAAATACAGTAAACTCAAGCAGTTCATAAAAGGAGCAAAGATATTTTAGCTTTTTGGTCATGTACACCAGAGCAATAATGATCAGAAGCACTGATGCTTGTTTCACAGTCTCTGTCAAACAGATATGGTGTCTGACTTGGTTTTCAAAGCCTAAGCATGTAGAGCAAAAGACCACCACTTCAAATAGTAATGATGTTTTACGGAAGTTTTAGTGGAAAGATTTGGAACTAACTATTATCAGAAACCCAAATTTCCCTCTAAATCAAGATTTAAATGCAATAGCATGGTCAGGCAAAGTTAATTTGCACAGCTGATTTGTCCTTCACTGTGTTGTACCTATTTTCTGAAGTTTTTCATTCTTTGTCATGGTTCACAAACATGTATGCTTACACAGAAAAGAAACACAATTTTTACCTTAATTACTGGGAATCCGAGAATAAATGCTGCCCAGAAAGGGCAATACCATGGCTGCATATAGATACAGTGCTGATTGATCAGCAAGGCTAGAAAACAACATGGGACAGTTATTAATAGAATTTAAAGTTCGATTAATTTTCTGAGAAATCTATCCCTCACTGCCCATCACTGGCTTTTGATGATTTACGAGACTTGCCTCCCTTTTCTAAAACCCCTGTAGGTCACTGTATGGCAATAGCAGAGCATAAATGCATACATAAGAGATAATACTACTCTTCTTTCTTTGGGTCTGAGCAATTTATTTTCAGTCTAAGTTTAACGATCCAAACAGCTTGACCTTCTATCCATTATGAGCTACTTATAGCAACATTTTCAATAAGCCAATAAGCTTTCAGTCCAAACTAAGACTGTTTTCTTTCCTGATTATACTATTATTATTGGAGGCCAAATTCTGATTTGTGCTTTCAGCTTCAATGGCAGTTTGTCAGAGAACAAGAGAACCCCGGCCTTTTAAGAAAGTCAATGGTAAATATGTCATGAAATCATTTTATCACTGGAAATAATAAGACCAGATAATATGATAAATGGCCAGCTGCTATTTCTGGGAAATACATGGCACAGTATAATTGCACACTACCCTCTATTTCCATTCAGATCTCATTTCAAAGATTTGATAGCACTTCATATTTTGAAAAATTTCAAGGTACATGCTCTGAAATTCTTCTTATTGCAGAAAAATATAGTTTTCTCTCAAAAGAGCCAAACTTCTGCAATTATAAGGACACTGAGGAATGAATTAATTCAACATTCATTTAGTCAACAAAGATTCAGGAGTAAATAAATACTACCAATATATGTTTAGAAAGTAAAATATATAGCCTATCTCCTATTCGGTAGATTAAAGTGTATTCATGTACATATGTTCTACCAATACCTTCCAAAGATTCTTTAACCCAGTTCTGCTATGGATTCTAAAGAAGATTTACAGCAGCAGAATGTTGATAAGGCTTTTCTTGACCCCTTCAAAGACCATCAGTTTCGCATCGTTTGACACACGCGTGCCCGGCTGTGTGAGAAGGCAGTGGCTGGGCAGACCTACATCTCCTCCCTTCTCTCTAATCCTTATTGCTGTTACGTTCAGCCCTTGTGTATTTTTTGGTGGCATTTCTGTATATGTGGTCACACAACATGCAAACCGCAGTAAACGCAGCTCATTCTCCAAACTAGTGTCAGAGGATTTCTTGAATCAGACAGGAAACTATGTGTATCATGACTCTGAATTGTTTAGTCTTTCCTTTTCTTTATTTATTTAGCTGGGCAGAAGAGATGGACCTGGCATTGCGACAATAATCACAGCTCTGCTGTGGGCCGGTTGCCATGTGGTAGTTGATGAAGACTTGCAGTTGCTGTTCTTTATTATGGCTGAACAAACTACTTTAATGAATATTCGTGTCAATTCACTGAAATACCAAATCATAATCAACTGAACCAGAACAACAGAAAAAAGTTAGTTTCCAAGAAAAAGTGGGGGAAAAAATCTTACAAGGGGAGAAATTGCAATCTCAGATTGGTCTAGGATGTGGAAACAAGCATATATGTTAGCTGAAGGCTCCTGATTACGGAACTAGTCTAAAAGTTCAAGCTATTATCTTTTCTTAATTAGCATTTAACAGCACATTTTAGCATAATGAGTATCTTGCAAAGTAACCTCCAGTCAAAAGGAGGATTAGACAAGAGCAGAGAAAATAAACGAGTCCCACTAGAAAATCTTCCATCACCCTTTTCACCACTTCTGTGGGCTTCATGCTCGTTACACTCTGGCTAAGAATTAAGCTGAATGTCCAAGATGAACGTGAGAAATTATGGACTCATAATGCTCATATCACATCCACCAACACAGAACTTTGTCTTCTGAGTTACAGGCAGGAGCAGCACTGATCATTTCTCACACAGCATCATAAGCCATTTTAATGTGTACTATTACAATGATTTAAACCTCGTAGGCTTTTAAGGTACATCATATTTAATATTATCTACCTGAGCTAAACCATACTTCATATTATTTTTGTGCTGCTTTACAAAACGAGGATGAGGTTTTGTTGTTTGCTTTTAAATTATCACCCTGCAGTGTGATGAAGTATCCCAGACAGAATTAGACCTTGAGTGTCTGAATAACTCAGCATGGCAAAGCAGCACTAAGCAAATTCAGAAATGTCCCTGGTGCCAATGTGAAAGGCCAGGAATGAGCCACATGTCGCCAAAAATGATCAAATAATTCAAAGCAAGAAAATTTCTGTGTCATTTGACCATAACTTAATTTTTTTCAAGAATTTATTATTATTACTATTTCTTAAATAGATTATTTCAACATTAGTACTCTAAAAGATACACATACACACACACACCACCCTTTTCTGGAAGACATGATTTTTCCTAATTGTTTATGAATTCTTAATAACTAAAGACTCCAAACCTTCTGTGCATGTGTGATTTATTCTACCTACATGTTATCCTTAATATCTTTTTAACCTGTTACCTGATTTAATTTTTATTTAATGAAGGAACATAGTTTCAGAGATAATTTTTAAAGTTTCTTGGAAATTTGTGTCCAAGAAGATGACTCTATAAGCATTGTTGCTGAGGAAATAGCTAGTATACGAATTCAAACCTTTTTAGGTTCCATGGAATCTGTCTGCGAGTTGCAGACCTTACAATTCTCCAGATGGGAAAAAAAAAAAGTGGAACATGGTGGAGGTGAGATGCTGAAAATACAATATAGAGACCTGACTGACTATATTAAATAGAAGCTAATGAAAAAGTGTCTGGAAAGAAAAGTCAGACAGTCGGGCAAAATAATTAGTTTATATGGAAACAGTGCCCATAGAGAATTCACCTGGCTTTCCAAGAAGTCTAAAGGCATAGCACAACTTTAGATAAATCCTCTTTGCTTTCTCACTCTGTGGGGAGCAAGAGAGGGAATGGAGAATTGGGGAGTCCCCCAACTCTTTTATTGAAGCAGCTGTTCTTTAATAGCTTGGAGTAAGACAATTCACCCATCTTCCCACAGAAGTGCTGCTGAGGCTTTCGAGCAGCACATGGTTTTTAAGAAAAGAAAGCTGCTGCAGATTTCTTACCCCTAAAGCATTTGGGTTATCCTGCTGGTTTGAAGAGCCCTGTGACACTCTCAGACCCGACATGAGTCACTGTGTCAATCCATTCTGGATCTTCAGAAAAATACCTCTCTGCGAGTGCCCACTGTTGTTTTTGACAGTAGAATCTTTGGGAGTAAAATTCAAAGCATAATGTATTGCACTGTAGGCAAAAAAAGTACAAAGGCCGGGTGTACCAGTAGGATTTTAATGTTTGTAATTTTCTGTTCATGCTGGGAGGAAACCAGTAGAGACAGCACTTTTAAAATACGTGAGACAGCTGTTGTTGGGGTCTGTAGACAGGCTGTACTAGCTCAAGGCGTTCCACACAATACTTTTTGCAATGCCTTTTAAGATACTCAGAGACACGTTACAAAGCACCATGGCATCAACTACAGGCAGTCTCTTATCCAGACTCTTAGAAAAACAGTAACAAGGGAAGCTGATTGCTGATCCCCATTTAGGTAGTTTCACTCAACTGTGCTGGAGACGCCTGCCCACACCGTCTGTGTCTCGTAGCTTCTGTCAGCATCAAGCCTCACGCAATTATTTTTAAAGATAAAACACAGGGATAAATATGAATGCCTTAAAAGCCTTAGTACAAATGTAACTAACTTGTTAAATACCTTTTGCTGGTATCAAGAATAATTTGCATTGGAAATGGGTTTTTATTTATTTGTGCAGTTAAGTAGGGGATAAAGTTCTAAATTGTTCGAAGACAGCTGCTTCCATTTTAGCTGTCGTAAATGGGTAGTCATGCGATCTTGTACACACAAACAGGTGAGGCCGTTAAATGCCTCCTTTCTCCATCTGAATGCTTCCACGGCTCCCCATGAATATAGCCACTAAAAACTGTACAAAGCTTTCCTAATGAAACCACAGGGAAACTGCTGGTCCATTTGGGATTTTGAAATCAGTGACAATATCCTGTTTCAGTTAAACGAGGAAGTTTTCAGTCACGATTAGGCCTAGCTCCTTTCTGCAAGTTGCCATAGAGGCTGAGGATAAAAGCAAACGCTCTGCCAGAGGGGGAGGCAGAAAGTCCTAAAAGGGGATGAGATTAGCCGATGGCTTTGCAAACATGTTAAGAGATTATTTTTTATCTGTCTAGTGTTCCATTTTCCCAAGGCAGTGGTGGCAGGAAGGGCCCGGATCCTTGCAAGGCAGTCCTTGGAGAAGCAAGACCCTGTATTCCATTTTGGTTTCAGGTTTAGTATTCTTCTAAGTCGCAAAACCAAAGAAAATGAATTTACCAGAGGGCATGTTGAAGGCAGAGATCTCACATAGTACAGGTGCGGATCAGCTTCTAGAGAGTTCAGCTGTTTACTTATAAATTCATGCTTCTCATAGAGACAGCTGAATCAATCACCTTCCATTGACTTAGAATGAACATTTATTAATATTTATTAACATTCAATTTATATTTATTAATAGAAAACTGCCTCAGTGCAGTTTTCCAACACCTTTGGAAAACCAACGGCATGGCTAAGTTAGCTAGAATTCTTTTCAGTGGGAATATTTTATTATTGCAGCAGTGAAGTCTTATTAAAAATATATACGCAAACTGAAGTACCCAGAATACCCACACTACATTAAAACTCACCCGATTTATTCAGTGAGTTAATATAGAAAATAAAAGATAGCTTTGGCGATTGTTAAGTGTCTTCACGTTCACCATGGCCCTCCTTTGTGTCATGGGACATAACATAATATGCTCCATGGCTTGCATATTTTGTACCGGTAGGAAAAAACTGGGCAGCAGTTTGCCTATTTGCTAACAAAAAAAGGCCCTCCAAAATCCAAGACAGATCAGAAAATGCAACCATATTTAATCAGGTACATCCCCAAACCTCATGTTTTCTTTACAAGGGAATTAAATGAGAAAGATGAGAATGACTTGCATGCTAGCACAGTGCTGACTCAGTAGAAAGCTAATAGAGTCATGAATAAAGGCACCAAGTTTCGTCTGCCGAGGTTTGCAGCAGGTTTTGCTACTTGTAATATATTGTCTGCGTAGTTATTGAACTGTGTATGTGTCCCAGTGTTTAATACAAATGGTGATTTTTCTTTCATTTTTACTATTTATTATTCTGCTCTTTTAAAATGCTGACATGCAATGACACATTAAACCCAAAATTTAGATAGCTGTCTCCATAACCAGAAAGAATCCTTCTGTTTATTAATTCATATTTAATCCTTCTCTGTGGCTGATGTGATGTCAGCTTGACAATTAAACTCTTTAATACAGTTTACTGACTGATCTCAAAGGCCTCAGCTGTTGGTATGTTGTTTATTTAGTGGTGACTTTTTAAAACAAAGTCAATAAAAATCAAAGGTCTGAAATTATATGTATTGAATTTTCCTTGTGATATTGTATAGGAATAAAACAGTTATTTTTAAAGTAATCATAGCATGGCTGACACTAAACATGTCACAGAATTAAATACAAATCCTTCCCAATAGAACATGTAAATCATAGAAATAGACAAAAAAAATTGAAAATTATGGTTCTGTCATGCACATTATACATAAAAATGCATGCTTTCTGGCAATGTCTTTTAAAATTGGTGACACTGGCTAGTCCTGAGGAAGGATTTGATAGAAAGAAAAATAGTTATAAATTTTAAAACTCATAATGCCTCGAGAACTGAAACTGGCAACAACGAAATAATGAAGAATTAATATTTAAAGACAGGAAAGAGGAAAACACAAGGAAAGCATGATGGAAAGCATAATGGAAACAGTAAGTAAGTACTAAAACCACATAACAGATGCAGAACTTGGAAGAATTTTTAACAAATAGTGTCAGAGAAGCATATATCCCTTTATCGTCAAGCTGGTGAGTGGATGTGAATAATTTCTATGGCTACATAGAACGGAACACAGTATGGGAACCACTGCCATAAAATAAAATAAAATATGCCAGTATTTGTAAGAAAACTTATGAGCCAAAGCAGAGCCAAGCAGTTTCAGACCACAGGTTCAGTTAGCCCAATATCCTGTTTCCAACACTCATTACTAGCAGAAGTCTAGGTAGGAGTAAGACTAGGAAAAACATATATATAAAAAGTTATATATATATACATATATATATATATACATATATATATATATATATATATACTTTGTCTGTGTGTTCTCCTAGCCTCTGATTTTTCCCAGGTTGGTGGATAGGCTTTCTCATTCATTGTGGAAAATACCAGGAAATTACAACAGACACACAAGTTAAAGCAGTTACTTAAAGAAAGAATCATTGATTCTGAACGGTCATGCTACGCACTTATTTAACCTATATAACCATATATTTCATTATTGTTATTTCCTGCTTCTGTCTTTTTCTGTATTCTTCCTGGTTCAAGGAAGTCTTTTTGCACCCTAACCTCCCACTGATGTCAGCGAAAGTCATCATTTAAATTAAATTAAAAGTACGTCAGCAGCTGAGTCAGCAAGCGGTCAGAAAGCGAAGAAAGGTTATTAGTCATAAAAATGAAAGTAGAAAAAAGGGTAGAATGTAACAATTCTTCAGTACACTTCAAATCCACATTTGACTAATAATTACAATTGCCCTGAATTAAATTTTTTCTTTCCTCAACCTGAAATATTTGAAAAAAAGATTCTAGATTAAAAGTAAATACCTGTCCTGGTTTCAGCTGGGATCGAGTTAATTGTCTTCCTAGTAGCTGGTACAGTGCTATGTTTTGAGTTCAGTATGC
>JAOBAS010000013.1:27586441-27598546 GCA_025311575.1 Elanoides forficatus | reverse complement strand
CTGGAGCAGGCTCCTGGCAGGACCTGCGGATCTGTGGAGAGAGGAGCCCAGGCTGGAGCAGGTTCCCTGGCAGGACTGGTGACCCCGCAGGGGACCCACGCTGGAGCAGTGTGTGCCTGAAGGACTGCAGCCTCTGGAAGGGACCCACGCTGGAGCTGTTTGTGAAGAACTACAGCCTGTGGGAAGGACCCATGTTGAGGAAGTTCGTGGAGGACTGTCTGCCGTGGGAGGGACCCCATGCTGGAGCAGGGGACGAGCGATGAGTCCTCTCCATGAGGAGGATGAAGCAGCAGAGACAATGTGGGATGAACTGACCCCAACTCCCATTCCCCGTCCCCCTGAGCTGCTGGGGAGGAGGAGGGAGAGAAATCGGGAGTGGAGTTGAGCCAGGAAGGAGGGAGGAGTGGAGGGAAGGTGTTTTTAAGATTTGCTTTTATTTCTCATTATCCTACTCTGATTTGACTGGCAATAAATTAAACTTATTTCCCCAAGTCGAGTCTGGTTTGCCCGAGACAGTAACTGGTGAGTGATCTCTCCTGTCCTTATCGTGACCCACAAGCCTTTTGTTATATTTTCTCTTCCCTGTCCAGCTGAGGGAGGGAGTGATAGAGCGGCTTTGGTGGGCACCTGGCATCCAGCCACGGTCAATCTACCCAAAATGGTAATAAACTGACTTTAAATATGTATAAACTGGAAATTGGAAAATGCATTCTACAGTTAGAAATAAAGTTGGAAAAGCGGGGCGGAAGTGAATGAGGAAGCAGCAGAGGAGGATACAGACTGAGATGAGGCAAACAACTGCAAACAATTTTTTTTGGTCTTGCCTCAAAACTTCATGTCAATTCTGAAATAGCTTTGACCTGGAAAAAAATCCAACAGTTCCAGAGATAGAGTGTAGATGACATTGAGCCAAGGAAGAAATTATTGCTTGTGACCTAAAAAGAACTAAGTAATGTTATGTTAATTTCTGGCCTCAAGAAATATGCATTCAAAGAATAAGAGCAGTTCACATTAATAAGGAGAATTATTTATGTATGTATTAGCCAAAGAACCTTACTGTATTGTTTTACTAAATTGTTGTATATGCATTCCTACTGATGCTCTGCCCATCTGGGGGACATGCAGTTATGATGAAGATGAAGAGGCATCTCATCCATCAGCTGGGAATCCATGGATCAAAACATGGTGTCAGCAGAGGCATGCATTCATTCTTCTAAAATAATGAATAGTCATATTTTCTTTGAGGTGCTTTAAAAAAGAAACTTGGCAAATTGTAGCTCAGAAGATATTATCAAGTGAGTAGGACTTACGTAGCTCACTGTTCTATGAGAACTAAAGTGGCACAAACACTGAAACATTTTCCTGTGATAAGAGCGAGGTTGCAGAAAAAGTCTCTGCCATCCCTATCTCCACCTTTCCACCTCTGCTCCTTTCCCTTGCTAATCAGTCCGTTGAGCAAATTGCACCCTGAGTAATGTCATAGTGCTTGAGCTGCTCAGTATTTTCCTCCAAATTAAACAAACAGTCTAAAGTTTAAGCCCCACATGCTTGTTTTTCTTTTTAATTCCAAGTTAGTTAAGTGTATTATACAATTTAAGGCAAGGTGACTCTATCAGGATTTCCCACACAGCTCTTTATTTTTATAGCAGGATCATTTAAAAAACAAAGCACACAATCCATTACTGCTGACTGCTTAATGGAGAAGGACGAGTTTGTTGTTTTGTTTTTAAAAAAAAAAACAAACCTCAAAAATCCAGTGAAAAGGATCTTTGTTTGTCAGATCAGATGGGTAGTGTTACATTAATGAAGATTCTATTATGACCATATTAATTATGAGAATACTCATGCATATTATTGAAATACAGACGAGAATTTAGAGAACAGTCAACAAATCACATTTAATGACTGTTTTAAAGTTTCTCTCCTACACATCCAAGCTAATTAAAAGCTACAAATATAAGAGCAGAATAGTGATAATATTGGTTTAGGACTCTGCTGGTGAGATTAAAGGGTCTATCACGCGTTGTCTAGCTTCCAGATATTAAGCTAGAGACAGCCTTTCAAAGAAATGCTGGTGATAAGCCTTCAAGTGAGTGAGACAATGCTGGAATAAAGATCAATGTGCCCCAAAGGACCATGACAGTATATGATGGCTGGAGGCCTAAAAGATAATGAAGGATAAACTCTCAACAGAAGGACTGTCAAAGAAAGTAAAAGGTATAAAGAAAAAGCCAAGGCAGGAACAGAGCGTATTCTGCAATAACAGAGAGAGAAAGGAATATTGGAAGAACGAGGCTGTGAAATCAGACTTGATCTTCTGACTTCTAAAAATGCGTCTCCTAGAACCAGCCTTTAAAAACAAAGAGCTTTGTTTCAGATTTCCAGTGGATTATGGAAAGTCACTAAAAGTAACTTTAACCCTTCATAATGTATCTCATAGATAGACAGGAGGTTGTTATTTAACCACCACATGCATCACAGTATATTCCTTTCTGAGTTTAGAAGATCATGACTGTCTCAGGACTGTTGGGTTATGGGCCACATGCTACGTTTCGGTGGGTGTTAGCTGTGATCCACCTTGTTCCTGGTCCTCACTCACTGAATAGCTAAACTCCCTACAGCCAAACTAAGCAACAAACAAGACCTAAACAGTAGTATTTCTAGTATATATTTTCATAGAAAGAAGAGCTCAAAAGCCTTGAGGGGAGATATAAATGATCTCATTTTTCTGTCTAGAATGCTTATAGTCATTATTTTTGCCACTACATCCTTTACATCATAAGTACGTACAAAAAAAAAAGGAAAAAAATGTAATAACTACACCTCAATCACACATTCCAACAGCTCAAAAGACAAAGGACCCTAATCTGGGCTTTGTAGCACTACTGAATTCTCTTAGAAAATTCCCCAAGATGGATGACATAACTAGCCCATAAATTCAGAATTGTTGGCATGTGCAAAATACATTCACGCCAAGATTTTCAGAAGCATACAAATGCCACCACAGATACCACCATATGCCTAATGGGCTTTCAAAAAATCAGCCTAAAGAGCTAATTTTTTGCATTACCTTTTACTTCTGAAGTTTATCTGAAATATACACTAAATATTCTGCTAAACATAAGCAAGAATTACAGACTTAGCTGGTATAAATCACTTCTTTAAAACACACAAAAACCAATCAGTCTGCACTACACAAACTTTTCCATTCTTTGCTTTCTCTACCAAACCAGACCAAATAGGTTTTTTTAAGGAAGATGACTCTCACCCTTAAGAATCTCAAATAAGCATCTGGCAATCAGCAACCAGTAAACTAGAAAGTTATTGTATGGCAGCAAAGTTAATTCAGCGGTCTCTGCTGGGAAAAATATCCCTTTCATCACTTCTATGCCCTGTAATTGATCTTAATTATCAGTTTGGTCAAAAATATATTGGTAGGAGGGTCAGAGCTTGCAAAGAGATACCCCACTGCTTGCAAGCTAATGGGACACAGCTGCAAAGGAAATAAAGCAGTGTAATTAAACTTTTGTCTCCTTGATTCCTTCCTTCCGAATATCATAGTTGCTATTTTTGTATTGGTGGAGAACAAAATAATTAAATAATGATTTTTAGCCCTAAGATATACAGATTTAGAGATCCTTCTCATCCCCATCTCCAATACAAGTACTATGCCAATCCCACTTCACAGGGGTCTCACAGTCTAATAGATCAGCCCCAGTTGTGTCAGTGACTGGAGCTGGAGGCAAGAAGAGAAACCAGCCAGCTCTAGGCTTAGTATTTACAGGACTTGCCCTCCAACCCTTTCACCAGCTTTGTTGCCCTCCTCTGGATGCATTCAAGGACCTTTGCGTCCCTCTCTAAATTGTGGGGCTCAGAACTGCACACAGTACTCAAGGTGAGACCGCGCCAACACTGAATACAGCGGGATAATCCCCTCTTTTGACTGGCTGGTGATGCTGTGTTTGATGCACCCCAGGATGCAGTTTGCCCTCTTGGCTGCCAGGGCACACTGCTGACTCATATTGACCCTGCTGTCAAGTCATTTTCTAATACAGTAGTTAGTGATGCAACTTTGCAAGAGGAAACCAGGATCTTGCTGTATTGCACAGCAAGAACAAGTTCACACAGTCCACCTAAAAAGAAGGCCAAGCAGAAGTACTGGCCATCCCCACCATTTAATTTTTAGCCAGTTCCTGGCAGAGGTTTGGCCTGTGACTGTTCTTACCCTCCCGGTCAAGGTCCAGTCACATCATGGGAGATTTATTTACTGGTAGAGATGTCGATGTATAGCCTGGGCCATTCTCAAATACACTCCTTTCAGACATAGGGGCAGCACTGACCATGCTGAGCTGCCACAACAGTTTGGCTTCTTCTAGGTAGCCTGCATCAGGAGTCCTGGGATGTGAGGGCTACCGCTGTAGAGTCGGTGAATATAGGGATTTTTTTCTTTCTTAGTAGGGATTCAAATAAGTAATTTTTCAGATTCAGTGATGCTGAACCTAGAAGCTTTCTCAACCCGAACTTGACACTATCTATCTCTTTAAGCATCATAATTGTTTTACGGAAAATACAATTAAGGACTTGCAGTGATGAGCAGAGACAGCTTTGGGACAGGCTAGCAAGGTTATTTCTTCCTCCAATGCAAACCAAGCCATCAGAAAGACATCTGAGCTCCTGGCAAATCATATCCTGAACCATCACCATTTCCACAGGGCATTTCAACTGAATTGGTGAGTGTTCTGTTTAAATATTTCTGCAAATGCTTAAGGACCAATACCGAGATATTGCTGCCAATAACATCAGTTTCCTCCATCATGCAGCATGGTAAAGCGTAAGACAAGCCATACACAGTGTCAACAGAATACCTTCTCTACCACTCAGCAAAGAAAGCCTATTGCTTGTTTGGTGTATTTAGCTCTCCTATGTCTTACTTTACATCTATTACCACTCCTACAGCCAGTTTCTATAACACATCATGGCTTTTCTCTCCAAGTCTCCCTGGTTTGAGAATATTTCTCCCTACTTTATTTCATGTGAAGTTTTCTAATTTCTCCTGGTGATGTAAGGAATATCTTGCTAACTCTTTCGTTTCAGACATAAACTAACTTTTAAGCTGAAACTTTGTTTTTTTCTGAGAAGAGAAGAGAAGAGAAGAGAAGAGGAGATAAAACATTTTTCTATACCCTTCTCTTTTTAATGATACTGGGAACTTAGAAATCAAGACAGTTTATATGTTTCTATTTTAATTAAAAAAAATAGATTAAATTGGCAGGACAGTTGTTAAACCTCATCTTACTAGTGCTGGTGAATTGGCATCTACTGTTATATTTTATTAAAACTTTTTGTTGTTGTTGTTAAAAATAGAGACAAAAGACCTTTTAATTTCTAATGCGGAAATTAAAATGTTTAAATGAGGCATGGCATATTTCAGCTTAGTCTGTGGTAAGGGATCCTCTGAGTACATTTGATTTTTCTTTCATGTGGTATATGAAAATGGTAAGCAGTTACAACACTTTTATTCCAAGAATCTGTGCTTTGCATATTAATTGGCTATCCAATATAGATAAGGGGCAGGGAAAAAGAGCAATCTGTCCCACACAGAAAAATACCTGAAGAAGAGAGCATCTTTCTACACAAACTAAGATCATGAAAAAAAAAGAAGCATAACTTCTGAGTATGTACTGCAATGATACTGTAAGGTGATATGCTATGGATGGGAAGGATGAGAAAAAGATATAAAAAACTTGTACAAATAAACAGACTGGAGAATCAGCTCTTCCTGCTCAGCCTCTGAAAGTCAAATGCACAAAAGCATCAAACAGTAGGAGGCATTGTAACACAGATTTTGTTTTCTTTTATTCCCACCCTTTGCATGTAAAAAAGAACCACACTTTAAGAATCATAAAGGTTAACGTAAAAGGTGATACAAAAGTTTTCAAGAATGACAGTAATTTAGACCTCTGATCTGATAGATGCAGAACAACGGAGGACAGAAAGAAGATTTGGAAGGAGTCAAGCAGTTAAATCTCTCTCTGTGCAGAAGGTATGAGAGAGAACATGTTCATGAAACAAGAGGAGGAGAAGCAATAATCTCAAATTCTTGCTGACATCCTACAAACTTTTGAATGTGTCACTGTAAGTGGTAGATCAAATACAAGAGTATTTTGCAATGTATTATTGGTGGATGAAGGCAAAACTGACATGAATGAGCAAGGCAGGTTCTAGGTCAAAGAGTTAAGACATTTCCCAAAACAAAGCAAGTAATTCCTGACATTCTCCTCCTCTCTACTAAGTAGAACTTGCTGTTGTATTCCAGGTTCAAATGCAGCAAATGCAAACCACCTTGCAAGTACAAGAACAGGTCCCATCTGTGTTCTGCCATGGACACGGTGAAATTCATCAGGACACAATTGGCTAACTATCTGAGAAACTCATTTTGAGGAAGAAGTGAAGGAAAATAAATTATTTTTTCTTTACATCTCAGTTTTTTTAAATTACAGTTTAATTACAGTTTGCCTCAGCAGGGATAGTTTGACAAATGAAAGCAAAAATAATGGGCAGTAATGATCTCTGTTTGTACTAAAGCAGCCCTAAAATATTTAGATACAAGTGGGTCAAAAAGCATATCCAAAATCATGACTGTAATTTTATATGCTGATCACAGGTTTTGCAGAAAATACAGATTCACCTTAACATTCCAAAGCGCAGTCAACAGCATGCTAAATGCTTATTTTTCAAAATGTCTAAGTAAGAAATTATGGGGCAATTAATGAGAAAATAAAGCTGTGTTTTGTAGTGAGAAAAAGCTACATCACCCCAAATGGAGATCATAACTTTCCTACATCATGCAAGCTGGTTTTGCATTATCTGTACTGTAGCTGTGACACGCAAAAAATGCTGTAGGGAGCCCTGCAAATGTAAAAAGTAGAGATACCTGTCAAACTTCAGCCTGTATATTTCTGTTGAATTGAGATTCACAAATTGTTTTGGATTGTTGGAGTAAGGAAGGGCTTTCGTTACCTTCAGCATGTGGCAGATGAGCAGCTTGGAAAGAGAGAACAGCTTTTGTTTTGAATAGTTTTGAATTTTGTTTTGAATGGGTTTGAATTGTTTTTTTCAGCATATTGTCTTTTTCCCACCCCAGTCTGTAAGGTCTCTTTTGGCCACAAAATGCTGCGTAAGTGGGTAGGAATGGAAAATTCTCACTAGACCATACGGAGCACTCATTAGAAAAACCCACATTTTCTTGTAGAAGAGAAGCTCCTACACTGTAACCTTTATTTAACCCCCTACTTACCCACACACACTAAAGATACATAAGATTCAATTACATTTTTGCCTCCAGTTATGTCAAGTTTAAAAAGGAAAATGAGATCTTAACAAGACTGGTTTTAAAATAGCTGCGAGTCATAACTTTTAAATGTTGGAACTTGCTGCGCAATGTTCCAGACATCTTAAGTGAATAGTCCAAATGACTCAATACTAGGAACATTTCCAATATAAACGTTCAATGCATTCTAGGTGAGATGATTTGCAATTAAATCCCAGAGGATGCTATTTAAATTTTAAAGGGGTCCCCTACTTTCTCTTGGAATAAGACTGACATACTTGCTTAATAGTTCCCCAAGCTTTAGTAATTGGATTGCCTCCTCTGCGTTTTTCAAGTCACAATCTATTATTTTAACATTTTAATTTGTGAAAATCCTTTCTGTTTTCTTGTTTAGAAAATTTGGTGAAATAGTAGTCTTGGGAGTTCTGCTGTGCCTTAATTCACCATAACCCCATAGGGGTTGGGGGGGTTTTGCCTTCTTTTTCCCCATTTGTTTAGAAGTAGCTGGTTAGATTCTTAAAATATAAGCAAAATCCAAGGCTCAGAGTCACTCTACAATGTCGTTTCACCATAACATATTATATAAAATACACAGCAGGTCTTATAGGCTCTCCATTGTCAAGAAGAATGTTGCTTCTGCACTGAATCTTAATTTTCTTTTTTTTTTTTTCCTGAATTTAAGGCAAACATCCCATGGGGGAAAACAGTTCAATATTTTTAGACAGGCTCCCATAGCTTAAAAAAATCTCTCTGGCCTCGTTCAATACTTCAAACGTTTATTGTATTAAGACCTATTTACATGATATTACTGGTATGTCACAGTTGTGGAACCTTGAGTACTTATACAATCTGCCTGCAGGAGCTTATAATACATGAGGCAAAAGAAGGATGTGGAGCATTCTCGAAGGCAGTTTTTTGTCCTAGAGTAGAAAAAGAAGGTATCCTTAAACCCTTGAAAATGGGAAACGTAGAGATAAGGAATGTGGTAGTCTTGCAGTTTGACTTTGCTTTGACCTCTTGCAAGTAGCAATAGTACTTGCACCATGAGGAAGCACGCAAGCAACACCTACAGCTCTCAGTAGCGTGTACTCTGGGGACACTGTACGGCTACTAACTCAAACTGATACACTCACAAGCCCCAGTACAATGCTGTATAGAGATAATAGCATCTGAACGGCAGCAGCAAAATCCTGTTTTCAGGCTAAGTCTTGTCTCATATGTTTAGGATTGCACAGTGCCAACATATTATTTCTGGTTTTAGGACCAAACCAATAGCCGAATGACATAAACATATCAGTTCCAATTAATGCTAGCATCCGAGTGTGTGTACCTAGCACTACTGATCAGCATAAACTTCTATAAAATAACCTAGTTAATCTGGTAATGTGCTCCACAGACCTTAACTCAGAACCTCTGAAATGCAGCACTGTTACTTAACTACAGCTCATTCTTCAGCAAAGTTATTTGAAATCTACTTTGAATTAAGCAGGTGGGTGTGAAAATGCCAAAGCAAACCATGAAACAAGGCAATGCCACTGCTGAGTCCATTTCTGTTACTGGAACAGCAATTAAAATGAGGGTTGAGAGGGTCCGACAACACCTAAATAGGAAAAGAGGAGAGCTGATGTTTAAGCATGTTCCACCAAACACAGCAGCCAGTCATCAACAAGCAAAAATGACTTATTAGACTTACAGTCATTATCTTTATGTCTAAACTGACAGTATTTTTGTACTGATAAAACAGAAAAGAGACCCAACAAAAAAGAACTAGAGATGCAGTCATTTATTCTGAGTTCTGCAAACAAAGAGCGAAAACAGGACAAAAAGTCCTTTTCCTGTCCTCTTCCCTATCATATATATAGCAAAGGCATAACAAAACTAAAGCCAAATCCAGCCTTCCGATCCAATTCCCGTTCATTAGATTTACTGTCAAGACTGGCTGTCAAGACTGGCTTTCTTGTACATTGTGCATTAACTTTTTTCCTTAAGTTATGTCCACTGAAACATTCACATTTCATCACCGTGAACTTCCTATGTTTTCTAATTACTGTAAGATTCACCTTGTTCTGCTCTGTTGATGCTTCGCCAAAAATATAGCCGTTGTGCAAATTAATATTTACTGTGCTATCACTGAATAATGCAATGGTTCATGTACTTAGCAGTGGCTCAAAGCATAAACTAGGCTCCTTAGCTGGAAGTGTGCATTTTATTTTAAAGACACAAGTTGAAGTAAACCTCAAACAACATCCAGCTCCCTGTTTGATTAAAATTCTTTCTTTCAGCTTCTGCTTGCCTTTCCCCAGAACAGAAATGTGTTTCTCACTGTTAATTCTGCTCAGCATAACCTTGGATTCCTTGCATGATTTTTACTGCTTGTATCTGCACTAGACTGAAAAATTTTCTGTCTTTTTACACAGATTATTGGAATACTATGCAGAAGCTCCTCTGTGAGGCTCATAAATAGGAAACATTATCAGAGAATGAGTGCTTGAAAGCTTGAAAATCAGCTTCATAGCAGTAATGTCTAAGTTATGCAGAGTCATTAAAAAATAATACTTTATTTTATGAATAATCATTGTGTAATATACATCAAAGAACAGCTGCGAATATTTGTCTAATAAAGACAACACTTTAAGGATTAGCTCCATACCCCTGATTTGAGAAGAAGTATGATCATAGTGATCTGTCAGCAGATGATATATTCTATTAAAATAGGCCATATACGAACATAAGTATTTATGCAGCTGCTTAAAAAAATACACCCAAAACATATAACTGAACTCATTATTTTCAAGAAATACTTTGTTTATTGCTACCATCATTAAGGTGGAAAATAGAAGTGGACAAAAAGCCATCCTTAACCTGTGACAGCTAATAAATAAAATGGTGCAGTCTGTCAAACTGACTATGAAGCCCCATGATTAGACGAGCAAGCAGCAAGCTCAAGGGGTAAGAAAGGAGCTGGTTGTTAACGAAAAGTGTTATCACTTTATTATTTCTTCTGGAAAGAACAGAAGTCATTTGTCTTTCCAAACACAATCTCTATAAATAATGAAGGATGTTCTGTAACAGGGATAATAAACTGTCAGTTGTATTTTACAGCAGCAAGACACATATCAGGATCGGCCTTGTGGAAATATAACTATATAGAACAGCAATAAATATTGTTCCACATGTTTTCATGATCTATTATTCTTACTTTTAATTGCTACAAACAACTACAACACAGAACAGAAGGAGAGCTTTGGCATTCAGCAGAGGTTTGGGAGCCCTCTCTGCTTTCCGAGCTTGTGGTTGCAGGATTTTTACAACCCCAGACCTTCTGCAGAAGTACTCCAGTTCGTCCTCAGGGACTGGTCCTTTCATTTTCCTGGGAAGCTGATTTTTGTCTCCCCGTCCATACAAGTACTTCCCTGTAGCATTTGTCAAGTACTACTGCATTTTTTACGGTGGCACCACATGAAGGCACTCATTCCCTGACATATAGTTTTCCAACAACAGAATATGCTTTCTCTACATGGGGACAAAACTGTCCAAAAAGATTTCTAAGTAGACTCTGAGACAAGATGTAGACTTTCTGAGCCAGCTGGTCTTTTATCTTGTCATAGTTCAAATCTCCATAATCCAAATAAAGTAATCATCAATTCTATTGACTTCAGAAAGATCAGTCCCTAAAATAGCATTACTGAGTGGGATTTAGGCATTGTCCATGTGGCTTTATATAAAAAGTATAAATATCATTTTTCACATATCATGTCTTCAAATACACCTGCAGTAGGCTCATCAAGCAAACATGGACCAGAGACTGAAAGCAGGCATCTGAATCACACTCAAAGCGCTGTAAGGTGAACAAGAGAAGCATTTATCAAACATGTTTATCTGGTGGCAGGAAGCAGTAGCAAGTAGACTGAGAATGTCTGAGAACACCAACTTTGGTGGGAATACCACAATACAGCCCCAGTGAATTCTGTGCTAATGTTGTCAAAGCGTCACGTTTACTTATCCATTTGCTTTGCTGGTACACTTTCATGAAAAATTTTGGTTCATACAAAGAGAAACAAATGTCACACACAGGTATAAGGGATAAGCAACAGGAAAATCAAATTAGGAACAGAATATATCCTGTCTGACAGACTGGGTCAGGTAAAAACTTCAGGCAAAAAGAAATAACTGGAATAACTGACCAGTTTCTGAGGACTTGATCAAAAATTTTATCCAAAGCAAAATATAGCAAAATGGACTTTGCATCTCAAATGGCTTAGAACTGTTAGAAAGCAAGTATACATTCACTATGTAATAGAAAGAATAAAATGGAATATAACAGAAGAATGATAGTCCAGTGTTATAGAATCATAGAATGGTTTGGGTTGGAAAGGACCTTTAAAGGTGATCTAGTCCAACCCCCCTGCGATGAGCAGGGACAGCTTCAAGTAGATCAGGTTGCTCAGAGCCCTGTCCAGCCTGACCTTGAATGTTTCCAGGAATGGGGCACCTACCATCTCTCTGGGCAATCTGTGCCAATGTTTTGCCACCCTCATAATAAAAAAATTTCTTCCATGTATCTAGTCTAAATTTACCCTCTTTTAGTTTTAAACTGTTACTCCTTGTACTGTTGCAACAGGCCCTGCTAAAAACCTTGTCCCCGGCTTTCTTGTCGGCCCCCTTTAGGTACTGGCCGGCTGCTCGAAGGTCTCCCCAGAGCCTTCTCTTCTCCAGGCTGAACAACCCCAACTCTCCCAGCCTGTCCTCACAGCAGAGGTGCTCCAGCCCTCTGA
>JAOBAS010000013.1:27575336-27586296 GCA_025311575.1 Elanoides forficatus | reverse complement strand
CTGCTTTGGATGCAGCCCAGGACACGGTTGGCTTTCTGGGCTGCGAGCGCACATTGCCGGGTCATGTTGAGCTTCTCGTCAACCAACACCTCCAAGTCCTTCTCCTCGGGGCTGCTCTCAACCCCTTCATCCCCCAGCCTGTACTGATACCGGGAGTATGTGGGAAAGAAGTTACTGTGAAGGTGCTTGCTCCACCAAATATTTGCATTTCACTTGAGCTAGATATTTTTCCTATCTTTCAGTTCTTTTGACCTATAAAACAGTAAGAATAGTATTCCCCTAAAGTTAAAAAATGCTGCACTCTTTATGCTATATGCAATATAAAAGATTTCGAGGCCCTTAAATTTTACATAGCTACTTCTGATAGATCAAACTGTATTTGATATTTCAGGTTCCTTGTTGTTTCCTTTATTTCTTAAGCCAGAAAAAGATGCATCACACTGATATCTTATTTTGTCTGATGATGCTCAGAACAGTATATATGAATAAGAGACAGGAACTACCACAGCCTGAGGAAGAAAAATTGCCTCTGGATGGACAAGACGTAAAAATGAAGAATTTTGAAGAATTTACAACTGTGAGCACACACAAGCATACATGCACACACATGCCTCCAAACAGAACCACATTATTATTACTTTAATGATTTCCTAAAGTGATAACTGTAGTACTATAATAAACATTGGTTATTTTTCTGGCTAATTAATGAATTTTGATTGCATCAGAACATTAAGTATGATCTTAAGATATTTTTGTAAATTTCTATTCTGAAAAGTCATCTACAAACAATTCTGTAATACAGGGAATTTTACCTCTATTCTGTGAATTATGTGAACGAGGCAAACATTTGTGAGAGTTCATAAATATATAAGAAGCCAGTGTAGGTCCATTGTGTCTCTCTAGGGAAGCAAATGTATGAACCAGAAAGTTTTTTCAAGCAATGTGCTTTCAAGTCTTTTTAGCAATTTCACTTATTCTGTTGTTTGACATGGACCTTTTCTAAATGATTTGAGAGAATGGCAGGAGGGTAGATGGAATCGGAAAAATACCAAACTAAACTGTTTGTTAAGATTACCAAGTGATTAAAGATCTCAATCCCATGAAAAAATAAGCCCAAATATTAGGTTAACATCATTGACTGGTGTCGGAGATCCAGAATAGCCTGGAAGATGGAGGGAGATTTAAAAAACAGAAGGTCAGCCTTTATTGCAAATTCAGGAGGAACAGAAAAATCTGTCTTAGTTCACTAGACCTAGGGAGAATAGCGCTTCTGCCATGCATTTGGATCACTACATTTATGAGCTTCCCAGTCATACCCTGCAAATATGACAAACAAGCAGGTCATGACCAAACTTCTCTTTCTATAGCTAGGGAGACACTGCCATCCTAGTTTCCACAGGAAGTTTCAAGTATCCTTTCTCCCCCTTCACCTTGTGTTTTGAACTGTAACTAATTGCTATTTTACAAATCATTTACACAGCAGTTCCTTGTGGCCCTAAAGAGACCAACGCTCCATCAAGACGATTTATGAGCAGATCAGTGACACATGCATTAAGAAATGGACTTAAAGTCTGAACTCAAAGCATCCGGAGAGCAGGAGGTGACACAAAGTGGATGCACCTTGGATCTCACCGCAGGGTTTGAGTGGTGGATAGTTTTCTGAATTCCTACTCTGGTAACATGCTAAAGGCTGTATGTCTCTCTCTCTCTGTATTGCTAATCAAAGAAGTTGAGATGTTTCTAATTACAGACTGCCATAAAACTGAAAAATAAAGTATTACTATAATTAATGGAATATTTTACCTGTCATCACTGTGGGATAATTTAAACCAGACTGTTATGCATGTATATTTCAGACAATAATCAGCAAAAGCACAGATTTTAAATATTTTATGTCAGCATGCATATTTAATACACATGGAAAACATTGTGTCTCCTATAACAACTGTAGCAAACAATTCCTAAGGAATCAGTCACTGTATTTTTTTCTTCTGTATCTATTTCTTGTCTCCCAAATCAGATCTCTCTAGTCTGCCCTAAACCAGTCACTGATGCTGCACCCTAACCTAATAAGTCCACTTCTCTTTGCCCAAAGAATTTCAATTCTATCCTACATATTCATATTTTGCAGTAGGCATTGTGAAGAATCGATAATCATACCAGATCCCTGGGATAGTTGTTAAGCACAGTGAAAATAAAGCAGCAGTGGGGGAGCACAGCCTTTCTGATCCATTTGTTAAATTTGAACCTTACTGTGGTGCCAGGACATGATCCTGAGCTCATGATGTAGGTTTTGCTGTACAAGTGACTTGAACCAAAGCACCAGGAGTTCCCATTAAGATATTAAAATCTTTCAGTTGCACTTGGTCTTTTTCTCCTTTTCTGCATCAACAGACTTGCCTAGCTAGAGGCTGGGATTAAAATGAAGGGCAGCTTGCATATAGCAGAAAAACACACTCTTACTTTAATTTGAGCTGAGATATATTGTTCTCAAGTAGTGGGAGAGAAGCGTGCCTCTTTACAGAGCAAACATCTTTAATAATGCCTAGCCTGTCTCTCCACCCATCCAGCTTTTCCTACCAGATGCCCTACTCTAATTTCTCATGCTTGACTGTTTCATTCAGACCCTTAACATTAAGGGGAATATATGCTGTTTGCTTCTGGATGTTCCATCATTGCTATATTAATTGCTGGGTTATAGTGGGATCTCATTATATTGATGGACTGGCAGGTGGATCATGCTGCACTTAAGGGGCTACTGCAGTTTGGCAGCTGAAATTTCCAGCTTTGCAAAGAAAAGGAAACCAGGTTTCTGAGAGCTATTAAGAACTAAATTTAGCAAAAATGAGGTCATGAGAAAGCGGACTCTGGGGGAGGCTTTTATTATTTTTTTTTTAAACACTGAGTTCTATCAAGTCAGTAGTGCCACAAGGAATAGTGATGCATGAGCAGTGGCTGGAGTCTGCTGAAAGACCAAACTAAAAGTCACTTCTTACTTACTTACTGCTAAAAGTGAGAAGGCAATATGGGGAAGGCTGGAAGGACATTGTATGTTCAGCTATTAAGGACATCTATTAATTTTTCTCTAGAGACAGATCTTCTTATCTGACCAATGTATGTAATTTGTTAAAATTCTGACCTGCTTTATATAACTACTTTTCTAGGTTGTCTTTTACTTCTGATCCTAGCCAGCTTTTAAACTACATCACAAATACATCACTAATTTTGAATCATGACACAGGTCTGTATGCTATAAATCCTATATCCATACACATTACACGAAAAAAAGACACAGCAGTGGAATGGATTTTAAAGTTGCAAAATCAAGTGCTCAGACATAGGGAAGTGCCAAAATTAAAGCTGCCTGCGCAGTATTCCTTCCACCTCCTTATATTTATGAATGATTAAACAGTTTGTGATTACTTGATCATTCAAGACGTGATGCAACACTCACTTTGTTAGCAGAGATTCAGTATTTCTGTTTATCAACATTATTCAATGAGAGGCTTTGTACATCTTTGTACACATCATTCAAATCCTGAACCAAGGACAACATAATTAATTTCTTCAAGTTTTTTCCTCAGGTAATGTCTTTCTAACATTTTAATACTTTCTACATATTGAAAAAAATCAATCTTCAGAACACTTCTGCAGGGTGAGATAAGGTGTACATCTCTACTGAATAGATACTTGTTGAACTATCCAGAACTGTCCCTGAAACTTATTTGTTCTATGTAGATATGGCTTGGTTCGGGGGGGGATCACATGACTATAATTAATGTCAGAGGAATGAATTAGATTTGCATAGGCTATAGTCATAATGCTGGCATATCCTAACTTTTAAGAATGTGATTTAATGAGACTAACACTTGCTTTTGGAAGTAATTTCCTCCCTTTTTTAAAAAAATTAAACATCTCAGAACTGTATCTTGTAGGGTTATATTTACTCTCTGCATGAGTCATCTTCAGGAATGGGATCTTAGATCTACAGAACAACACTCTAATCATCTGAAAGCTAAATGATTAAAAGATGGAGAAAGATTCAATTGCTGACAGCATCTTTCTTTCGAACTGTTTGTAAGTTATGTGGACCTGTCACTAAAGAGGGTAGAGATACTTGCTTTATCAGAATTGTAACCATTTGCAAATAAAAATGTTCAGACTCAAGATTCACAGTTTTCTCTGCAAAGTCTGTACAGAGGCACAGCTAGAAATTTCCATCTAGATCTGCTATACAATTTGCTTTCCTCCCCCCCTCAAAATGGTTCTCTATGTGTGTTAAAAAAAATTGCGGTTTTCCACAGCAGTGATTTTATAAAGACTCCTTTTGAAAGTGGAAGAAGCCTGCAGGTTGGGATCCTGAGTGAGTGGCTCTGTGGCAGTGGAGGAAGTGCGCTGCCAATGTGAGCTGAAACCAAAGTGCTGACAGGATCTTGGGAAACTTAGAAAAATTAATCAGTGGAAGGTCTCTGAATATTTTTAACATTATCCTCTCCCTCCCCGCCCCATCTTTTTAAACTTTTCCTTGTGCCTTTCTCCTGATACCGCCACTGCTTCTTCTCTTAGATCTACGGCGTGACTTCTGTCTTTGGCAACTTCTGGCTATTGTCTCAAAAAAGGCTGAATAATTTTACCCAGATTTAAAGAAAACAACCAGCCATACCAACGAACAGCCAAAGGCAGAAGCTCAGCTTCTGAAACAGACATTCACACCGGGCCACTGTTGGAAGCAGTGAGTTAGATGATCTTTAGTTTCACTTGACATGTTCATCCTTATGTTCTAGTGAAATTTCAGCTTACCTATTTTAAACATGATGACACAGATGGAAATCAGGATCTCAGAATGCATTGTGAAACCTCAATCCCTGATAATGCATTGAGATACTGAGATTTTGTAAGAGAGTCAAATAATCCCTTCATTCCAGCATATCTCTATCTGGTAGAGCCAACCCCCTCTGACATCAGCTTGCCATTATAAATTAGAACCTTTCCACTTCTAAAAACCTTTGATATTATTACAGAGCTATCACTACCATTGTAGCAGATGGCAAGTGGTCTGAAGCCTTCCCAGCCATGTCAATGCTAAAATCTCTCTCTCCACTTGAATTCAACAGCGCATTTCATCAAAGCCAAGGAGCAAGCATCAACAGGAAAAGTCTGTGTGGAATACTTAGAAAACCGTGCAAGTCCCGCTGGTCTTCCGCAGGATGGATAGCACTCAAACATGAAGGTTATAAGACATCAGGAGTCCTCTCAGGGCTTGGCTCTTGAAAAGATTTGTGTATCTTTTTAATGTGATGCACTCTGAGTAGTCCCAGCTGCTTAAAACAAAACGTGTGCACAAGCCCTCAGCAGAATAGAGCTCAGGCCTGTCAGTCTGCAAACAGTACAGAAAGCCTATGGAAGTTATATAGGTGATGCCCTTTATTAGAAAGCCTGTTTAAACTCCAAATTTAAACAGTGTTGGTGAAGATGACAGTCTTTCTGCCATGTCTCTGCTGGGAAAAGAACTACTCATGGAATGGCAGTTTGTGCAGAAAAAATTAAATGACATTTTCATGGAAAGACCCAATTTCCTACCCGCAGGAGGTGTTAGGATGTGCAAACAATTAAATCTGCTGGACATTAAGTAGTTTCAAAGCTTCACAGCTCCAGGAGTGTGAGGGAGGAACTTCACAGAGAGCAAAAGAAAAGTTTCCAAGACAGAGAAAGAAGAGCAAGAGTGCTTTTCACGCTTATTTCTTTATTAAATAAGCAAACAGGGCAAATCAGCTATTAAAGGCCCAGACTCAAACCCAATTAAAAGCAGTGTGTGTCCACACATTAATCTCAGTAGACCTTATGTAAGTCTATGAAATAAATAGGTAGACCTGCTAGTGGCAAATGCTGAAGGAAACCCATCCTGTGTGAAACTGAGGAGTCCAGAAATATGACTCTGGGTTAAAAGCCTGTTAGTGCTCATTTTTAGTGATGTGTGTTTCAGGCATAAAATATAGGTTAGGCATGTTGCTGACTGGGAGATGTAGTTGTAAGAGCACCCTATGGTCCGAAATGCACTGCACCAGGCAAGGCTAAAGAGCTGGGGGCACTAGCTCTATGGTGAGTCCATAACCATCATGAAGTATGAATGTGATTATTCACATAATGCCAGATGCGATCCAGGTTGACGGAAGACAGTTATTGTCAGCCTCATGTGAAATTGTATTTTTCATTTTTTATTTCGCTCATGCTCATAAATAATAACATGATCCATTTTACAGCTCAAGTTACTTCTAGAAAGTTGTTTTCTACAACAGGACCTCAAGAAATGTAACAACTGCTTTACCCAGGATCTGCTGTATAATATAGCCTAGATCAAAGTGTTTCTGTAGCAGATTTCACCAAACCCTGAACCATTCAGAGAACTATGGGTAAATGAGCTTTTTTCATTTATGCTCTACCTCACAATTCGGTAATTACCATCTCTTTCAAAGTAAAGAAGGAGATTAAAATAAATTTCAGAGCAGAATAGACGTCAGACAAAGTAGTTCTTCAATCAGCCTTCTTCTGTCTTTCTTGCAGTCCCTCAGACTGCAACCTCTATTAGTATTATTTGGAAGTAGAAACAGTTCTATAGGTATGCAAATGTCAGTCTAGTACTTAGTATAACCTGATATGTACCCTTGTCGACAAGGAATAAGAGCATAGTTAGAAATCATGAAAGGAAAGACAAGTTTACTTTCCTTCCCAGAGCAGTCCAGTCATGGTTTACTTAAGCAACAGCCATAGGAAAGGCAACACAAGTGGACTAAAAAAGCCCCTCCCCAAGGTGAAACTATTTTGGAAGGTAATTTTATCTGTAAGATTAACAAAACTCTGTGTGGTGTATTGATCCTGGCTGGACGCCAGGTGCCCACCAAGCCGTTCTTTTACTGCAGGGCAAGGCAGGGAGAAAACAAAATGGAAAAAACCCCACTGGTCAAGATAAAGACAGTTTAATAAAGCAAAAGCAAAGGCTGTACATAGAAGCAAAGGAAAACAAAATATTTATTCTTTACTTCCCATCAGCAGGCAATGTCCAGCCACTTCCCCAGAAGTAGGGCTTCTGTATGCGTGGCGGTTGCTCTGGAAGACAAACGTTGTAGTAACGAATGCCCCCCACTCCTCCTCCCTTCTCTTAGTTTTTACTGCTGAGCAGACATCATACAGTATGGAATATCCCTTTGGTCAGGCTGGGTCAGCCATCCTGGCCGTGTCCCCTCCCAAGATCTTGCCCACCCCCAGCCTGCCTGTGAGGGGGGAAAGTTGGAGGGACAGCCTTGACACTGTGCCAGCGCTGCTCAGCGGTAGCCAAACCACTGGTGTGGTATCAACACCTTTCTGGCTACCAACGCAGAGCACAGCGCTACGAGGGCTGCTCTGGGGAAAACCAACTCCGTCTCAGCCAGACCCAGCACAACCTGCAAATTTGATGCTTTATAAATTTACATCCTTCATGACAAACTGAGATGACTATCTTTCATAGTCGTATTACAGAGGTAGAATTCACATTGAATATTATAAATGTAAAAATGCTAAGCTTCTACACAAATACATGTGGGAGCTACAAAATTTTGTTTGCAATGCCTTAGACTTGTTATTTTGGCTGGATCAGCACTGCAGAAATGATACTACCGTTCAGACAGGAGTATAGCGTGGGGTACAGTGAGTGTTCTTACAGATCAGAAAAAAACACTGAAATAAAATAGAGCTACAGAGAAATTGCGTGTTGAGAAAGGAGAATAAAAAGGGAGAGTATTGTGGTATAGGAAGCAAGGCTTTCTCTTCTTGCCACAGAACCAGCAAGTATTGAGGAAAAATTATTTTCTACATCCAAATAATGTGTTATAAAACCACAGCAGAGTATCACAGAGGAAACCCAGTCATCTCCTGTAGTGCATCTGCCCTCAGTGCTACTCTGTGGTCTTTTACAGACTAGTCCCTTGCTCACAGTTTGCACGATGGGCATTTGGGATACGCCTGATGGGGGGAAAAGCAATGTTTCCAATGATAATGCTGAGTGTCTTATATCACCTGACAATTTCTAGCAGAATTTTCCAGAAATTCAGATTATATTAGCCAGAATCAGACTGGACTTCTGGGAGGACTGAGAAAAAGGAAAGACAACAGTGTTGTGAAGCAACACTGGGTTGGCAGTGTAAGTGCACAAATTATTAATTGTTACAGAGAAAGTAATATCTGCTTCTTTACACAGTTGAGTACACTTGATTCCTAATTCACAAGGAACATTTGGGATCATAGTCTTCCCCATAAACTGACTTCATTAATGGCAGGTGATTTGAAGCAAAACTCTCATTAGGAACAAAACTAATGTCCAAAAAGACTGCTATGTTGATGTTTGCTTTCTGAGAAATTAATACAAAACTTGTCTCAGCTAACTGTAGGCTACATTTTGAATAGGCTGCCAGAAACACAAATCCAGTTAACAAAACTGCCCCTCAGCAAGCTGTTAAATGCACTAAGATATCGTTTTAGTACATGATGTTACAGTAGTGACCACAAAGTTGTGGAGTTCCAGATCCTGAGGGAGGAGAGAAAGGAGAGTAACAAGGTAGAGACCCTGGACTTTTGGATAGTTCAGCTTATTCAAGAAAAAGGTAGGTTGGATCCCACGGGAGACAGCTCTGAAGGGCAAAGGTGCTCATGAAAGCCGGCAGGTTTGTCCTGACAATCCATCCCAATGCTTAGGAAAATAAGCAGACATAGGAGGTGATTGGCTTGGCTAAGCAGAGACCTCATGGCAGAGTAATCAGGGACAGGCTGCAAAGCAGGAATTCAGAAGCACTTCCTGGGCATGCAGGGACGGTGCTGGGAAAGCCAAAGCTCAAGTTCAGACATGCAAGGGGCGACAAGGGCGAAAGGAAGAACTTCTACCATGTTAGCATTAAAGTTAGAACTTCTATGAAAGTTGGCACTAAAAATGTGGGTCTGTGACTCATTTCTGAATAGGGTAAGTGAGTAATACAGTAAGAGTAGACACAGAAAAGGTTGAGGTATAAGAAAATCTCCCAGGCCTCTGTGCTTAGTGAAAGGATTCAAGGAGGACAAGGCTTTAGGGTAATTAGGGTAGTGCCATTAAAGGTAATGGCTTTAAACTGAAAGAAGGTAGATTTAGGTATAAGGAAGAAATTCTTCCTTGTGAGGGTGGTGAGGCACTGGAACAGGTTGCCCAGAGAGGCTGTGGCTGCCCCAGCCCTGGCAGTGCTCAAGGCCAGCTTGGGGCTTGGAGCAACCTGGTCTAGTGGCAGGTGTCCCTGCCCATGGCAGGGGGTTGGAACTAGGTGATCTCTAAGGTCCCTTCCAACCCAAACCATTCTCTGATTCTAAGGCAGACCAGCAATGAATGAGAGTCAAGTCATGGATTGGTTAGGAGAACTGAGCCCATAAAAAGCCATGGCACCCAATGGTCTGCACTCGATGGCGCTGAGAGTACTGGTTGATGGCTTCTAATATCTTCTATGGAGATTAATCTATGGAGATAGATTAATAATCTATGGAGACTGAAGGGGGTTCTTGATGACTGGAGAAAGGTAGATGTTATATCCATCTTCAAGAAACGCTAGAAGGATGATCTCAGGAACTAATAAGAAATCAATCCCACATATGGTACATATAACATCATGGAGCAAGTCCTTCTGAAACACATTTCTAGACACACAAAGGAAAAGGAGGTAACTGGAAACACCCAGCATGGATTTACCAAGGGTAAATCATGACTGACAAACCTGATTAACTTGTACAATAGACTGGATATCTTGACAAGAGGAAAGCAGTGAAAATAATTTATCTCAACTTTAGCAAAGCTTTTGACATTGTCTCCCACAATATTCTTGTATCCAGGGTAAGACATTGATGTTTGGATGGGTAAAAAATCTGGTTGGATGGTTGTGCTCAAAACGTAGTGGTTAATGGGTCATTCTCTAGAGACTGGTAACAGTGGAGTACCACACAGCTATGTCCTGAAACCCCTACCCCTTTTAACAACTTTGTCAATGACCTGGAGGAAGCAATGACGTGCATGCTTTTCAGGCTTGCAGACAAAACTAAATTGCGGCAACCAGTCTATACATCTGAGGTCAGGGCTGCCATTCAGAGGAATCTAGACAGTCTACAGAAATGGACCAACAGGAAGTTTATGAAATTCAATAACCGCATATGAATTCTTGCCCCTGGGAAGAAAGAGCCCTGGCAACTGTACAGTCTGGAGAAGGCCAGGCAGGGGACCCACTCGGCGGGGAAGGTGCTGGGGCTCTGGTGCATGGGGAGCTGTGCTTGAGCTAGCAGCACCTGGGCAGCAAGACTACGGACTGTCCATCAAGGAACGGGATTATCGTGCTGTTCTCAGCAATCAGGAGCGCACATCTAGCTATTTCATCAGTTTGGGGCCTCCCACTACAGGAAAGGCACAGATAAACTGGTGCAAATTCAGCGGGGGATCCCCAAGCTGGTTATGGCTGGAGCAGTTGCTCTGCAAGGAGAGGCCAGGGACAGGCTGGCTCAGCCTGGGGCAAAGATGGAACCAGGGGGGGCTGTAAGCAGCCCCTAGTACTTGCAGGGAGGTGGTCAAGAAGAGGGTCAGAGAGACAAGGGGCATCAGCTGGACCAAGCAAAAGAGGTTCAGAGGGGACCTGAGGAAAAGGCTTTTCCCTGTGGGACCAGCGGGGCAGAGGCGCAGGCTGCCCAGGGAGGCTGCGCCAACTCCGTCCATCTGCCCAGGGGTTATTGGAGAAGTGTCAGCTGCAACATTTAGAAACTGAAGAACCCCACTAGGGACACTTTGCTAACTTGAAATTATGATATACTAAGCTGAGAAGCTAAGAAAGGATGTCTATTCATGTGGGAGTATGTATTGGTTTTGCATGGCAAGGTTTTGGTAGCGGGGGGGGGTTACAGGGGTGGCTTCTTTAAAGAAGCTGCTGGA
>JAOBAS010000013.1:27558195-27575236 GCA_025311575.1 Elanoides forficatus | reverse complement strand
TCCAGCTGAGGAGGGGGGAGTGATAGAACGGCTTTGGTGGGTACTTGGCATTCAGCCAGGGTCAACCCACCACAGAGTAAAAGAAAATTTAAAGACACATTTTTAACTTTATCTAATAAACAAGGACACTTTCAGCTATGTTCTGCTACTTCTGAAGGTACAGGAGAATGCACTATTTACTTCTACAAAAGAAGCTGGGTAACTCTTAAACTGGTATAATGAAACCTTTCAAACCAAGAAGCACTCTTAGGCCTCAGAGGGAGTAAATAAACAAAGATGGACAAATTACTTCTCAGATTCCATTTCACATTGCTAGACTTTGTATTAGGTATTTACTCAAACAGGTTTTGTTGTAATGGAAGTATTTTACTGCAGAAGTAAAGTTTTTATCTTTCCATAATGTCATGAAGAAAATAAAATCTAATCTTTTACTGTGAGTACAGGAACATGCTCACACACATCCATTGATATCCGTGCTTTTCTACACAGAAAATCACAGCTTCGGAAAAAATAAACTGAAGGGAGAATGAACTCCAGCTGTACGGAAGAGAGCATATAAAGAACACTGATGACTTAGAGATATCGTTATAGAAGCAGCAGTGTAAAAAAAAAAATCTTGTAACATCCATATTTAATTAACAAACTGATATTGTACCTCAGTTGTGATAAACTAAGTTATTTATCTTGCTTGTCTAAGCACTATCCAGGACTTATTTTTACCCATGGAAGAATTGTAGGTTCAGCTGTGAAACAATGCAAACTCAGAAGGTCTCCAACTATGAGATTTCAAATTGGTAATACTGAAAAATGCATTACTACCACATGGTACATATTTTACATAGTCTTAAACAGCAACTAAAATAAAAACGTTTCCATCGCTTATTTAAGACACTTTCATGGTCCAAGTCCCTCTGAAGTCTCAATATTTCTTAACAAAACCAGTTAAAATGCTTTCCATTCTGAATGTCCGTAGCACAGACTAGGATCAGGGAAACCTATCTTTGAAAGATTTCTGTGAAGCTTTATATTACAGAAGAAAGTACTGAAGTCGTTTCCTCCTATACCAAAGTCACAAAGTGTCACTGCAATTCCAGTTTCAAGCTCTGTTAGGGATGATTTCAGCATATGTGCCCAGATACCACACACAATCTTGAGATTAGTCTATCTGAATTCTCATTTGTACTTCCTCTTTGAAAGTAAAATATAAAACCTTTCTTCCCAATATCAGTTTTACGGACTTCTTTTGCAACTGTTTCTTACAGGTCAATGGAACTTTTAATTACTACATGGATATATTAAGCATAATTTTTCTAATAACATGTTCTCTGGCATGAGACAATCTATCAATCAGATTGATGTAAGGGTATGACAAGTGCGGGCTATTCCACTCCTTTAAAAAGTTGAAGAATAAAAACCGATGAGCCCACAATCTCTCAGCAAGGATTCTTTCTAGCTTAAGGCAGAGCCATTTTGGTACTGAACACACCATGGGCTTGCCTAGGGCCATCAATCCTCCCAGGAAATGTGAGCCCATGCACTTGTGGGAAAAATGATGACATAAAAAGGTATACAACTCAAAGTCCAATTTTTATTTGCCACAGTATACTTAACATGCCTCACTGGGTCAGGACTCTATGAAGGCTGGGGCAATAAACCGACTATTGGAAAGGCAAAAGCTGGTAAAGGTACTTACAGCATGAACATGAAATACTGCAGCACGGTATGGAATTTTTATTGAGACTATTTACACATATTTCTTCATTGTTCACTCTCACCATTGCTGAAAGGATATAATTGCAGGGAAGTTGCTTTTCAGCTTTTTAATAAGAAGAGGATTTTGCATGGGTAGATTTTAGATTATTATCATTGTACACAAATGTTGATGCTTTTTGTTCTGTGGAAATTAGGAGTCCTGGGATGAAAAAGATAGCTAGAAAGCCTTTCTACTATTTATAGGAGTGCTTGAGGAATACTGTTTTGCTGACTGATGAGCAGAACATTGAAAGTTAACTCAGTTGCAGAGGTGTGGTGGGATACTAGTAGGCAGAAAATAGTAGCTGAAATAATAGATTCATACAGTTCAATGCTGGCTATGAGTATAAGATAATTTATTCTCAACCTCTGGACATCATAAATAATTTGTTTTCACCAAGTTACCCTTCAGTAGCTCAGTTACTGGTGCTTGATAAAGAACTGGATGCCTTTGACTAAAGCATAGTTTCTGATATACACCCAACTTTGAACTGGAGAAATGAGAAATGGGACTCTATGATGTTCCTTGCCTTTTTTTTTTTTTTTTCCTGTTTTTTTCCATTGATCCAGTCCATCTAGCTGTTAAAAAAGTTTTTTCCCCCTTTTGAATTTGTCCGGCTCCAGTTTCTAGACATTGTTACTATTTTTTTCTCCCCTAGATTAAAGAACCCTTTCCTGATGAGAAAATGGCTAGAGAGAACAATCTGGCAGAGCTGAACACTGAAAAGCACTTTTTCTATTATATTCACAGCATAGAAAGAACACATTTTGGAGAGGCAATAAAATTTTTCACTTCAACAGGGCAATTCCTTGGTGGAGACGCTGCTTACAAACAGCACCTTTTTATTGTATTCATATTTATCTTCACTTTGGTACTTAACAACTGTAATCAAACGATGGAGAGCTTTAAGTATCTCACTGAAGTATTCTCCAATTCTTTAATAAATTCCATAATTTCATTGTAGTTTTTACTTTCCCTTTAAAAACTCTGGACCCCCTACATTTTACAAAATAATTTGCTAGTAACTTCACAACATCTCATACTGAATGAAATCACCTTGTACTCCCACCTCTATTTTTCTATAATAATTTATCTCTTACTCACTTAGGTTTCCCCAATATCACATCTGGGGTTCAGGTTTTTTCTTTACCTATTATTAAGCCTGTCTTCTTTTCAGAGTCACTGATACTGAGACAAAATCCTAATTTTTTAAGATGTGGACTGAGTATCTTATTTCTAGGTACATACATTTGCTTTAAACTGTAGCAAAAAATCTAACGCTTGAAAGGACCTAGGCTAGCAAGTGATCAGGAGGACTATATGTCCCATCCTCACTGTTCATTTGCCACTGTAGTAATCTTTGTGTCATCTTGCAAATTAGTTTTGGTTTCATATTTCTTCTAGACCATTGATGAAAATGTTGAGTATACCTGATACTACATATAGTGCATATAGAAATGAAATAGCTCCATTGCATGATAATGCTATATTAGTTCTTGTGGTTTATCAACCCACTCTTGTTAAATTAACTCCTAGTTAATACTCCATGAGGTTCTGAATGATAATGCTAATTTCACATACCTAATGTTGTGCAGAACTCAGTCAGGTACTTAAGAAAAAATGTCTAAAAATGACTGCATGTACATAGGGTTTTTTTTTAAGTGATAAATGACACGAGGCTTGGTTTAGTCATGATACAAACTCCCTCTTGATTAATTTTTAATTTGGCACCCATTGCCCATCCTGGTCCTTTGCACAAAAGTCGCTCTTCAATTGGTTCCCAGGCAGCACTAGTGAATGGCAAAATTCCTCTCACTTTGCACTTCTCCTTGCTGAATTTCATGACACTTCTCTTGGCCCATTCTTCCCTGTGGATGAAGTCTCCACCACTCAGCATGCCAACTGCTCCTCCTAAGTTAGCCTAAATCTGTCAGACTCCCATTTCTCCTCTGCAGCTGAAATTATTCAGTAGTGTTTTATCTTTTTAGACTTTACAGGAAATCCATTGTTATAAAGGCAAGGTTTGGAAATTATTTTTGATTATCCTATTTACTAGGCTTAACTGGAATACTGAGATAAAGCCTTAAGGAAAAGCAAGAAACTCTAAGAGGACCACAACAGAGGAAGATAAAGCCTTTGAGAGAAAAAAAAAAGTATTTAAAATGTAACTTTTTAGGTAATGATGCTTGAATAAAGTTTGATAAGTTATTATCAGAGGGTCCGAAGTGATTAATAGTGTCATAAGCATTTTTTTGTGCACAGCTGTGAAAGAATAAACAGGATATGTTATGGAAACATATACAGAAATGTGTCATTCAAGTATCATTGAACTTTTCCAATCAAAACAGGATAGAAATCTCTTTGTTTCATACTTTCTTGATGAAAACTATACTTTCCATTTACTGCTGAAGGTACAAGTGAATTTCTTGAGTTATCCTTCTATGTTATTATTCAGACTTTGCTAACTACCCAAGAGAAAACCATCTTAAAAATCATACTGTTTTGGAATTAATTGTTTTTTCTATTCTTTCAGCTACACTGACTGTGGTTTGCCACACCCTCCAGAATCCACCACAGCAATGGAATTTCCTTCCTTTAAATGTTTATGAACTTGAAAAAGCCGATATACGAGAGCAATGCTATTGAACTCATTCTGAACTAACCTCATCCGATTCTAACAGCCATTAGCATATCTGCAGGAATAAGCACTGGTACAATGAAGAAAAATAGCTTTAGTCCCTTTCCATTTTCAAAGTTCCCATCCAGCAAAACATACCAGTATGTGTTGAACATTAAGCACATGTTTCAATCCCTCCACAGTCATATAAGCATTTAAGAATGTGCTTTGCTTAAGTGCTGCTTAAATCAGACTGACAGCAATTTGACTTAAGCATACGCTTAACTGCTTTGCTGGATTGGGATGGGATGGGGTAACTAATGTGTTTAAGACTGGAAATGGGCTGCATATGGAGTGAAGGCAACGTGATACTATCACAGAGAGTTTTGGATCTGCCCAGGCTCCACCATATGCTTCTGTTTCTTCACCGCCGTTGTCAGTTAGGGTCCAGTTCGCCACAGCATCTAGGCAAATGACTTGCCATAAAACAGATGTAGGAGGGGTGCAGGTTACATCCCCTTCCGTATTACTTCAAAAGCAGAGTAATGGTGAACCCTGGTCTTAGCTGGGTCCCAAAATCTGGGTCCTGAAAGAAGGACTCCATAGAGATGTGTTCTTTGGGAAAGCGTAGAAAACAGCTACCTTGGTACAACTGGTCAAAACTTGGTATGTTCGTGCCTTACAGATTTCTTCTATTTTGGCTTTTAAATTGGGATTCCTGCAGAAATACAACAGAGAAAATTTGTTATCATTTTGAAGAATTAGGACTTCTTTTCTTTTAATTTTTATAAAACTTAAACCAATTAATTGGCTAGCCCATCTTTTGAAGATCTGAATATTTCATAGGAAAATAGAGGCAGAAGAGGGCTTTTAGGACTTTCAAATTCTATGCCACACAAATAGAAAATGGCTTCAAGAACAGCTCTTCCCATGTTTTCTTAGATCAACGGGAACCCAGAAGTGCTAGAATTCCCAGTCGTGCAGCAATTTTCCAACAGGGTCCCTCTGAAGCAAAGACCTCAGCAGCGTGTACAATGTCTGACCCAGACACTGCGTATGTGCTATGAAAGGTGTCCAGAGAACCACTCCATCAACGTTCCTGTGATTCCACAGCTTGGCAGACTCACTTGGTAGGTTTCATTGGACCCCTTCTCATGTTTTGGAGCAAACTCACAGGTACAAAAAAGAATATTTCTGCATAACATCTTGCTTTCTGACAAACCTACATATTTCAGAGAAAAAGAAATTGTTGTAAGGCTTCCAGCAAGCTCTAATCCTCAGGAGAAAACCTTTGCTACTCAGTTTAACAGTGGCAGCTGTCCAAGAGAAGAATAAGATGTACATGTTTGCAATGGCTTGAGATACTGTCACTTAAGTGTAGCAGTAATTCAAGGCATAAAACACTGACAATATGCAGCTCTGAATTACATCATCTTTAACCTACAACAAAAGTGATTGCAGTGAATAAAGGAGAGATTGGTGCCACTCCTCACTCCTGCAGAAAAAGTCACTGTGGCCCTATCTGTCACCCCAAACACTTGAACTCCTCTGCCTTCTCTGGAGGGAATTATGGCTACAGTCCAGCCGCCTGTACCAGCACCGTAAATTCTGACAAGGTCATGCACATCATGATTCTCACAGGGCAGGTAGACAGAGAGAGCCTGTACTCTAAAAGGCAGTCTGCACAATAAAGAATTCAAGATAAAATGCTCTCATGCTATACAATGAAATAGTAGAAACGCTATCTAACAAGGTAGTTGTAATGGGTAATAGACATTTGATAATTTAATTTTAGCCTGCTGCTTTTTGTTACGCTGTACAGAAGGTATTCTACTATATACATCCCACCATTCGCTCAGCAGCACTGGCGCTACTTCTGACCAGGAAATATACTTCGAAAGATATCGTTGTTCTAAATCTAACCTTCACCATGTCTCCTGCAGGGATTAATATGAGAATACCACAGAAAAAATCATCAACAACCTTTGCTCTCATGCTGGAAGCAGACACCTATATCAACTGGTGCTAGTGAGTGGACAAATACATTGCAAGGTTTACATGGTTTCAGGGTTGATAAAAGTTTATAGAGCCAGAGGTTGCCAGCAAATGCTTTACTACCATTGGATGGCAGTAAATCAGATGGAAACATTTGCTTTTTGTTAACTCCTGGAGAACTAGCCGAGAGCCTCGACTGCAGCGGCAGCAAAGCTGTGTCCTACTCCTCCTCCGGATACTCCCTTGTCCCTTTCAGCGATGAAGTTAGCGGGGCGCCTGCCCGCTGCTGAGGTAGCCTGCCGAAGGACACGGCCACAGCGAGGCAGGCGAGCCGGCAGCGTGCCGTAGTGTCACGGGCCGCTCCACTCGGCGGACACGTGATAGTTCGTTTGCTGCCATCTCGAAGTGCAAAAGAAAATCCAAGAGGGGAGTTTTACTTCAATCAAACAGTGAGACTTTATCGTGTGCCCGTAAAGTGGCATGTGATAGGTAGAAGTGTGACAGGAAAGGTAAAGAGGGGAAAGAGAGTAATAGCTACCACCACGAGTCCAAGGCGTCCCTATGGTCCCAGGTCCACGTGGCGTCCCACTGGTCCTTCCGATCGTCGTGATCCTCGGTGGAGAAAGCTTCCGAAGTTCGGTTGCTAAGGAGCCATCCTTTATGCTAGGTGATGCACCTTGCTCCTCCTCTGTCCCATGGACTCTGGCCAACCACCACCTTTCTCCTGCCAATCTTCGCCGTCTCCAGTGAGGCTACCACGCATGAGTGTCCGAGGCGTGTTCAGCCTTAGAGGCGGGTAGCTTTTGGCCAGGAGGGGTGGGTTTGTGTTATAATGATACTATAATGAGCAAAGTTCACCCAAAGTTTATGATTTCTTCATTGTTGCTGAGGCAGCCCTTGTGATCAATCCTTCTGGACAGCAGCTATGCGGTTTGTCCTAACAGCTCCAACTCCCCTAAATAACGGAGAATAGTACAGCACACCTCGTACCACACCGTTCCCCATCCCGGGGTGTTTGCACCTTGGTATCCGTAGGAACCGCATTCCATTCCAGGGATCAACAACTGCCTCTCGGGTAGGCCGCTGCGGACTCTTGTCAAGATGTTAGCAGGGTACCTGATTGCCCAAGTCTCTGATGACAAGGTTGAGACAATATTCCTCTTCTGACCGACTCTTATACATAGTCACCACGGAAGTCCACGAGTGAGGGCTGACATGCAGAGACCTGCCAGCTACGCGGGAGGAGCACCGGGGCGCTGGGCTCTGGAGCAGGGTGGGAAACCAAAAACACGTTCAATCAAATCGAAAGGGTACAGTAAAGCCCCTGAGGCCAGCCGGGGGGGTCCAAGCCAGGGTCTCATTCGAAATCAATGACCTGATTTCAAATCAGGTCAGGTACAAACCACCTCTGCGTCGCTGCCGCAGCTGCCCCTGCCCTCCCCGTCCTCCCAGTTGGCCCTGCACGGCCCTTGGCAAGTACGCAGCTGCCAGATGGCAAACGCAGCTCCTGCTCTTTTGGGGATCCTCAGCAGCTCCACCACCAGCCACGGGGAACAGCACCCCAGAAGAGCTGCACTCTTCAGCAACTCATGGTTTAATATGGCTTGGAGCGGAGCGGAGCGCCTTTTTCCTCTGCTTACCACCCGCTACTCAGCTCTGACAAGCGCCCACCCTTCCCTATTCAGGTCATAAACCGTGCATCACCTTTCAGGACTTTTCCTGTTGACTGCGACTGACAGCACTGTGAAGATTAGGAAGCCTTTTAATCTTTTACTAGCCATGATTACCATCAGTGGAGTAAAAGAGCAATTGCCTGGCAGTGCGAGTCGCAGACCAATAAAAGGTTTTCGGAGCAGAAAGCAGATGTACGCTAAGTTAAGCTTCCAGCCTATTCAAGTCCATGATGCCTCCCTTTGAAAACTGTATAACTTAATGACAGTTTCCTGGAGGATTTTTCATTAGTCTTTATGACAAAGGCCCATATTTCTCGTTAATAACATTCCTCTACAAAAAAAAAAAAAAAAAGAGAGAGAAAGAGGTTCAGCTATTTCTTTTTAAGTTACAAACCTGAACATAATTCTTTTTATCTTAAACATTTCAATATCTTTTCTTATCTGGAAGATTTTAGTTTGTATTTAAACAGATTATGAGACAATCTGAATGAAGAACAACTAATTTCCAGAAAACTGGAACATCTCACTAGTATTCAGCAGCTACCTGAAACACTTTCAGCATTAGGAATGTTCCCACAGAGACACTTATACAGCTCTGACAGTATACGAGCAGAGATTATTTTGATTTAAGAATAAAAAAAGAATTCATTTCCCCATTACATAGGCATGGGGAATACTAATAGCGCTGATGTTACAGCTCTGCTCAGACTGAAATTAGGCATATAAGTTCAGATCATGGAATTTTGGTTAGTAGCAACCCCTAGACCAGGTGCAAAGGCACAGATTTCTGTGCAGATAAAGTCCTTGCAAGTGTACCCCACAGCTCTGTACGGTCTTCATCATGAAAGTATCTGCCACCCGTGTCTTCAGTGCTCTTGATATGTACAGTTACTGAACTAAAACATCCTGAGCATGCTTTCACATGTTCACTCCAACCTCTCTGACCCAGCATGAACGTCACTGTCAGGACTGAAAAGTGTTTTGAACAGAAGTGTATAGATACCAAAATCTGATTTACAAAGCTAACCTAATCGGTTAGCAAAAGGTAACCACTGAGTAGTAATGACATAGGTAATACTCAGGTAGAGGAAGTCTAGATTAAAGTTTTAGATATCTCATTGACATGCTCTGAGTCACCAATATCTTTCTCAGCCTTACGGGAGATCTTATGTGAGTTAAACTCAAAATGCCTTTTGAAGCAAACACAGCTGATGTGATGTGGCTTTGCAGTTTCTTTTTTCATATATTGATTTTGTTTAAGTATTCATTAGAAGCATCTTGCCCATTTAGATGGGCACTTGTCATAATATAAACCTAAACACACACAGCAAAAGTGGCTTTCAAAAATCTCTAGTATAAAAAGAAAAACAGAGCTAGTAATCTCAAAAGTAAATGTGACTGACCACAGTATTTTCATGCCAGCACTCAAGAAACATGGGTAGTGAAGAACAAATATTTGAGCCACAGACATCATCAGAGGTGAATGAACAACCTGACCTTATATGTGGAAATGTGGCAGATCATAGTAGTAGAAAAGTCTTAAAATTAAATTCACTTATGCATTCTCTCCTATTAAAGCTGAATGATCCTCATTCACACAGATTTAAGGGGCAAGATCACATCATGGCATTGGTGACATTTTTTCTGTGGTATCTTAGATCTGAAACAAAGGAATCTGAAAGGAAAAAGAAAATATAAAATAGGTAAATCATACACAATATCATTTATAGGCTCCACACTGGAACTCATCTGCTTTTTCACACATTGCTGACAAATCAAACCATTCTCATAAAATAAAAGCACAATGAGAAGTGTAAAAGGTATTTGTTTCTTTTTGAAATCTGGTCTTGAAATTGAATTCTTTAACCTCATGCCTTTCTAAAGTTGTCCAAAGAAGCTAAGAGACATAAATGCACGAGTAAATGACCAGTGCACTTTTCAGTATGCAAATATTACATACTGACTTGATACTTCTTCCCAGCTCCTACAGGCAGCTACATAGCTGAACCATCCCTGGCATTGACACTCTCCTCAACTTTCACAACAAAAAAAGAAAAAACTCCATGCTGCTCCTGCATATGTGAGCACCAGCTTCTTTCCCTTCCACCTACAAATTACTTGTGAAGAGCATCTCACAATGTCCCTCAGAGAGTGAGGTTAGTTAACATTTTTTACACTGAGCACATCTGGATAAACTCAGTGATTAGTGTGTTTGAAAACTATAGCTTCATTTGCATGATGTAACCTCCATGCACCATCCAAATAGAACTTGCAGTACTTTGTGAATTGTCCAGTGTTTTGAATGATTTAGCGTGGTGACATAGTGACAGCACACTCTCTGTAAAAGCATCAGTCTGTTTTTCTTCTTTTTATGCACAGGACTGGAGGACTACAGTAACCACATCAGATATACTGTTAAAGCAGCACTGACTAAAAAAAAAAATTAAAAAAAATCTCTTTGACTTTTAGGACACATAATAATATCTACACACACCCAAAAGCAGTGTAACCACATACAAGCACTCTTTGAATGATGAAAATACACGGACATGCTGTCATATGATCTCAGTACCGTGGAGGTAGGAGAAGTACAGAAACTTTTGCTGTAGCCAGAGTGTTCCCTTCTTTTATGCTGCTTCCTGTCTCCAAAATTTTGATAATATTGCACACTCATGAAGGATATCTACTCAATCTTAAGGCATTGTCAATCAAACTGGATGAATTAGGCAACTGAGGACAGACTGCCACATGCCATCCCAGGCCAATTTTACAGTCCAACAGGCAGGTTACATCTTTTTCAGAGTTTTCCCACAGTGTGATTTTCAGCATATCCCTCCTTCTTCTAATCTCCATCTGCTCAGATCAGCTGCTGCTATAAACACAGGTCCACAGAGGAAGGCTCCAATGCAAATGCCTATAGAATTGCCATTCCTGGCAGTTACATAAAAAGTCTATTGATCTATCTGATAAATCTACAACCATAAAGATAACAGTCACAAAAAAGGAACAATTAATCCAATTAAAAAAAAAAAAAAGAAAAGAGAAATTAAAAGGATAACAAAAAACTTTATCACCAAATTCGTAGTATGTTCTGTTTCATTAATTTCAATTTTTTATGGCATGCCTGCCATGAAACTCACTTAACAGGACCACAATCTGTCTCTTTAGGGTGAACCTTTACAGATCTAGAGATTTCCAGTTTAGACCCATAGTAATAAATCTGAGGCAAAAAATTCTTCCCTCTCCAGCAATGGTGGTGTGAGAAAGCAGACAGTCAATAAGCTCAAGCTGAAATGATGGTTAGTTGACCAACAACCAAACAACATTGCAGGCAACCCTTTTCCTGTGTCCAGCTATCGTACATATCATACCAAAATAATTTTGAGGAAGTCTAACTAGAAGCAAACATTTATACTATACATCTGAATATTTTTCCCATACTACTACACTGTTGGTGCAGACACATACTAACATAAATATGAGATACTGCAAGTATGAAACAAAATCTGCAAAGCATACCACTGAACACAGCATTTGCAACTAGGAGATGAGAGGGAAGACAGCTAAAACCAGCAACTAGATATTCTGGAGATTTCCCTAAAACACAGATTCAGGTCAAACACTTTCAACTATGCTCTTATTTGTGTATCCAGATTGCTGGACTTTCAGCATTCAAATCAAGCTGACTGCACAGGCTTTGTAAACATGGAAGAGCTGTAGGTCAAACAAGAAAGACATATCCTTGGGACCTCTGAAGAACAGTCAAAAAAAGCTCCTTTGCCCAAGAAGTTTATTCACACTTATCCAGGGACAGCCAACCCGGTCCATAGCTGAAAGGGTGAATTCAATGTTGTTTGCCATAAAACCATTATCTGAAGGCTCTGTGGATTTCCTGATACGGGTATTTCAGGAAAAGTACTGAGTGTGTTCTGCCTCTGCTTGCAGTGTACGTATATTTAATTGTATTTTCCAGCAATTGCTGGCAGATGTAATGGTTGTAAAGTGGCCTTACACTTCCCGGTAAAGCTGCTTTCCCAGGACCCCCTCCAGTGCCTTTTGAAACTTCTCAGAGGGGTCCTCTTGCAACCAATAGATGGTGAATCAGACCCTTGAACTAAAGCTATCTGAAAATTGCCATCAGGGAGTTTGTTCTTCACTTCGAAGGAAGAGAAAATTTCCAGGCATTTCTGCTTCTGAACTCTTTTGCAGTGCAGCCAACATCAGCAGCTTGGACTCTCCACCATCCATCAGGTGGAGAGATATTCCTTGAAGTGACTTTCTTGCTACCTGTCCTACATGTATTTTTTGAGAAGAAGCCATAGAGTGAGGCAATGGTCTTCCCGGAAGGATCTTGTTTCAAAGTCCAAGGAAAATCAGCATAACATTTAATTAGACAAACAGTTGCTTGTATCCATACTAGCCCATGCAATGAATATAAAAGGGAAGGCAAAATAATTTTCATGAAAGCCCCTCCACTTATTACATAGAAAATGTACTCTAGGAGTACTTGATTTCTACTCATCTCCATGTTGCCGTTCTTGTCCATAGAAACTTTGCACATTGCAAGCAAGATGTACATTTAGTAACAAGTATGCTTAATCACAGGTGCAGAGTCCCTTTGAGAGCAGTACCTTCCTTTTCACTGGGAGTCCTGAAAATAAGAAAAGATCATTCATAGCATGAACAGTAGTTGAGGGGCTTCATGCAAGAATCACTCTGTGAAATCTATGGCCCATGTTACAGAAGTAAAGCTGGCTTTTTCTTGCTTTAAAATGTACAAGCCTCCAGAAAGTCACACTGGAGGTTCTCCTTACAGGCACCAAGCTTTAACCTGATTGCCAGTTCTTCAGGAAAAAGGTTTCTTGACTTTATGTTGAAAAGCTCTTCCTTGGCATAAGACTGATGTTTAAATGTTCCCCAAAAGAAAAGAGCAAGGACTTTTATCTTCTGACTGAAGGTGTTAGTTGTGAGGCCAGCTTTTCTGGTATGTTTGCACTGCAAAGGAAAAATAAGTTCAGAAGAAGCTTTTAGTACAGTGAGACCACGGTCCATGCACTTTGTATTTCTACTGGGTGCATCTACATTAGCAGTTTATTTTGAATCAGAAGCGTGCTTTTAAAATGATGCTCCTAGCCATCCCCTCTTTACCTCACATCACAGAGCAGTCTTGGAGTGCATGAACTAGATATCTTTTGGGTGAAACTAAACTGAAATATGCATTTCAGGATTGCACCTACTAACCAAGGACCAGACTAGAGTTAATGTAAAACCTGATGAAAGACCATGCACAGTGGATGTCGATTGGACTCCACAGATCCACCCCTAATGAACCAGATTTTTTACTGTGTAGACAGGGTAATTCTTGGTACCAGTTCAGTGACGGCCAGTCTGTAGGTCAGGAGTACAGCATCCATCCAACTCCTAGGAAGGTTGGCTCTTGGACACAAGATGTATCCCTTTGTCCCCTGAAGCACTCCACTACTGCTGATATATAGGACCAAATTTCCAGGACCTGTCCTACACACCACCTGCCTAGACTGCACTAAAGCATTCCTCAAACAAATACGTCCTTGCTTATCATCTCCATTTATTTTCAAAGTTCAGATCATGGTGTACTCTGGGGTCTCTTAAGCAGACTGTGTAGATGGTATGAGTAGCTGATTTAGTGCATAGTGCACAGTGCTATTTTGACAGCTTTTTCTACAATCCTCAGAGTATACAATGCACGGCAGCTTTCTAGAGTCTGAGCATCTTCTTGATAATCTTTCTCCTGTCAAAGACGAGCAACATCACAAAGGTTAATAACTCTGATTATAAATGGAAAGAGAATTCATTCTTCATATATTAAATGGGAGAGCAAAAGATTACTGCAGGCACCAGGAACAAGCAATCATCAACTAAAATAATTTCCTGCTAAGAAGGTTGTATGTTCAAAGGTTTAAGAGTAATGGAGAAGAAGCAGGTGTATACACTATTCAGCCAGTTAAACAGCAGAATAGAGGCTGGCTGAAGCAAACTGTGATTTTTTTAATGAAGTGTTTGTTTTCAACTGCAGTTAAATATTTATCATGATTTTACTTACTTATCTGGGTTGGACTCACACATACTTTGATATCCTTGAGTGGTCAGTAGCAGCCAGGCAGTATCACTTAGAACTTTCGTCCTGTAGTAACAGGACTTCTTGTAGGTTCACTTGTAATTGTACAGAGATATTCTAAAACCTTACTAATTTTTAGGTTAGTACTGAACAGGAGAGAAGTAAACATTTTTATGGTTTTTTTTTCTTTCTGTCTTTCCTAGTAGGGCAGAGACAAATATATGTCTTATAACATATGAAATACAGGTGTGGCCTTACTCCATGTGCTCAGTCATGTGAAATAGCTACTGGTCTTCTAACTCTAATCACTCCCTCAGATATTTAATCACAAAACTACAGAGCACTTCTAGTGCCTCTCTGGAAGATGAAGCTATTCTTTGTTTCACATATGATTGCACCTCCTTTTATACATACAGTTCAGGCATCAGAAAATATCAATTTTCTCCATGAATGTCTGAAAGTGCACCCAGCTTATCAGATAAATAATTCCTTTCCCTGTTTACCATTAACCTCCCAAACTAATGTGTATACGTACATCTCCACTATTACAAAGGGTACATCCTGGCATCACAGAACTATTAACAGTATCTCTGCAACATTCAAAGTGCTATGACTTTCCTCTAATGATGAGAAACTGAGGCAAGTTTCCAAGCTTTTCTGCAGCTGCTGCAGCTTTGTTGTAAACAATTTCAGCCCAGAGGTCATCATTATTAATTTGCCCTCCTGGACTAACTAGGAAATGGTAAGCCTGGATCTACTAATACCACATAGCAAGAGGAGGTAGGAGAGGAGAATGAACCTAACAGCAAATACTATGGTCTGCTAAAAGTCTGATGTCTTCTAATTCTCAGCACAGAAACTCCAGTCCCAAGGGCCCAAAGTTAATGCATCTTCTGTAGCTTTAGTTAGCTGTTATTTTACATATGACCTGCTGATCTCCTGTTCCCTGGTGACACCAGACAGACATTTTAATGTCCTACTCTGTAATCTGTTTGCCAGTAGCAAGTTGACCCACTGGCTCTGACCTTCCCCCTTCCCCTCCCCTCCCCACACACAGATTTTCAAACATCTTCTCTACTGCTGAGGTCTTTTTAAAAAATTTTTTTAATATTTGTGTTTGCTTGTTCTATATCAAGACACATTTTTGTGGAAGGCCATTCCTTCCCTCACATGCAAGCAGCTTCTTAAATAGGTCTCTATACCCTTCAAATGGACACATCATTTTTTAATTTTCACTTTAGTTTTCTGTAAAGAAGTCTCTGCACACTTCCTTCTTTGTAAATAAACTAGGTGAAAAATGTCCCTAGGTCTCTGAAGGTGAGGTAAAAAAATTAATTCCTGCCCATTCTGATTAGCTTGTTTTGCAAAGCAGTTTAGCAGATATTCCCTCTGGAAAAAATTCTTAATTGCTTCCTGAAGGCAGAATGCCCATGACTAGTTCTTGACATTATTAGGGAAATATTTTACTGTGATTTTTGGTGTTGTGCACACACTGTATTACTTAGAGAAAAACAGATTTCAATGCTCTTATTCATAATTTCCTGAAGTTTAATAATTAAGATGGAAAGAAGCAGTGAACTGTCAATTAGTTGCATTTTCATGAGGTTCTTAAGTAATAAAAACTTGCATTCTGGCCCATGTGTCAAAAAATCCTCCAACTATGCAGGCCTTCTGTTCCCAGAAGATGAGAGATGTTATACTCCGGCAAATTCAGTTTTCATACAAGCGTGAGGATATATACATGTGTATGTAAATATATATTTACATTTATATACATATAAAGGCTGTAGTTTAAAGACAATTTAAAAAAACCTAGGTGGAAGATATGAAAACATTACCCAGAATGTCACATATTGTGTAATGTATATTTAGGAAAAAAAACCAACGCTACCAACTGATAGGAACTGTACAATGCCAAAAGATTTCTAAGTACAGAGAGCAAAGAGGGAAGAAGCATCAATAACAAGATTTGTCTTTTGCAAGTCTTTACCACCTGGGCCACTTACTGTTCCTAACAAATGGCAAAGTCAACTCAAGAAAACAGACATCATCAGGTTAGTGTGACCTACTGGGCATATTACTTCTGCAGGTAGGAGCTAAACAGCAGAACTCTACACTTCACTGATCAGCTTCACAAGTAAGACTGAACTGCACTGGACTTTGCAGTAATTTTTTTCTCTTTCTGTTTTAGAAGCAACTTACATATTTTTTCCATCTATTAAAAAAAAAAAAAAAGGAAGAAGAAGAAAAATAAGTCCTATAAAAGAAGGTAAAGTGCAACAAAAAAGATCTTTGGACTTTTAATGTCAGCAGCAGCTCCAGCTACAAAACATTATCTTTTTAGACAGTGCCTAGATAGAAGGACATGCTATGGACTAGTGATTCATTAAACTGTGATGAACCAAACCCCCTGGGTATAACCACTGGGATGTAGTCTACTCTGCGTGTATGTATCATGTGCAGTAGAAGACTGCACTAATGTATTACCTTGTATTGCACCTATATGGTTTAAAACAAGCATTTAAAGCAATGAAGATAAGTATTCTGGCCTCCCTCACACTCATAGTGACAGACTACCTATGCAAATTACAATATGCTGTTACACTTAAGGAAAAAACACAGATCTGTGTCCATGAAGATATATCATTAAATCTCATTTAAAGAGGTAACTGGAATGTCAGGGGAAGATAGCTCATCATTTATGATTTATCAAAATACAGAGCATACATGTACTCACTACCCCTCTTCTGCTCTGGTTGTTTCCACTCGATAAAGCATTTTTATCCTCACCCTGCCTACTTTCATGTTCCACCTCCTGCTGCCAGATGAAAACCACAGCAGACAAGAAGTGGATGAACTGTGTTAGACACAAAGCAGAAAGAGTCACCACACAAGAGGAAAAATAT
>JAOBAS010000013.1:27522678-27550206 GCA_025311575.1 Elanoides forficatus | reverse complement strand
GTGGGGGGTGGTTTTTGGTGTTAGGTTTGTTTTTTTCCAGAGAGGTTAATTTTTTGCATATTTACTCCATTTCACAGATTTCTTCTCATTAGAGATCCTACTTACCATCTTTTCCACTTCCATATGCAGGTTGACCAAAAAAATCCTTCCAGCTTGTTTGATCATATTTAGATGACTCTGCTACAGAAGCCTGACCAGCATCTATTCACAAGATTTACTCTGAACATCTGAGAAGTATTTAATACATTACTCTTGAGTTATTCTAAAACAGGTGAAAAATGTCACTTTGTCAAAACCGAGGCGATCCCAGAAGAGCCAGAGTTAGTTAGAGGCAGTTACCTTGGGCACTATGGTTTGCAGGAGAAAGACTCTCTCGAGCACCTCATTCTCTGGGGTTTTTTTTGGCAGCTAGTCTTTTACATGTTTTCCACACTTCTTTACACAGAGGACTTCATTTCACAGAAGGTTTGCTTTCATTTCCTATCAGGGAAATTAGATAACCTCCATCCCAAATTTGGAGTGAGCTGACACATGAAATTATAGTCCTGAACTTGTGTTGTATGATTGGAAAATACCAAGCTTACTAATACAAGAAGGGAAGGACACAGGAAGTGCTCATAACCTCTTTAAGGGCATAACTGATTTAGAAATTACAAAGTAAACCAAAGAACAAGTAAGAAGTAAGATATAACGCAATATATGTTCACCTAAGTTAGAGCATGCCAGATGAGGCGGATATCTTTAATAACAACCTTTTGGGGGGAGTAGATGAAGTTCAGAAAGAGTGCATAAACTGGATTTTATTAAGCTATTTAGCTATGGGCTTATTTGAGAAATTATTTAATTGAAGACCAGTGGAATTTGCAGAAGGGTTGTAAAGTAAGTAATAAACTGATGGATGGGAAGATAGCTCTTCTTAGAAGACCTTAGAAATGAAGGAGAGAGGTAACTCATGGAATGCCTTGCACTTCACTGATGGAACCTATTTAATTTTATATTTTCATGGGTTGGGACAAAAAGTAGGAAAGTGTTGCTGGTGGTGGAAATTTAACAGATCCAATCAATGGAAAAGATCAGCTTGTTGGACAGGAAGAAATGAGTTACATTTAGCTCCAGGCTGAAGCACTGCAAATACCAAAATGCAAGTCATATACTTCGGGACTTAAGACAAGAACTTCTGCTAGAAGTTATCACATTCTGACAAGTTCCAGTGTGATCCTTGATAGGATTTGGGATTTTTTTATTTGCTTTTTTTGCCTTTTTGTCCTTTTTTTCCTCTTTTGCAAAGCTTCCTGACTTACTTAGAATTTCACAGTCAGGCAATCATTTCAGCAGAAGAAACCACGAGGTACAAGACAGTTCTAAAAAACATCTCCAGGGCTAGAAGCGAAGTCCTCTGAAGTAAATGGAAAGACTCACATTAACTTCAATGTGCTTTAGCTACAAAATATAAAATGTAAAGGTCATTTTAATACATATTTTCTGCCTATAATTAGGTGGTTTTGATGGAAATTTAGGAGAGAAAAAACAGAGAGGGATAAAGATAGTATTCAGGTAGCTGTAATGTAGGCATCCCAGTAATCTAACCGTGCAGCAAGTTACTGAGCCAGATACACCATTCAGTGCTAGTCTAAGATTACGCAGTCTCTGGGTAAAATTCATTAACCTTTAAGTAGCACTTAACTAAATCCTTCTTTACAAGTGTCTACCTCACTGTGACAGCTTTAAGCTGTTTGCAGTCTTAAGAGGGGGGAGAGAGCAAGAGCTGAAAGCCTAGTATGCCTCTCTCCACTGATAAAATGTATGCTGTAATTTATTGACTTACAAATTTTGGCAATAAAATAAACATGAAAGTGGAGGTCATTACAAGGTTTTGTTGTACTTTTGTTATAATTTACTACTCCGCTACAGTGTCTTTGCAAACAAAACACTAGTTGCCACAGCTATCAATTAATATACCTTTGTTTTCTAGAGAAAATGCCCATTTTATTTCTTACAGTTGATTTTTTTAATAAGAAAATGGATAACCCAAGAAACCCAGTTTGGAAAAATTACATTTGAGAATTCTGAAAATCCTGCTTAGATAAAAAGGTTTGTGTTGGGGGTAGGAAGTGTGATTCAGGTTTTGGAGAGGAAAAGCTGGTTTAGAGTAAATGCTCCTTTGACTCTGAATGGAAGAAATAGTGAAGATTCAGAAAGAAAAGTAAACTGGCCGAAGCTGAAAAGCTGAAGACAAAAGGAGGCCAGTCAAAACAAACTGCAAAACAAAGCAGACACAAAGATTAAGGCAATGTCCACCGTACTCCTAGGATCTCCTTCTGGAGAGAACTGCAGTAGTCCCAGCCTGGAATGGCAAAATATACTGAAGAATCGGAGCCCTAAATCATTTCCAGAAGATTTCCCAGGGAACAAGGGAAATCATGAAAGTCATGTTTCCTTGTAATTTGATAAAGGATTGCCACAGTATTGGAACACTGCACTAGAAGGACACTTCTGTGTCATTGAGACAACCTGAGAAAAGTATGGTACTGTTCTAGGAAGTAGAGACAAGCAACATGCAAATTGTTTGTAGGAGATTACCTGTACCTTTGTAATTTGGCAAGTAAATCTCAAACAGATTAGAATAAATAAGGATTTTGTTAAAAAGATGAACAAATACACAAATTAGCATAAGTCAATATCCTACATAAGTTCTGGAAACTAATTCAAGAAAGGACTTTTGTTTTGCCATAGCAGAAAGTAAGGTCATAAGTAGAGACGTGATGAATATGTCCAAATCATCAAAGCACTGGATATTCAAAGCAGGTAATCAAACTAATCAAATTGAACTATGGATGAGAAAATTACTTTGTCAACTTAAATCATGAAAATTTACAGGAGTCAGATTTTTTCTGTTTGAGATACTTAGCCAATGTTTAAAAAAAATACAGTGTTTTTTCTTTCTATTGAAGGACACAAAGATCTCCAGGATGCTAGTGTCTGTGGGGCAGAATCTACTTTGATCTCATATTCTTGCAAGAATAAATTGTCCAAACATACAGTCATTGTACCTTGGCTCTCCTTCAGAAAGTGTAGTAATACTTATTAAAAAAATCTGATTTATCATGTTCTCCTGCAGTTTCTTATTACTACAATTTTTTTTTCATCCCTTCTGATAATAACAAATAATTTTCCCAAAGACTTTGTGCAAAGGTGGGACAGTTAAAACTTACACACTGCATCTTCCGAACAACATCGCTTTTAACTCCAAAGAATCTACAGACTAATAAGAGGGTAACTGGGATTTACTTTTAGGAAACTAATAAATAAGCAGTTCACACACCAACAGCCACATCATAGGCACATAAGCAAAATCAGAATTGAAGGAGACCTTCATTAAAACAAATATTGCTTCACCTTTGTGGGAAAGGCTGACAGTTCTGACACTTTGAGAACAAGTAGTGTGGAAAAAACATTATCAAAGGTCTTATCAGTCTGGTGTAAGACCAAATTCTTGCTTATTTATCACATCTTTGTCAACTGACGCAGTAAAAACAAGCAAATCATATATGGCCACTTGTTCCCCCGGCCATTACTGGCTCCTCCAGGGTAAACACATTGCAGGTGGAAAATGTGACAGAAGATCTCAGTAACACTGGGACAGAGAAAATAGAGGTGGAAGCATGGGTGAGTTCCACAGTCTCTGCTGATCTCCCGTATCCTATGGCAATGTAAAGAACGGGGGTAAACAGACCTGTCCCAGAGAGTTTCCTAATAGCTGTGAGGAATTTGTCTCCTCATGCCACAGAGACACAGGGCTGTTTGGCAACAGCAGGCCCCCTGAGCAGACATCCTTATGCTTTCCCAGTGAGAAAGGGAGCAGTATGGAGCAGTCATGTCAGCGAAGCACAATAAACTGTTCAACCAGTTCTTGGACCTTGCCCCTGCTTCTGGTAGGAAAATTGAAAAAAGGCCCTTTGTTAGCAGCACTGCATTTTGTGTGGATCACAGAAATTGAACACTCACTTTGAAGGATTTTTACACATTACTTCAAATAGATTATACCTTGGGTGCTGTGGCAATTGCCATCTGATTTGCCATGCTAGATCTTAAACTGTGTTTTGGCAGGATGTAGCAAGACAAAGTCTGCGACAATTTAATGAGATGGCTTTTGGCTTCTGCACAAAGGCAGAAAAGAAGCCAAAGGCACACCAGTTCCAAGTTGTGAGCTCCCGTCTAAGCTAGTGTCTCAAGGACATTAAGTACACAAAGTATGCCTATGGTATCAGGATGTCCAATTTTAAAGAAACCCTTCTTCACAAAACAAGAATCCTGACCGCTACCCAGTGTTCTCCACCCTACAGTCATTGGAATTCCAAGAAAACTTGCAAGACTGTGCAACACTGGGTTCCCAGCCTCGTGTACAGCCCAGCCTTGCATTAAGGACCACTTACTCACACCTGCCTATGCCTAGATTTTCCATAGCCCGCAAACCCCCTGAGATTTAAGCAGCACAACATCAGCTCTTCAACAGGCTACCTTGCAAATACACCACTTGCCAGCGGTTCTGCCAGGGAAAAAGAGAAAAAGCAACAAATATCTCGGCACGTACTCCTCTGCCAGCAGCTTCTGAAGGCAGGTGGGATGTCAGCAAAACCCAAGCTCGGTGTTAATAGGAAGGAAGAATGGAGTAACAAAGGAATAAGTTAGCCTAATTACAGAAACTGTATGATGGCCTTATCTATAGAGGAGATGGAAATCACTCAGTAAAGCTGGAAAGAAAAGATACTAGGGGAACATTCTCAGAGAGGGAAAAATCATCCACAAAGTAGATTTCTTATTATAGCATAGCAAAAGAGTGCAAAATGTTGACAGTTAGCTTGCAGTTACCTATGCCTGACCCACCAAAAAAAAAAAAAAAAAAGGGAGTTTTGATGCAACCACCTTACAGTACAAAGGGGTTGTAGCGGTAGGTCTCAGTGTCCTGCTTTTCAGTGACTAGGGAGAACATGCCACCCAGGACCATGATCCACAGCAGAAAGTACACTGTAAAGTGGTACTCCCTTTTCATATGAGTCAGAATTTGCTTTACCTAAATTACTGAGGCTCTTAGTGAGCCAAAGCTCAGCAAGGTGAAAGGAACTGATAGATGCATATGCTTTACCTAAATGACTATAGCTTTTAGCAAGCAAAGACCCTGCCAGGTGACAGGAACAGATAGAGGCAATATCAGTAAAACTTTCCTTAAAGTCTTTTATTTTTACTCTATAAAATAGCTTTTCTAAAATGTGCAAGATAAACAAAAATCCTGGGTTGTTTGCTCTAGTAGATGGGTTTATTTTATATGTTTAGGACAAGCAGAATAATTCATTCACGGCTTTATTTTTTGTGGATCAGCCAGCTGTTCTGTGCTTGAGCCAGCAAAAATGTTGCTCACATGTCCAAGAAAAGCAGCAAATGCAATATGAAGAACCATCCAAAACAAGTACCGACTAAAAGTATGTTGCTTAGTCTCTTGGATATTGTATTAAACAGTGATTTGAATGTCAAGTTAATAAAGATATAAAAATTCATAGCTACATTTTAGCCGACAACCTCAGCATTTATCCACATTTAAACCACAATGGATTATGGTTGTATGTTTTCTTTTAGATGTAGATGTAGCCATGAGGAAAATTTCTGAGACAGATTACAAAAAAGCCCTTACCGATTAGTTTATGAATCAAAGATACATATTTCACATTGTATAATCACAAAGTCTGCCACAGCATTTGGAAATCATCTGTCAACATAAAACTTAATGACAAAATAAATTCAACTCCTTTAACTGTTAACTTTTCTTCCAGCTACACCAACTCCAAATAGCCATCAAGAAAAGATCCCCATTAGCTGTTAAGTCAGTGTGGCTTTAGAAAACAATTCCCTAAACCTTCTGTGGTTGCTTTCCAGCCATCTCACTTTACAAGAGCTTGATGAAAGATATATTACACTAGCTCATCACTAGTCCTTGTTCCAACTCTTGCAGTTACAGAATTAGCACATCAGAAACTTCTGGAGGGGAGTTCAGCATCCTGAGAAGCCCTTGAACAATTACCTGTTAAAGGAACAGACTGGCACATTCAGTGTCTTCCCTCCCTTTTACCAATGTTAACAGCAATCTAGGTTTTCTCACTGACATCTCCTCTTGTTGCTTTAAGATATTGCATACGACTGCATCAGCTACCATGTTGAAGGCCACCTCTTTCCCCTCTGCAAAGGTTTAGTTTGCACTTGGCTATCTGCATTTCTAGTCTCAGGGGAGCACCTCAGTGACCTCCTTCAATTTCTCGTCTGTAGTCTTTTGTTGTTTTTTTTATCCCTTCGCCCTCCTTCACCAAAGATGGTTAAGGATAGTAAAACACCAGACTGTTGGGACCCAGCCTTGGATCTTGCTGCTTCTCGCAGGATCTTTCACTGAAAAGCATCTTCTTTCCTTCACATGCACGCCATGAACTATGTAGACACACATCACTTACAGTCCCTTCGGAGGTTCACCCACAACTCCAAGTCCCCTCTCCATTTCCCCAGACCATGAGACATGTAGTTACTACCTCCACTTCTTACAGTGAAAGGGTCCGGGCTCATTTCAGAATTAACCTGGAGATTTTTGTGGGTGGAAATCGTGAGCTTTGTACCTCTTCAAAACATTAATGAATAAATCCAATCTCAAACTACCAGTTTAACACTTGTACATTGTATCAGTGGAGTGAAAGGTATCAGCAGCCCAAAAGATCCAATGTATATCCAAAAGCTGTTAGAAACAGATACAATTAGAGCCAAACATCAAAAATTCCACGTGGGATCTTCAAAAGTCCCTTAAAATATGAAATAGCCTTTCATCCTCTTTTAAAAGGCTATATTTTTGCAACCGATGGTTTCAGAAGTTTTGAAATATGGCTTCAGCATCATCTCACTCCCTGTTTCCTGGATTAAAATATCTGAAATATATGAACAGTGTTACAGGAACACTGAGCATCTTAGCTTTCTGCTGTGAGAAACTGCACTCTTCTGCTGAGTTAGCATGCACCCTAGATTATATTGCCATTGTACAACTGTTTGAAAAATTGAATTTCTCTCTTGTGGATTTGAAACATGTGTTTTGTTCCATCAGAATGCAGAGTCAAGTTCTTTCCCTCTCCTGTTTTCAAAATGTATGTAATATATCAAGCTGAAACAAAATATTTCAGTGAGGTAAAAATGAAATGTCTTAGTGATAACTTGTAGAAAACGTTGACAAAACTGGTATTTTACTGAGAAATGTTTTTATGTTATCACATCAGTATTTTGTATGGAAAAATTGTTCGCTTGGACCATGACAGTCCGTTCATCAAAATTATTTTGATAGCTATTTTAGATTATTGAAACATCTTATAAAGAAAGTCTGTGCTACAAAGTGCATTATATTATGATTCAGTGTACCTGATTTTATCTCCTGTCAGCAGTGTAGGTCATTGAAGTTTCTACATGGGTGTGCTCTTTATCTGCACATCTTTCATTTCTGCCTTTGTATCCATAAGTCCAAAATGAGTAAAGAGAGAATATGAACGTTATCCTATTTCTAATTATCCACACCTAATTAGTGAAAAACTTTCCAGAAACAGGTAAAGAATTCATGCTTGTGAATCCTACACAAAAATGAAAGGGTTTCTGTCATGTCTACATTATGGTCATCCCAAATTTTCGGAGTGAACTCCCCCCATTCAAAGTAGTGACAAGGAGTAAATTAATTCATTGTGCTTTGTAAACTGGGGACAGCTTTTTACTGGCTATAACTTCGCATTAGGGCAGCTCAGTGAATTGCCTTAGAGCAAGGCAATTTTACCAAGGCCGGTAGCGACGGGACAAGTGGCAATGGTTTTAAACTGAAAGAGGGTAGGTCTAGATTGGACAGAGGAAGAAATGCTTTACAGTGTGGGTGGTGAGACACTGGCCCAGGTTGCCCAGAGAAGCTGTGAATGCCCCATCCCTGGAAGTGTTCAAAGCCAGGTTGGATGGTGCTTTGAGCAACCTGATCTGGTGAAAGACGTCCTTGCCCATAGACTAGATGATCTTTAAATATCCCTTCCCCAAACCATTCTATGATTACATGATTTTATGAATATGTTCATTGATCGTTATTCTTGAACTTTAAAAATTAAGTAGCACTTAAAGGTCTCCAATGGTGGTTCAGTTCAGGAAGGACATCCTATGCAAAGTGTTCACTTGAGCTTTCCTGCTTTTATCCGTATTGCCACAACTTCTTGCTGTCTTCCAGTGATGATGGCTCATGAAGCCTCGTGTATCCGCTTGCCATTATTTCAGAACACACACATAGAATTAGCCTGGTTTTACTACTCCATTTTACCATCTTCTGTCTCCAGTCCCACCTCAAGACTATTATCCGTATTTCTTTTTAAAAATAATAATAATTAGGCATAAATTCTGAAAAGACTGGAGATGTTCAGAAAGAAATATTTATATTCAAGAATCTAAATAAAGACCATAATAAAGAATGGTAGAGGTGAAAATTTGGGTGTAACTGGAAGTAAATATACTAAACTAACAGAATTTTAATGAAGCTAGGTATAAGTGGCAAGAAAGAGAAAGAAATTAAAGGTCACAAGTATATATGTGTTGGTGGGACCCTGAAAAAAAGGCATGTTTATTCTGTGTACAGTAAACATGCATATAGCACACAGATGCTTTAACCAGAGAGAGAGAAGAGCTGGAGAGAAATAATTCATCTGAAGTAAAAGAGGCAGTAAATATGACTGGATGTTGTAGATACAAAGATCCTTCAGCACTTTTACAAAAAAACAATTGTAGTGACTTCCCTTGACAATTCTTGTAATTGTTTCATTTATGCTTACACAGCAACACAATATATAGCTAATATTCAGTTTTAGCTAACCATACTACTTCTGAAAGTCACCGGACTCTTCTAAGATATTTCTGCTGTGTTAACTTTTCTACTCTTTATTTCCCTTTCTATCCCTACTTTTTCTATTTTATTTCAATCTGCTGGAAAAAAAATGATGCAACGCTGACTTGGCTTCTGAAAAAGGAGATCCCATACATTTTGTGTCTAGATGACTCTTACTGAAGAGTATCAGGCAAAAAAGCTGTTGTAGAAGATGAAATACTGGATATTGATTATGACATTCATGAAAAATGTTGATATATCATATGCAAAAAAGGAGTATAAATTAACATCTGCCTGTCAGGAAGATGACAGATATCTGTTATAAAATACCTGCATGGTCTTTTCTTTCAGGCTCACCAACCTGTTTAAATGTCATTCAATTAAAAAGAAAAAAACGTTGACAGACAAATGACAGGCTTTTTCATATAGCCAATCATACACTATAAAATTTGTCAGCAAGGAGTATTCAGCCACAAAGATAAAGGGAGACAGATGATTACAGAAGTCATTTGGCTGGCTTCTGTGAAGTGTTACACTACATACCAGATTTAGGGTCAGAAAGAAATTTTCTGCCAAAGACTGGTGGAGACAGTACAAGTCTTTGCTTTATTCTGGAGAAAAGAGTTGAGCATGGTCAACCTGAAGAGCCCAACCCAGCCTCAACACCATGGTGGCAGAGTGGTGATGGCTGGTGGATGCTGTGACAACTGTTGGCTAAGTGTTATTGTTGTGACTGTTTACTAAATCATCATTACTAAGCTATGGATAACTCCTCAATTTAGGCAAAGTAGGTACAGGCAAAGAAGCACAGAGATACACAGAGAGGCAGCATATTGTCAGACTTAGGAAAACCAGATCAGCTGTTTCTGCTGTTACCAAGGAAGGGAGGTTGAAAAAATATCAATCATTAATCTCCTCATTCCCTAGCAGTGCCTGAGAGAACAAGCTCACCTCCCTTCCAGCTCTCAACAATTAGACAAATTTAATGGCGCAGGCTGTGGAGAAACCAACAGGATTGTCAAATTACATCTCCAGCAATCACAGGGAAACAGAAACAGTCTGCAGAACATTTTCATCGCACAGCCCAAGTTCACCAAGGGTCACAAATGCTTGCCAAGAGCCTAGGAAAAATTCACAAGCAGAATCCTCAATTCTAATGTGCTGCAAAATGTACACAGAAGATATTAAGACCAGTGCCACTGTCTGAGTCCCAGTAGTAGGGATTTGTTGAGTGAAACTCCCAGATAGTTGTAGGGATTGCTTCACACCCTGCGCACCGGAATGAAGCACCCCCAATGCTTTTTGGTTAAAATTGAGGGCTTAATAACATTCTTCCTGCTTTCGCTTGACTGAAGTACACTTACTGCTAAATTAAGAACACGTGGATTATTTTCTCTGATAAGTATTGAATGGATAATTCTTAGCACAGTTTTCCATTTTAATTCTTGTCAGATGTGTAAAGGGATGCTCAGATTCCCAGGCTGCGTGGGCTCATGAGAATCCACTGAAAGCTAGAGTCAGTCAAACTTGGTACTTTGAGCATCTCCAGGCTTTATCCTCTGACACTGCAGTTCACAAGGTCCCTCTAGAACACATCCAAGGAAATAAAACGTGTACAGAGCTCACACTGACAGACGCAGAAGGGCTAGTTGTTGTTTCTGGACATATGTTTGATTATTGCTTTGGCCATGAAACTTAGAAACCTCAGTTACCACTCAAGAGAGATGTCTTTTCTAATCAAATCATCTCTTAAACAGCCTGGGCCTTCTCCAGTCACAGCCATGGGTTTTTTTTTTCTTTGTGCGATGACTAAGCTGTTCTTCCAAGTTTTCTGGCTTACCTTTAAATTGAAAACAAGTATTCACACAGCACAAGCAGATTTAGCCAAAAGAAAGCTTTCATACTTCACAGTGTCCTAAAATATATACTCAGAGTTAGTGAGACTACAAATGCTAAACAAGAAGAGTTTGGGGACAACTTTGAATTCTGATTGAATCACTGTGTTTAAATTCTCCTTTAATGAAAAAAAAAACCAAAACACGAGAGTGCCCACTTCAGGGCTTTTCTTGAAAAAGCTACTCCATTTACATACACAACCACATCCTTTAGGCTGCAAGGGAGTGTATAAAAATACCTGAAGAATCTTACTTTCCATCTCGAAAAACATTACTTCCTTTAACAGAAACTAGTTCATGAAATTAGATGGATATATTGTCACAAAAGATTTTAACCAGTTTTCTTTGTAGAAAAAGGCCTCAGGGAGCTTGATTAGGACACTGTAGAGAGTGGGAGATATGCATAGAGATCTACATCTGAGCTGATCACGCTAGGCGCCCTTTACTGCCAGTTGAGACAAACAGGTACTTCTGGGCTGTAATTCGTATTTCACTGAAGCTGGTGGGCAAAACAGACTGGATGAATGATGCCCCAAAAGTGTCTATAGCCCTTCATTGACTCTAAAGGGAGCCTGGGGTGACTAAATCAGAGGTAAATTTCTACACTGTAGATAGCAAAGTCAGATGAGCTGGACTGCAGCCTACATATAGAAGGGAAGTTAAACTGAAAACTAACTTTTCTCTTCCTTTCTTTTCAAAGCCAAACTCTGCAGCCGGACATCATTTTTGCAATGAAATAAAGAGGAGAGAAAGATGTCATAGCTGAGGCGTGAATGTGGCTGTATTGTTTGTAGCAGAAAGCAGAGTTTCACGGCTGTAACATTCCCCTGATAATATGACCATGTGCCGTGCCTCCTGGTGCTCGGTCCAGCTGCTGTGGCACTCGTGAATCAGGTCCCCAGGTATGGGCCAGCATGGCCACGTCCTGCTCCTTGCTGCTTTGCTGCTCTGTTGCCACTGGTAGCAAAAGATGCTTGTCCGCTTGGGACACTATTGCTTTTTTTCTTATGAGAACAGTATCTGGCCTCAGATGTTTAGGATCAAAAGTTTGCTAAACGGGTGTTTTTCATCTAAGGCTAGTCATTTCAGTGGGCTGCAAGAAGGTTTGAAGTTTAATCCTCACTTACTGTCATGCTTGTAAATGGAAGATGTGCACATAGCCTTCTTTCCTTTGAAAATCTCAGACTGAGCAGAGGAATTAAGAAAGGTAGACAGGGTACAGTAAAAATCAGGAAATTATTAAGGTTCCCTGTAAATTTGTTTTTCTTTCCCTTTAATTAACATTCTCTTGCAGAGGAAACTAAAGATCTAAAACACTTGTTAATAGCACAATTACAGGTCTAATACTTTCTGTTAGTTTTTTATTCTAAAGCAATTGGTAAGAGGAATGAGTATTTTTGCAAGTACTGGTCTTAAAAAGTTTTTCTTTGAAATACTATTACACTCAGCATGATGTTTTTCTGCAATTGACTCCATGGTTTAGTTTCAAAGTTTAGTGAGTTGTCATGAAACATCTTGACTAGATTTTGAATAAGACCTTCAGTATACAATGTGGCAGCAACAATTAGAGCTGAGTCACAACAACAAAAAAGTAGGATTTTTTTTATCGTACTCAAGAAAATCTCTGCGGCTTTATACGGAAAGGATTTTCCTGAAGCAGACAAAGTGTCCCAAAGGCATTTCTCGTTACATTTTTCATATATTTCAAAGCAGAAGAGACATTCCAGCCTTTAAACTATTCTGCTTACAAATAGGCTGATTCTGCTTTATGCTAAAACCATGTTGCATTTCTAGGAACCTCTTTTCAGGCCCATTTACACAATGAGGAAAGTAAGGCCCTAGAGTAAACAGGGACAGTTTTATGAACATGCTGATCCACAGATTTTTTTGAACATTAATGCTCTATACATTATCAGCAAATTCTTTTGTTAGCAATTGATACATGATATGTGCAATTCCATTTCCTGTTAGTGAAACGTGGCTCACCACCTGCTTTGTGTCGCCCTCCTGTTAAACACAAAGGAGTGAGGAAAAGGATAAGGAGAAACATTTGAACTTTGAATTTCTGGAGTGTAGGTAAAGGAGTAAAAATATATCATATAAGAAAATGATAGTTCTTTCCCCATCTGAATTCTGTGGGGTAATACTGCTTTAGATATTTATTAAAAATCTCTTACCTGGATGCAGTACCTAAATTTAGTCTTCTCTTGTCGTAGTCAGGCAAATTGCATACATACTGTAACACCTCCTCTAAGGAACACAGGCAGTTGTTTACCTTGGCTTTCTGCGTTTGGCTACATTCAGAACTGCAAGGAGCATTAGCCTCCAATGGGTGATTTTTTCCCACTTGTTGTAAATACAGAGTGGACAAAGCAATCTTCCTTCATTCATATGAAGGTTCCTTCCAACCTCAATTATTTGCTGACTACATCTGAATTACACAGATCTTCTATGGAAAAAAAAAAAAAAATCAAAAGGAAGCACAGGGGAAAGCAAATTCATTTCTTTATTTATTTACATTAAAGTAAATACTTCTAGAATTTGTCTTTGGATGTGGCATGCATACAGTTTTAGAGTAAAAAGAAAAAAAAAAGAACAACTGCTGAACTCAAAAATAGCGCTAAATCAAGTAATGTGTCTGATAGGAAAAGCAAAACTAGCTGTTATGAGAGCATATGTAGCTCGCTGGCCACATAAACCTTTCTCCACTGTCACTCCCAAAATAAAAGTTTCTGTGCTGAAAAAATAAATTCAGTAGTTCGGCTGACAGAGGAAAAAAGAAGCACTGGGGTGCCTAGGAAAATCCCAGCTCCAGCCGGTAGTGCCTTCCTGGAGTTTTAAGGATCCTGACCTGAAGCCAGTGGAAGAAGAGGGCAGAGCTCACTTCAGAGTCGGTGCCACAACAGAAAAATGTAACGAGAGGCAATCTATCATGTTCCTTGCTTCTGTTATCAATAAATTTAGCAAACCTTTTTAAAAGTTCTTGCTCCCTTATAATGTTGTTCCTAGGCCATTCCGTAATGATCGCATGACCATTGAAGCAGGAGTTAAGTACCTCAGGGTAAAAATCTTTTATATGCCTATCCACACGCTTTGCTGCCTAAATACCCTCAGCAGCTAGATCCTTCACAGCTACTCAGAAAAAAAAGAAAAAAAAAAAAAATCAAATGTCATACTCTTCTGTTTTTTATGTTATATAGCAAAGCCAGAGCGAAAGCAGCAGCAGTCAAACCCTCAGTCTTTCAACTAATGCTGTGTCCATAACATGGGTTATTCCCAATGACAGGTTGAAAAGGATTGTGTTCAAAAGGTTTCTTTTTTTTTTTCAATTTTTTTCCACCTTGTCAAAATCTAATGCATTTCAACAAGAAATGGCAAACATAAAAGATGAAAATAACTATAGAAATTTGTTTTAATTTTTGTAAAGTTAGAATAAATAATAAATATATTTTACAATTCGAAATGGTACCTGAGCAATGAGAAATAATTATTGCTTAATTGTCAAACTCTGCATAGTGGTAGTAATTTTGATAGGGGCATAGTTTATAATTTGTTCACTTTAATTTGCTTCTTGTTTGGGGTTTTGGTCAGTTGTTTTTATATTTTTTCAGTCAGGCTCACTTGATTCCCTAGGCAAGTAACAATGCAACCAGGAGATCCCATTCTGCTATTTATTTTTCTGTCATTTGGCATCTCTGTTGGCATTCTCCTTTTTCAAGTAATTTAGATTGATCTTCTGCAGTAAGCTACGAGATCAGAGATTAAGGTGGTATGAGCTGGAATTCATATTAAGGCATCTCTATATTACTCTAAAATTTTACATATCTAGGCATATTTAGTAAGACCAGCTCAGTCACATGGCAAGGAACTCTCTGCAGTGTAGATCTTCCTTCTGCACCTAAGGACTTTGGCTTGATTTCACACTGTTCCCTACCCTTGTGGTTTGTGAGTTTGAGTTTCTGGAAGGAAAAAAACCAACCAAACGAAGCAAAACAACACCAACAAAAAAACTCCAACAACAACAATAAAAAGGAACAAAAAGAAACAAAACAACAAAAAATAAAAAGAACTACCGAAAGATACTCCTGAAGTGAAAGGTGGGATTGGACATAGTCAATATTTCTCTTTCTGAAGGGAGAACTCCAACACACTCACAAACGGTGAAGCTGTGCAAATTGGCTTATTAGAGGTGAAGCAGGCTGACCAAAGGGTGCAGGGAAAAGGACAGTTGCACAGAAAGATTACATTAGGCATTCAACAGCCACTTATGGCCAGAAGGACTGTTCAGGCAAAGCTGCTTAAGATCCTGATGAAGACCCAAGTGCCTCAGGTTTCAGGACAAAACTTTGCTGGATACCCAAGGCTGTGCCTTTAGACACACACAGTTTGTCAAACTGGGCACCAATTTCCTTCCCGATGGTATTCAGAATAAAGAAAACAGCAGCACAATTGAATTTATCCAGTAACAAACAGACTTGCTCCTTACATGTGCTCAGAAAACACCTAATTTTTTAAAAAGGACGAGTTTGAAAAGAATGGGTTTGAAAGAATGGTGGCACTCTGCCTGCTTTTGAGTAACAACTCACTGTTTACAAAACCGGTTTCTCACCATCCCTCAGTTGCTTCTTGTAAGTTAATAACTTAATAAAAGGCAAGCCAGCTCTACAACGATCTGGAGTCTGGGCAATTCAGTGAACTAGAGAAGATAGGAGTATAATTCAAGGGAGTAAACCAGACACCTACTGAGAAGGTAGGTTTCAGAGAATCTCATAATATTAAGCAATACTGATGAAATTCTGCTTAAATCAGTATAGATAAAATTACATTCAGTGTTGATAAACACAAAGGAACCCAAATGAGGAACAAACAGACCTAACCATTGGAACACAATGGTAGGCTTGGCATTACCTGTTATCACTAAGGAAGAGATTTTGGAGCTACTGAAGATAGTTCTCTGAAAACATCATTTTTCTATCTGTGGTGTCAAAGAATAAATGGAACTTTAGAAATTACTAGGACACAAAGAGGGAACAAAGAAAATATTAAATGCCACCGTACATATTCATGTCATATCTGTATCTTGATTCCTATATGGAGTTCTAGTCCCTTGTTTCAAAAGGGATGCAATACAACTACAAAAGGTACAGAGAAAAGTGAGAAAGTTGATCAAAGGTATGGCATGGCATCGGCATAATGAGATATTAAATTAACTAGAATTGTTAAGGTGGTAAAAGAAAGGACCGCAGGTGGGAATATGGTAGAGGTATATAAAATAATGAGTGGATGAAGAAGAAATATTATTCTGATCGTTATAATGTCAGAACAAAGGGGCATCAAATTAAATTATCAAAGTGCAGGCTTAAAGCCGAGCATACTTAAACTACAGAACCATCTGCCGCAGGAGGCTATGGAGGCCAAAACTCTAAATGGGATCAAACAGTAATTAGATCTAGGGAAGAAAAGTTAAGGGCTAATAAATGAAAAATACTACCGTCGCTTCGGGAAGTCCCTACATCAAGAGCCGCAGCATGTGAGCAGGCAGAATCAGAAAACCCTTGCGCCGTGCCTGCAGTCTGGCCCAGGCCCCTGCTGCTAGTCATGGTTAGAAACCACCCTGAGGCTAGCTGAGCCCGTTGTAGCTGGTTTACATTACAATTACACACAATTAACATTAGCTGTGGAGACTTTCTCCCCATAGTTTTTCCATGGAAAGCCTAGAAATCCCAATTTCCTACTGTTTCTGTGAGCGCCCCAAAGCCTGGGTCGTGAGGGAGAATCTAAGGGCAAGAAGTTAACTCACCTATTCTTCCCGTTTTGCAAAGCTACGTAGGAGGCAAAAGTTGCAGACATACTCCTCCCCTTAGTGTTTCAGTGCAGGTGTCACTGCACTCAGCATGTTGTTGCAATGCCTAATATTGGGTTTTTACTCTTCCCATAACAGCGTAGTGCCATCCTTCTGTTCCCAGTCAACCTCATGAGTTCTGTCCCCAGAACCAGCACTCGCTTTTTAGCCCTGCTGGACCTTACAACTCCCAGAAGTGCTTAGCGAAGCCGGTAGAGAACAACTTCGTTGTGACTCCCAGATGCTCAGTTTCACTGGGCTACGAGCAGTACAGGCAGGGTGAGGGGACGTGTGACAGAGCAGAGGGCGCAGGGTGAAAACCCCCGGCTGCACAGCACCTCCTCTGGCAATAATACCCTGTGATCCACCTGAGCAGATCTGACCCTATCTTCTCAAAATGACCGCAGCTAGAGAGAGGAAGAAATAGGAGAACTCCTGACAGCAAAATAGTGGAAGCACCATGGCACAAAAAGGTCTGAAGAAACGTGAAAACAAGTGCGGCCATCAATGAACAGAAAAGGAAGAGCTCTGATAGCAGTGCAGCCTTGCTGTGAAAGGAGCCCTGAAATAGGCCATATTTAGAAAAACAAGAACTAGATTAAGATTTCTGTTCCAAGTCTGAGAGGTTACCCACTGTGAGCAGGAGCTGGCTGTCTCTAGCAGTTCCACAAGCATTTGAAAGAGGAAAAAGGTAAGAAGGTGGAAAAGGAAGTCAAAAGTTGAGATCAGCAGTGGTGCCTGCTGCTGCTATCTTTGCATCATTCAAAGCTCTATATGTACCTGAGTAAATGAATGCTCTTACAGAAGCTGAAAAAGCTGAGCTGCATGGAAGTTCATGGGTCAGAATATTACCAAGGGCATGGTACAGGGCCGTAATGCACAGAAACAAATCTTGCACGTAGCTGCACAGAGAAACGGTTACCTCATTAACTCTGCGGAGCAGAAACAGCAATTATCCCACATCCTTTCCTTTTTCAGACTCCTGGAGTCCGGAAGTCTGGCTTCTCTAAACTCATGCACTCTTTAGGTGCCTATGTGTCCTGAACACCCAATACTATCATTCAGGGAATAGTTAAGCAGATGGAGAGGGCTGCCCAAGTAAGCACTGGGACCTGTATTCACTGCTTGCCATATTAATACAGCCATAAAATAATACTGTCCCTATACACCCCTGGGGACAGGAACAAGGCAAGGATATTTGGAGACAAGACCAACAGCTTTATAGCGGTTCATTTCTCACATTCCCCTTGCACTGTGCTCCAAGCAGTGACAATGGAAGCCGCCGGTCCGAACTCTCTGTTTCACAGCCACTGGTAACCTCAGTTACCATCTTACCATCTTAGTCAGATTGCCTTTCCAGGAGGCCCGGATCAATCAGTTTATCCATACACTCAGTATATTAACCCCAATTTTTGTGAATTCCACCCATATACTAGAAAATACTACTGGCCTGATGCACACAAGCGCAGTTCTGGACCTCTCAGACTCCTGCTAACGAGCAGGAAGTGGAGAATGGAAATTCTGCTTGGATTTATAAGAAGGATGTCAGTGCAATAAACTTGACTGAAAGAAATCATTGCTTGCCAGAGCTGTATGCAAACATTTGCTACTTCAGTCCACTCAGTTTCTGACTCTGCTACTCAAAAGGCAGAGCTACACATTCGTCTGCCCAGCGGGGCACAGAGCGGCTGTGCTGGGAGCGCAGGACTACAGGCAGCAAGGCGGGCAGCGCTGGCAGCGGGGCAGGTACAAACCGCCTGGCCTGGCAGCCAGACTCCACTGGCATGAAACAGGAACCTACACAGCCAGGAAACAGCACTGCTGAAGGAGTTTTGGTCATGTTATGGATGTCTCAGGACTGCGTGGGAAGAGAGGCGAGAGAAAGAAAAAAAAAAAAAAAAAAAACAGAAACCAAACACAGACCAAACTGGTAGAGAAACAAAGCAAAAGACTTTGGCCTCAGCTGGACTACCTTGTGGGATCCACCTTGCATGTTCCTTCCAGCCAGGAAGCAGAGAAAAGATGGGGTGATTCCTCCCAGTTCTCTGCAAATACAAGTCCAGCACAAAAAAGTGCAGCACTAAAAGCATCTGGGAAAAGGAAACAGAAGATAACCTTACTTTTTTTTTCCCCTTCAACAAGACTGTCTGGCAAACAGTTACATACCATGATTTAAAAAAAGAGATGTCAAAATAGCCCTGATACCTTCAGGTGAGAAGTACAGAAAATTCAAAAAACACGTAATAAAACTCTTGGAGACATATGAGAGCTGAGCTCAAGCTTTGCTTTGTCAGAAACAAAAGCAAAGGCTTAAGCCTTGCTTCCTCACAGCCCAGGTGGATCCTATCTTTGGGGCCATTCTCCAAACTACATGCATGGTCACCCTTCTGACCATGAAGGCCTTTATACAACCATTCCCAATTACACAAGCCACTCTGCACGCCATGGAAAGCCACACAACGGTACACCAGGCATGTAGGACATTTGATCCTGTTGCCAAGAAACGGTCAGTCCTACAGAATGGTTTGATTTTCCTGACTGGAGTGTGCAAGTCTTTTGTACACATGGTAAATGCCACCTTGTTAAAAGGGAAGGCTAAAAGTGTTTTTCAAAAACATGCATGCACCCACCTTGCAAAAGCAGCCTCCAATTTTCTGTACAGTTGAAGAGGTTTCATTTGCTGAAATGCTGAAAACATCCACCTCTGGCTGTAAATACACCATTAGCATAGTATTTGTAAAAAACTCTTACAACCACACTCAGGATTTCGAGTTGTGTATCCACAAAGAGATTAGGCTAGGCAGAAGAGACAAGGAAGGATTAAAAGTTGCCCAGGCATCAAACAGAACCTGAAACAGACACAACAGATAAGAAGTTAAACATTACACACACATTATTCAATCAACAGAAATCAATTCCACCTAAAGGAGCAAACATAACCTTTTTGTTTCCTGTTGCAAATGAATTGATTTCATCTGGAGTATCTCAATTGGGGGAAATGGTAGCTGAAGCACGTATGACAAAGCAAAATTTACTATGCTAGCCGTAGAAGCAATATTCATGAATGAAAAAAAATCATCTTTGGTATTCATTGTGGGTCTTGCTGAAGCGTTGCTCAGCTCCTGTAAAGGCTTTGCTGAAGTGCTGAGTAATATGGGCCTGAGAGGAGCTATTTACCACGCAAAATCCATCAACTTTAATGAGCTTAAATGCAAAAGAAGAATAGTGGAATATGCAGAGCCCGGTCCAAGAGTAAGGGAGATGGAGTTATTAAGCAGAGGATGGTCAGATGCTGTATGAATATAACATGAGCATACAAACAGGATGGATCTTGGTTACAACTATCAGTGTGAGGGTGGAAAGCAACATGTAATCTATTTTGATCTCTGTAGCTTGTTTTGATCAACATGCGAAAGAAAATTTGGAAACTGCACAGCTATTTATTGGATCATGGTGTGTGGTTTGGTGATAATACCCTGTCACGGCAAGGTTAGCTAACACCTTGCCTGGATGAGCTCCTCGCTGACAGTGAACATGTCTCAGTCTTTGCTTCATTAACTGATCTTGTGCTCTTTATCTATGAAACCAAAGTCCACCCTGGAGTCTCAATACAGCTGGTTTATCTGCACAAGGAGCGCTGAGACCACAGGGATGTTACGGCATTCTTCTGCATTGAGGATCTGAAGTGCTGCTGTGCTTTCCACTACACTCTACACTCCTGGAGCTGCCCTGTATTTCAGTAGTCACCCCTACCCCTTCCATCAGGAGGAAGGAGGTGGAAAGAAGGCCTTCGATGATTGCCCTTCCCGAGGACAAAGACCTGTGCCCTAACTCTTAAAAGGGCACGGTGTTTGTAGCAAACAGAAAGGCAGGAGGGAAACAATAAAAAGTTTTCTTTCCGCTTCATTTCCCACCTCCCCAGTAAGCTATGAGAGGGAAGAGATTTTACTCATAAAGCATGTCTTCAAGCAGACAACTCACTTGGAAAAATGGAGTCTGCATCTCATTCACAAGAGACCAATAAACAGATCCTGTCGTCCCTAGACCAGGACAAATGGGTAGGTCTAAACTCGCATGAATGTTTGCATGAATGTTGGTGGTCACTACTACCACGATACTGTTGCTCTCACACGGGATGAAGAGCTGCAAGTCCACTGAGGCTGGAAGGTGCCAGAAGAGACAAAGCACTGTGGGAAGAAGGAATGCTGAAGAGGTGAGCCTTGAACACTAGTACATCTGAGTACAGATTCGCCCACCACCTATCCAAAGCAGCACAGCGTGACAAGTGTTCTTAACTTGAAAGCTGAATGGCATTTAGGGAGAAAGTTATCCCCTTATGTAGGGAAGAAGACTGAGCTGTTGGAGGGACAGCAAAACTAACATGCACTAGTTTGCAGTGTGGTGAAATACACATTGGGAAAGGATATTCTACAAGGAAGGACTGGAAGGCAATGCTCCTCCACTGCTCTTCCTCCATAGGTGCACAGATGCATGTGTAATATCCTGGACACCAACTCTTCTACCTGAGGACTAAAGGAACATATGGCTCATTTCTCCTTTATTCTTATTTGCTTACCTGACTTCTTCCTTTATCCTTGATTGTCTTTGCCATCTGTGGTTCTGCAACACTATCTCAACAGTTTCTCTTGATCTGCTATAGATTGCTTCCAAACCAAAGTAAATTTTTATACGATCCTTGATTTATTTGTTCCAAAGTATCTTTCCAATGTATTGTGATATCTTTTGGATCCATTAGGGATTCAATACAATGTCTTTTTTATTTGCATATTACTTTAGTGCTTTTGAACACCAGTAGAATATTAAAGAAGAAAATACATAACTTTTGATGCCAAGAAAGAGGCTTGGCAGTGAAATTTTTGTGTACCAGAAAGCAGCTGCTGCAGGTACTGGTGAAGAGTTTCTTGAGCAAAGACTGTTTTATGGTTTTAGGCACAGAATATTCTGTATCTGTATGTTAAAAGAAGTGTTGCAATTAAAAAATGAGTACTTTCTTTAGCATCTCACTATCATTTTTTAAATTATTTATTTTTAACTGAAAGGAGGCAAACACCACTACCAACAAAGGGTAGTCATTAAGTGATTAAGATTCCTGCCCTAATCCCCATTAACCTCAGAGATCCTTTCAACATTACACATAAATGCATTTCCTATTCATTTTAAGCACTGCTGTGGATTACATGAAATACTTTTATTCCATCTAGGGAAAGGAGTGCTTGTGATTTAATGTATTTGCTCTTTACATGAACCATTCTGCAGCTCTGGCAGCACTGACAGCTGCCCTAAACGAAGGCATGCAACACCTTGACACCCATTTTTATACTCCCAGATTATTAGGAGCCAGAACAGTGACATTTCTAGATATACATGCGTGCCCCAGTTTGCTGAGTGAAGGTAATTTACAGGCTCTTGAATGTTGTGAGTATTAGCCACAGTCATTACAAAAGGCTCTTCTTTGTAATAGCAAGTAAAATGCACAGCATATGGGCTGGGTAGTTGCTCTTAGAAATTACTTCTGCAATGGTTATTTACAACTTAGCCTCACTGCATGAAGAGAAGAGGTTTAAACAACATCCCTGGTAGAACATACATGATGTGGTACCAGAAAAAAAAAAAAAAAAAATTGGCTGACGATATTCTATTCCTCCCTTTCTCAATTCTGCAAGTATCTATATTATATGAATCACAGTCCAGTTACAGAGTTTCAAATGGGGAAAAATGAGATGTGTTACCAAGCCAGGGCTGTTTTCTTATTTTTAGTAAATGAAACAAACAATCCTCAACTTGAATTGCCCTAGTTACAGTACTCATCTCTGGTCCGAGAATCTGACGCAATGAACAACACAGAAAAGCTTTCTTAAGTACGACTTCAGTCTTGTTCATATCTGGTACAACTGCACAGTTAAAACCAGTTAACTGAACCAGGTTTCGTCCCATTTCCCTCACTCCCTTATGACAACTAAATGTACTGCTCCTCCCACACAAATATCTGAGTGACTTGAAAGCTGCCCCATTAGGCCATGTTCGATAACAGCAGCTTAAAATCCACCAGAGTCTCTGTATCTACCATTTCCAACCAGCTGGCTCTGCATGCCTTTCTGCTGCAAGCAGCAACGTACCCAGGGTGCCCGAGTCACTCTCCAGAGGCTATCAGATGCTCTTAGCACTCTTCGTTAGCTGGGCATAGGGACAGAGGGGAAGGGAGGATTTTCTGCTCTTCCAGCCCTGCTTCTCACAACGTGGGGCTGTAGCGGATTCCCCTCAGCCGCAGGTCTCTGCCTTGAGCACTCGGTCAAGCGCAGCTCCAGCCAGCCTCAGGGACTTCGCGCTGCCAGCCCAGGCGCAGCCTCCCGAGAGGGCGAATAAAGGATTTCCCTGATTTCCTCGTCTTAAACAGAACACTTATTTTTCATTTAGATTTTAAACTTACAAGGTGCTGAGTTTCTTAGATGAGCAAGTGACAATGCATGGGTCCATGCACCAGAGGCCAGAATGCACTAACACAGGCTTTTCAGCCAGTACAGATCATTGCTAGCAGGCACTGTATACCGAGTATCTCTACCTTCGGAATAATGAAGTTTAACATGATGCATTTTTCCTTAGGCAGAATCCTCACCCTTGCCTACTTTCTGCACCTCTCCTCTGATGACACCTTTTCTTACAAAAGTCTGGCACGAATTATTTCCCTTTCATTAACATAGGATCGCAACAGAAAATCTTCAGTGAACTGAAGCTGAATTACAACTTCCCAGTCACTGGCTTGTACACAAGATAGGTATATTTTGAAATCCGTCTTCCAGTTAGCAGTGACGCTGCAATTACAAAAATAGGCAGAGTGGCCTCACCACTGTATGCTCTTGAGCACGATGCTCTCAATGTTATTCTGTTGCTGAAACCACTCCCAAGCTAGAATTGAGCTGCAACACAGAAATCCTCGGTTTTGGCAGATGTTGGTTAAGCAGGTTTGTATTTCATTCCTCAGTTGCATGTATAATTTCACCTGCCAATTTCATCATTGCCTCCACCTGGATCCAAACATACGCCCTGTTATACTCAGGACTAGCCTTTATGTAACACACAGGCCAGCTTTTTAAGCTTAGATGTCTAAAGTTTGTCCCAGATCTGTATTTAGGGTCTCATAAAGCTCCTACTAGCTTCAGATGAAATAGGTTCACTCCTGAACAGCAAAATTAGCCAAAGTCACCTTTTAGGTCCTATTTTGTTCTTATATCGAAAGTATGAAATCTATCTTTAACCGACTATCAAAACTGATTCACAATAAAACAGTAATCTACTGTGCTTGATCAATCTCCCTCCTGGTTCAGCTGGCTCGGTTTGCACACTGTGAGCTGTGGACCCTATCTACTCGCTCCTTGCCTATCTCTATTTGCTACTATAGCTGCAGTCCCTTCCTCAGTATAGGTAACCAGTGCAAGAGTGCTTTACTCTGCTACAGATCTTCACTAAATCCTGTAAAATCTTCTTACAAATTGCTTCTTACGACCATTTTGCAACAAAACCCTCACAGAATGTTTGCTGCAGCCCAGAAAATGAAAATCATACTGTATATTATGTCTGCTTTTTAAATGTCAGCATGTTGAAAGGAGTTTGTCATCTCTAACAGTGCTCTATGACTGTATGCATCATTTTGGTGCTAAAAGTTGTTTTCCTAGAAAAGACTCTACCATTATGTATTTAGTCTAGCTTGCATCAAACCATACTCCCTATAGATGATCAAAACTTTGAAGACGGCTAAGTCACCTCAAATATTTGCCAAGAGCGGTTACATGTCTGATGACTCACTAAGGCATGGTAGAAAAAAAGTCCTATCATTCTGGGGGAAACTATTGTGGCTACCTAAGCCACAATTTTTTATTCTTCGGCTTAAAAGTGTTTGTACTTTTCCCTTTTAAAAAAAACCAAACAGCTTAGTTCAGAGGAAGAACATACCAGGGACTACCTCAAAAAAGACTGTCCTCCACGGCGTAGGAAAATGCTCTCTACCCAGCAGAGATAGGCCAATTCTTTCCATTTACAAAGATGTCATCTACTTATTATTTCTCCATAAAATTATGTTTTGACTTCAGCTCCAAAAGTATGAAAAGGATTTGCAACTACCATTTATAAGTCAAAACCACTGAAGCATCAAATCATATCAGACTCATAAAAGTAGGAGACTTTTGTAAGATCAAAAGCTATGCAAATGCTGCTTTGCAGCTCAGGTATATCACATCAGGAAGACCACAAGAGTACAGTCTTCAAATTATAATAAAAAAAGGTTAAGTGTATGTACCGTTTTCTGTTCTTATTACAATCATGCATATTCATTAAAAGATTCTTCTTTTTTTTCAGCTGTCTACAGCAGCAGTACAAGAAATCAGAACTATTTTGCCTAACAACATTTGTTAAAGATAGTTATGAAGGCGCTGGACTGATTTAACCTTTTCAGTATCCTATAATTTTGACTAGCTGGCATTGTGCCCCTACCTCGCAGCCCAGAAACTGAAGCCACAAGTGTTAAGAAATCAATTGAGCTGTGGAAGAGCTTTGAAAAGGTCACTACAGTACATTCAGCTCCTGCCTTTCACAGCTTGCACGGAGGCTTGAAACCACCTTCCTGTGCCAAAGACAGCAAGCACAAATCCAGAAGAATGGGTATGCCTACCCTGCGGTTTGGAGGCAGACAAAAACTTATTCTGCCCACGCTCCAAGGTGGTTGGACAGGAGCCAGCTATGATCTGGAAGTTGTATAGATATATTTGCATAACAGTACGGCCCTGTGTTTGAACGAACATGTTCCTCTGAGGCACATAGGCAACGCACAGCAGTGAAACATTTCCCTGCATTGTCCATCCAGCTGAAATATAAGTCTCAGACAGTGCAACCTCAGGAAATGTCATCCCCACAAAATGCCTTGAGAGAGAGAGGGTGGAAGTATAACCAGAATCTTTTCTGTCACCCTCCTCTCCTTCACAGAAAGGTTTTCAGATACTTCGTCAATAATACAGACTCTTCAGCAAGGCATTGGATAACTCCAGCCAACACTGGACCAGTTCACAGAATGTCAAAACTTCTCTTTGGTTTGATTTTGCATCTCGGCACAGGAGAGTATTTCAAAGCAGGGAATATACACTTCAACTCTGACTTCATGTAATAGGCAAGTATGGGGAGCAGAGAGAAAGATTGCCTGGGAGGAACACTTTGCAACATTTCCAGAAAATAACAATTCCAGTTAGGATATTTGCAAGCATAATGTTGCCATTTTCCAAACATTAATATCAGAAAGCACATTCAAGTGCTCTCTGTTTACAGTATGCCAGATTTCAGTGCTTTTTCACAGGTTTAACCAAACTAAAGAATGGTCCCTTCCTCGCTTTCTATTTACATCAGAGCAGAGATAAACTCTCTAGTCTTGTACACAGGCTGGTTAGAAGACAGGACACATGGGACAGAGAATCACAAACCCATAGGTGGAATTTTAAACAGAAGGTTACGTCTTACTATCTTTTAACTTTAATATCAAGCCTTCTACACCTCAAAGAACCTGGCATTCCTTGAGCCAAATGCAGCATTAAAGCAGCCTCATGCCAAGCAGCAACTTTGGAGAGTGTCCTTTTCATCCTCCTCTGTCAGCTTCTGTTTGCCTCTGATTCTCTCATCTTCTTCCTGCAGGGAGAAATGCGGTGCACATGAAGGTAGCTGGAGCAGAGGCTGTAAGATCTCTTCTCCATCCAAGCTAACAGAATCAGTGGTTATTTCAAAGGTTTCATTTTCACCTGTGGGAGCTGTTTCCTTTGAACTTCTCACTTGGTCTGCACAAGTTTAAACAAAAAAGCAAACTCCACTTTAGGTGTGAAGATTTTAAAGTTTTATTTGTGCTTTTTATTAACTAACGCTGGCATTCTGGCAGAGCAAGTAGAAAAATCCACTAAATACCTAATCCTGAAAGGAAAAAAAAAAAAAAAAGTCCTTCTGAATTCCAAATTCTAGTGATAACGTATGATTAAATAGTGTCATCAGAAATTCTTGGAAATACATTTCAAACACCATTTGGGGACAAGAAGGGTAAAACACACGCAGAGAAGATTTCTTATTGCATAGACTGATTTCGTACACACACAATCAACTCTCGCGCTTTCCTGCCTTATACCTCAGCCAAAGGCAGCAGATAGAGCTGGTGAAATCTCTTGTTTATCACCATCACCAGAAGCAGGATCAATACCGGTCGCTATCAGATATTCTGAGGAAACAGGGAGAGGAGAAAATATCCCAAGCAGCACAGCTTGCCTCTCCGCTTAGGATCCTGTGGGTCCACCAACCTCAAATAACCTCAGCAAACTTACCCCATTTATTGAGACAAGGGCTATGTTGTCCTACGGTTTGTTACGGTGGTAGCAGCTTGCGGAGGCAAAAGAGTGCCAGCAAATCCCATGCAAGTGTATTCGGCAGCGTTACAAAATCCTGAACAAAACCCCCCAATTTGCATTGAATTACCAAGCTTCCTAAAAGCATAAAAGAGAAATTATATCCTAAAGCACATCACTCTGGTGATGGTGATTGGCTGAAATCAGTTCTGTAACATATTTAAGCCAAATTAATAAAGAGAAACAAGCAGACTGGACTGGGATACACTACCATTTCCGGATCTGAGAAACACAGCCAGGTTTTCATATTCCACTGCCCAGACCATGAGTGTAGAAGTTGAGGAAGACAAAGAGATCTTTCAACTCTTCAGCAAAGATAGCAACATAACATAATAGAAAAAAGCTGAAACAAGACAGGCAGCAACATAACTTCTACTCAGTCAATATGATTTCTGGTTTGAAATCTGGGGTAAGTTCAGGTCCAGTACC
>JAOBAS010000013.1:27487813-27512196 GCA_025311575.1 Elanoides forficatus | reverse complement strand
AAGGAAGGAAGGAAGGAAGGAAGGAAGGAAGGAAGGAAGGAAGGAAGGAAGGAAGGAAGGAAGGAAGGAAGGAAGGAGGGAAGGAAGGAGGGAAGGAAGGCTCTCTTTGCTAAGCCAAACACAGTAGGTACACAGTTCCTGGAAGCAGTGAGTGGTGTCACTTATACTAAAGTGGACAGATTGCCTTCTAGCACAGCTGTAGCTTGCCCACAGGGTCTCACTACCCTCTTCTAAATGCTTACTCCATGTCCATGTACACAGTAGTGTCCTAATATAAGCCATACTACACCCCAGAAGAGAAAGATATTACTGCATTCCTAAATATTTCAGCATTAAACATAATACTTTGGTATTAATCATCTGTTTGAGTTTGTACAGGAAGATCAGAAAGCTGCGAGACTTTTGAGGAAGAGTTAGAAAGTCAAATTTAGAAACCAGTAAAACATCTCTTTATACAGAATCTGGAAAAAGTATGTTAAATATGTCCCATTGTCTTCACTCATCTTTGCATTCAACTAATTTCCCTGTGTCCTTTGAAAAGCCAGTCTTCCATTCCCCAAATGGATCAGCCTATCTTCAAGGTACTGCAAGAAAATGAGAGAACATTACTCCAGTGCACAGCACCTTTCGCTGCTCAGCTCTCCAGATGGAGAGCTCCAGATAAGTCCTTATCTCCTTTCTAGCAGCAGTCAGAAAGCTGCTTTTCTTCAAGAATATAGTAAAGCAAAGTATGTACCCAAGAAAATAGCCATATTTGCAATTCGCTTCCTAAAAGGCAACTATCAAACACAGGAAAAAAGAGAAAGTTTTTTTAAGTATCATGTATCATCTACAATCACATGTGTGTATTTTGAATGATTCTGATGTTGCAGATGATAGATACACCTCTTTTTGAAATATTACACTCAGAGTCAGTTTTTCCTTGTCTTTTGACTTCATTGCTGCCCCATTGCTGCAGATTTCACATAACACTTACTTCCTATGCTCCCTAAACTTTGGTCTTCCTTTCTTCTTTCTCATCTCTCACTTCTTCTTTGGCAGGGGGCTCTGGTGGATGCTTTTCATTTCCTATATCTTTCTGGGTATTTTTTGGAGTCCTTGGAGTCAGCCACACTTATCATATCAGGTCTCATGAGGCCATTCATTCTCACCCCCTTCAAAGTCTCCACAAATTAAACAGCAGCTTTCTGCAAACTAACACTTTTAAATTACTTCTATTCACACTTTCCAGCATATTCTGCTTTGCTAAAGAAGATTTCAGGACACATGTCAATGGTTTGCTTGCCTGAACAGGTTTTTTTCGTGCAACACCCCTCACAGCAAGATACAGCCAGTAAAAAACACCATCCCACAGGAAATTTCTCTCAAAAACAAGCCAGTCCACTTTCACCTGGGTTTACTGCAAAACAGATAGGGAGGAAGAAACCACAAAAGATACTTTCTGAGAGATAACTAAAATGAGAGGTTTGGGTAACTATTCATACACACATCATAAATGTGCATATGCAATACCCCAAAACCACTTGCAGTAGTCCCTGATTTTGATGCAATCAGAACATGCTGAAAACAGGTTCTTTTGGTTTATTTTCAGAACAGACCAAAGACAAGCAGAAAAATGATCACAGTGCTTAAATAAACAAACATGTGTCAGTGAATTTCATATGGAAAGACACAAAAAAAGGTAAAAAATCAAGAACTTGGGCAAAAAAATAAACATAATTGTAGTTTCCCCTTAGGTGTGTTAACCATCTCTGCAAACAGAACTCTTGATTTCTTCATTTTCTATTGGCAGAGGCTTCAAGTGAATTCCATTTAATGACTGGTCCTCCTAAGGCTGAACCAAAAATGAAAAGTATTAGCAAAAATATTTTTTTAGTGACTGAACATGGAAAGAATGCAGAATATATAGTATAAATGTGGTATACACCACACATATACCATGAGGGGCACTAGTCCACAAACAGGCTGCATTCATACTGTATAAACAGCACAAAGCAACTATAGAGCATCAAGCATACATCTTTGAGAACTGTACTGCAACAGTATCTCTGTTCAAATTCCTGCACCCTTGCTCTGGACAGGCCTCTTTCTACTAAGGCACTGATGCTGAAAAAGCATTAAAGAGTTTTAAAAGAGGGTTATGTCAAGGTTAGGCTGCAGCAGGCACTGTTTCAGATATTCCCGATGTTGTTGTAGCTGCTGTAATTAAATGTTTCTAACAGAAACAGGGCAACCACAAGACACACCACCACTGGAAGGGCACAAAGCAGTTCAACATCACTTTATGCTACTTTCTTTTGAGCTTCAGGCTCTTAGATGCCCAGCAAAGACTACCAGCTCCTCTTTCAGTAAGATCCATCGTTACCCCCTGCAGCAGTTTTGCTCGTAGGCTTATATGAAACAAGTATATTATGATGAGTATGGAGATAAAAATCAATATGAAAAAGGTTAAATCCATTTAGTTTTGGCCAGAAACCTTGAGTGATCTTTAGTTTAATCAGGATAACTTTATTGTTCTCTATCCTTGGTCATTGATGGTAGCAGAGTTGTTCACGGAACATAATTTAGATAAGGAGAAAGATGTTACAAAAGATCCAAAACATATTTCATTCCTGAACTCCCCCGAATAATGATTAGGCAAATATAGTGCCTGACCTTCCTATTTGTCACCCTAAATCTTGAGCCGCAGTCAAAATCTGAGAACAAGAATGAACATCAGCACTTTCCGCTTCCTGAGCCTGTGCCACGTCAGTGAACACACTCAACCAGAATTCAAATTTAAGGCCAGACCTAGAGTATACAATATACTAGTTCAGGGACCCCACAAGGAATTAAAGAAATAATGTAAAAGAAACAAGCAGCCATGTTTTAGTAAGTGACACTTGGTTTTCCAGTGAAAGAAAAGTTAGTTGGCCAGACTGAAAGGTCACATCTAGGCGATGGCTGTCCCCAAGCCAGGGCAACTGCAGAAGGTTAATACTTTGGGAAAGAAAATCGGAGTGACAGCCCTTGCACTGAATACATCACCAGTTTGAGAAAATGCTCTCATTGATTGTTGGACATCGAAGGTCATGTTCACCGAGCAATAAGTAACCAGAGAACAGGCCCGACCTGAGACCTGTGAAGTCACCTGCATTAATAGTGAGCAGCGAATGCAACTGAGCATCAAAGAGGTGCTGCCAAATGATACAGTGCCAGCATGAGTACCACACTAATCCAGAAGGGAGTGACCTAACTGTTAGAAATAAAAATCCTCCATTAAATGTTGAGAAATTAGAAAATAGCTCATTCATAAGGCTTTGAACAAAGTAATAGTTGATGATTTTTGGAAGCTGTCTTTGGAGTTGCAGCTAATACCTGCTGTTCTCAGGACTGCAAAGTTCCTTGGTTGTAGTAGAAATGAATATTCACACACTGCCAACCCATCTAATAAAAATATGGAAGAAAAGGAGGTCTGCTGCAAAGTGATTTTATGCGGGGTAATTAAAAGGAACAGTACAAAATGTCACCACTGGTAACACCAGCAGATGCCAGGATTCATCTTTCATAGCTCAAGATGTCAAGAAATTAGGTCTCTGAATTTAAGCTAATCACCTTCAGCTCCTGTTATAGTCAATGGGGGAAAAATACAGGCACTGCCCAGGCATAATTAATCTGAACTGTCTTAGATATCTGTCTTGGGCATTTATATCCTGCAGCTACATGAAAGAAAATGTTGAACTGTTTCACTATAATTAATGTGTTAGTGCCTAAGTAATAATCTCCATTTTCATCATAATCTGCTGTAATTTCATTTTCTTTTAAATAAATATTTACTTGACATTTATGGGTTTAAAAGCTCATGATAATGGAAGAATTAGGGAAAGCTTTTCTCCAAGATCTGTCAGAGTGCTTCCCCCTCTCCTACAATACATATAGTATTAGTAACACAATCCTAGTAAAAATAATTCTAAAAAAATAAAATAATAACACAGTGGCCACTAGACAACTCATAAAAATCATAAAAGTATTTGAAGAGAGAGAAGTTGGAAATATGCTTGACTGGGCCGTACAGTATTTATTATTATTAAATGAAACTGACAGTTAAATGAGAGAAGAAATAAAATAAGTTTCCTCAAAATAAGCTAGGTAGCCTTCCTGCCTCAATTGCCCTAGTCATACACTGTTTTAAATTAAATGCTGGTAAGATTAAGTATGTACCATATATGATCAATATAAAAAGTATTATAAATTCTATAGCAGAATATTTTCCCACCAAGAGTGAAATAAAAATACATTTCTGCTGGGAAGGGATTTATGAATAGTTCAGACCTAAGGTTAGGCAAGAATATATCATAAACTCCCACCTTCTTATACTCAAGTAGACACAAATACTATTTACTTGCCCTATAATTTTAAAAGTTACTAAAAGATTTGAAAGATCCTACTGCTTCTTCACTCTATAAACTCTGTACTGTAATCAGTGTATCATTTCAATAATACCCAAATATAGACCTGCTTATACACAGCATCTCACTTCTGTGCTTAAGGAAGCTGGAAGCTAGAAAGTTTACTGTAATCCTCTACACTGATGTACATCAGAGGTGAAATTCTAATCATTAAATCTTTTCTATTATGGTCTGGTTCTCAGATATTCAAAAGATATTTAATCTCTTCAGTATTTCTCTTATTACTACCCTCGGCTGTATATTACGCACAGTGAAATTAAAACACTTCATCCCACTCCCACGTAATTTTTTTCATTTCTGCTATTGCTATTACCTGAGGCAGAAATGTATACGTGTGAAAGACTACCTTAGTCTTGTCACCAGCATTTATCACACTTCATTCCTCTTCCATACAAATATATATACACACATACCCTTGAGGGCTTAATCCCTGACATCTAATGCATGGGCACATATCCTGAAAAATCGGCTTTGCTGAAGTCCATTTGCACAGAGGACAGGACTTGAGGCAATCCACAGATTGACTGCATGTGTTCCCCAGAAGACAAATATTTGCATATTTGGGAGTTGAGTTTACTCAACCTGGTTGAGTAAGGTTCATTCCTTCCCAGTTTCCCTTGTTGGTCAAAATCAGGAGCCAATGCCATGAAAGCCGATGTGGTAGACTGAAAATTGAATTTTTTATTTATGTCTCTGCTAATCTTAATCATTCTGGAATGTAAACTAAGCCTTTTAAAAACATTCTTTCATAGCAAGTCACTCATATGATTTAGGCATATATAAAATTAGTGATCATAGTCTACAATTACAGAACTTATCTCCCCAAACCACCTTTTGAAAAACAGATATTAATGATGGGAACAGAGAGAAATAAATGTTGTAGGAGATGAGGTGTAGAGCAAAAACTGAATACACTGAACTTTAAAAAAATTATACACTGCTTTGTTTACACATACAATAATCTTACATTCAAGTCTATTCAATGCTGTCTTGTGAATGATATTTTCCCTTTATAGAACCTCAGCCTATTGGATAAATATACCACCTCCATACCTCCTTTGCTTATGTTCACAAACCAAAAACTTCTGGTTGTTGCATTTTCAGCTCAGTAAAATTTTTTCTCAACTGGGTAACAGGAGGTGGTTCCCATATTAATGGTATGCTCACAGCTCGGTCTCCTTGTTAGCAGATCTTCCCATAGAAACTCTTGGATTTGCATGGAAAGTAGTTTTTATTGTTTCATATTGCAATAGACCCTTTTGTGTTTGTGGATGAAGACATACTAGAGTGCAGGAAACCACCTCTATTTCTATTTCCCTGTATACTGCACCTGAGAGAAGTGGAACAAGAATTAACGACCTGCAGGCTTCTGCAAAGCCTTCTGCTTCATTCCTAGCTTATTTCAGCTAGGAGCGGAATTGGAAGAGACTGGTCCCAGACCAGCCATTTTCCCCTTTCATCTTCTGCTGTGTGGATGTGCCAGCTAACACCACATCTATTTTGTACTTCAAATCCAGTGCACGCACACATACAGCCACTTCTGGTGTTTGCCATCTCCCACACACCCCTGGGGAGCACGCAAGGAAGAATGTGGAATTATCAGATCTTAATGGTGTCCGTTTTATACATTTTGCTTACTGTAAATCCATCCAGGGATTTACAAAAACCGTAGGGCTTATACAGAAATCATCCAAGAATTTCTGGGTTTTCCTCACTTCCGTGTGAGTCAGCTCATGTACAGAATCATCATCCCTATAAAAAAAAAGGATTTTTTTGCATTCTTTCTTCCTAAAGGATGTCATTTCCAGGGACTGTGGGAACAGCAGGCAGGTCTTTACCTTGCACTGGGTTCTGGTGCAGGGATGGACTGCTAGACTCCCTCACTGGAAATCAAATGATATTGAGTTGTGTTTCAGGGTTATTTGAAAGTTGAATACTTTCCTGAGGAATTGTTTCTGCAGTGATTGCCAATTTTCTGCTTGAGAGGTTTATGATCAAATAGTTTCTGGCAGGAGCTTTTTGTTGGGTTCTTTCAACTGCTGGTTTTCCGAGGACATGTGCTAGTGAATGTTCAAATTTCTTCTGCTGTTTCTGTTAACATTTACAGAACAAATTTCAGCACCTGCTAGAAGATGTGAAGCACTGATAACACATAGATGGAGAGGATATGGGATCAGCTGTGGCAGGAAATAATAAATAGAGTACTTTTTGACTACACAGCAGAAGATAAAGGTACAAATCCAGTGACAAATGCTAAATAATTTAACATTCAAAAGGAAAGGCTTGATATTTATTTTAAACTGACTTCAAAAGGGACCCAACTGGCTAGTAGGACACATCTGTCCTAAATATCCTCCCAGGGTGAGTTAATTTCCAATGCGGTTTTCAAGAAGTACATACTGACATCACTTTTAGACATCTGAGCATAGCTGTTATAAAAACATCTAAATTATAGTATTTATGCTGAGATGCACTTGTGAAATCAGGGGCAACTAAAAATCTACAGTTAACTCAGCACACAGCAGGCATAAAAAAACTTGCGTATGCTGGGGGAGTCAACATGAAGTGAGACACAGTGAATAACCTGGGACTTGCATGAGGCAATATTATAATAATAACAACTATTTGATTTCTCTGCTGTATGCAGCAGAAGGCTGAGTAAATGAGTCACACTTAAGTTAATACTGGACATAAAAATAAGCCATTAAAAGGCCGTTCCTATATCATTTGCATTTACAAGGAAAGCTGTTTTAAAACATGCATACTTAGAAAATTGAGACTAACTGTGGAGACTTGAGATAAACTGAAAAAAAACAGTAGTTACCATTATTGTCTTGAGATAATCCCAGCAGCTGAGGAAGTGGGATGCCCATTACAGTGGTGAGCAAGCAACTTTATTCATTGCGGATTCTTCTTTTTGTCATTTGTTTTAAATTGGTTTTGGTTTTCTTCCTAATTGAATGTAATGCTTGTGAGAGTTGGGCTGACAAGGTTGGAAAATTAAGTCCAATATGCTCGTTACTAAAATCAGCAGAGCAAAGGCAGAAACTGTGCAGCCTTGCCCAGCTAAAGATGCCCTCTGTGTTGTGAGCTGGGGGAGAAACCATTAGCATAACTCCAAAAATGTTCGTGTTTTCTCCGATGCAAATATCTTGATCCAGCAACTGCATTAAAACCATGTATTTACTGGGTAAATCTAGCTCTCTTTTACTTTCAGAATCAATTATATCTAACCTAGAGATCTATCTGTAAATCATTGACTATTATAATAATTGTCAGCCTTATCTCTATTATTATTATTATTATTATTATTATTATTATCATCATCATCATCATCATCATCATCACTCCCTTCAGAACCAACAGATTACTTTGTGATAGGTTGCGTACTATGTTTATATATTTAGGGAGAGAACATATGGGCCAGAGTAAAAGACAGGCCCCACGTTGGGGTGGACTAAGGCCAGAGCTCAGGAATCCTCTGTGGAGAAAACCCGTTACACACCAGTGAAAGTCCTTTCTCAAACAGTTATGATTCCCATTCATGAATGAGATAGGTGGCAGGTGAAGCAGGACCATTTTACGGAAGACTCACAGCACAGACAAATGAAGTGAGTTGCCAGTACCCGTCTTAAGGTAGGAATCAAGTGCAGCCTTTTTGGAGCATCTCAAACACACCTTTGTTTTATTTATTTTGCTCTTTCTCTTTTCTTTTCCGTCCATGTGCAACTCTCCTTTATGTCATGTACTCTGCTTCTTCTAACATGGCAACACTTGGCTTGTGGGGAACATTGGGCAGACCCGAATGACACAGTCTACCTCCCTCTGCTCTCTTCTGTCCCGGCGAGTATGTCCCTACTGGCAAGGTTTCCTCAGCCTCTGCCAGCAGTCCCCTTAGGCAGAAAAAACTCAGTATCTGAATTGTTTTCTCACCTTTCTCCTACCTGTTCTCTTTCTTCATTCCTTTATCAGTGCACAATTTCATCTTCCCTATGCCAACATTGCCACAGGAGGCAGAAAAAGCTTGCTCTGTTCACTCTCGTTTACTGCTTCTTGTGCCTGCTTTGCAGTTGTTTAGTTTCTCTACCCACACTATTGAGAGGTCTATTTCAATTTTCTTGTAGCCATCACTTAGAGTATTTGGTTTCTGCTTTGTGGCTTCCTATAGGAATCTGTAGCTCACATTTGTAATACAGTTTCCACATCTTTGAGCAACTTTCTCATTATTTGTTCAGAAATAGTATCAGTAATTACTATGAAAATCCTAAAGTGAGAGATCGTCCACCTTATTGTACCTTACCTCTTTCCAATATTTGGTGTGCACTGTTTCTAACTCTCCATTCCCAAATTTTGTCTTAGCCAAACCAAACACAAAGACAAGTAATGATTTGACACAACACTTGCATTGTATTTTTTCCAAGCACTGTTTTTTTTTTCCAAATCTAAACCAGAGGGAGGACAACTTATAAATGCTAAGAGATAATTAGTGACAGGGCAAAGATGACAGGAGTACACTGAGCTTTTCCAGCAGGGGAGAAAACGTTGCCTTCCAAGTAAAGGCTGAGGCAGTATTTCAGTTAATTCTTCTCAGCAGTGAAAAATTTGTTCAAAATAAGCCAAACAGGAAAGTACAAGGTCCCAGATGAATATACTTATTACTTTCTGTAACCTTCTCAACAAAGCTATCAAGGCTAATGGTAGCATTAATAGGAGAATGCAAATCAAAAGCAATCCCTGGAGCAATTTATATCCATTCAGCAAGAGGGAATGCAGGCTGGTCTCTGAAAATTAACACCTTGTCAGATGGGAATAATGATGAGAGAAACTCAGGATTACAGTCTGGTAGTTAAGACACCCTACGTTTTCTTCACTGGTTTCCTGTTACAGTCCTATAGCTTTAGTAAATGAGCAAGTCAAAGATCAGCCCCTGCTAATTGGGATGTAGACACTTGCAGGTCTACCTGCTGTAAAGAGTCACTAATTCTAAATTACTGCTTTCGAACTTGACATTGGGAGTCATGGTTACAGCACCATGTATGAATCACAAAGCTTCAGAGGAGAGCACCTAACAAGTCTGCTGTAATTCGCATACCAGGAGGAAAAAAAGAGGATACACTGTACTGCATATTTTCTCAGAATTAAATTGGTATTATGCCACCAGTCATGGGAACAAGAAAAAGAAGTTTCTTAACGGCAGTGGTCTTCTAATAAAACAAAACAGATATGTATTCAGTCCTGGGAATGTGCAGGTGGATGCCTTAAAACTGGCTGTCTTGCTGAATCAGAGGAACTTATTCAAAGCATTAGGTGAAATGCTAGCATTCTGGCATGGTGTGAAAAAGTATTTTAGTTTTGTGAATAATAAAAATATCCACAGCTTTAAACTTAAGGACTGGGACAAGGTCTATAGCACATTGCAAGACTGAGCCCATAATCTCAAACATAACAATAAATATCTCTGTGTCAGGACATTTTGGAACTTAGATTTTAGAAGATTGCCAATTCATTTTTTATTTCTATATTTCTCCTTGTATTCTGTAAGTTAAAACCTTCCTTGTTTTTCGCTAACTGAACCAACAGCTTTTTCAATACCAGCTTGATTCTTAGTACCACCTCTCCCACTGAAGATGCATACTTTCAAGATGGCCACGTAGTTAACCTTAACCGTACTGAGGAAGAGATGCCCCCCAAAAGTATTTCTTATCCTTTGTATATATTACATACAGAAATTTTTACCTATGTCTATCTTACCACACTGGGTAAGGACCACAGTTTTACTTTCTGAAAAATTGGAACACCACCTTTGTTGCCTTCCATGAGGAGAGAGGGAATTAATTTATTTACATATTACTTTTACTGTACCCTTTTCTTGCTCTTTCTAAAGGGACGTAAAGGATCTTACAGGACTGCAATATGTGCTGCATGGTTATTGGTAGTCAGTGATGCACTTACTGTAATTCAAGTATTTACCCTATACTTCCCATCTACCCTATACTTCCCATCTTCCTGTCTATGCCACAAAATTCAAATTCAAGAATATATTTATAGAGTCTTTACTCAATGCTTATAAAACAACTACACCATCTTTGGGTACCTTTTTTCCCAGGGAAAAAAGCAGACTTGCAACCTGTGACATCTGCTGGCTGTAATCATTGGCGAATGCATACCTTGTAAAACGCATGCCTGGGCAACACCACAGCTCCACGAACGTTAGCCCTTCTCTCAAGGTGCTTTGTGCAAAGGCCAGGTTTTGTGAACTACAGATTTTCAGCCCTTGAAAAAAATTACTTTGTGATACAATGCTGATGTTATCTGACAACCGATGTTAACTCTCCTCTCGACCGCTTCAGAGTCGCCCATGTAACCCCGCACAACGGATATAGCTGGTGTACAAGCACATGGTCAGTGCTAGCTGATAGGAAGGCACTGCCATCGGCCACTGGCCGTTTCAACACAAGAACAGCTGGCAGCATCTGCGTAAGCCCCCCTGGCCCCTTGCTCCTGCTGTAACCTCACAGCAGCGTTCTGCCACCTTTGCTGAACACGTGAGGGGACGTGACGCCAACTCTACCCCACCAAGCCTGATTAAAGAGGAGTAGACCTTGCAAAATGTACACTCTTCAGGGAGCAAAGCCTTTTTCAAATTCCCAGACACCCAGGGAGCGTTAGAGTCTGCCACAGGAAAGAGAGCTAAAGCTCAGCCCTGCCTGGGGACGCTTTTGCAGGAGATGATGCCACCAATCTCCCTGCTACTTCTGGGAATTCTTCCCAGTGGTCCTCAGCACTTCATCTGTACCTGAGGAGGACGGCTGAAGGAGTCATCCCTTGCCCAAGGCCATTCTGGCTCTGTGCAAAGGGAGCCTGGGACAGCTGCTGGAAGCTCATTGACTAATATCACAAATCCTTAATTGTTAGGATTTACCCAGGTTTTTAGGGTTGCCTTTCAAGTCTATTCTATATGGATACCAAAAACCATATGTGCTCTTCCACAAGTTTAACCAGCAATCACACGCAATTTAAACCTTAACTAATGTTAATAGAATCTTTATTGCCGACTCTGCTCTTTAATACCAGATCTGGGAGTGATCTTGCAGACATGAAAAGAGTCCCATTGACTTGACATTTAGTACTACACAGAGGTAATAATAAGACCCAAAGAGCATTCAATTTTTAAAGAAGAAAAATCATATGTAGCCATTATTTATTTATCTATAGAAAATAATATACTTTTAAATATGTTTTAAAAACACAGCAGTAGGATCACAAATGCACAGAAGTGGCAGTGATTCAGAGAGATCTTCTGGGAGATTCAGGGAGGAGAGAAACACATAATTATTAACAGGTTATTTTCTTAGGCAGTTTGAGTCCTCCAAAAATTTCATCTATAGAACTTTTAAAATTTCTGTGAACCAGCTATTGCCTCAGTGGAGCAATAGAACCCATTGTAAAAGTAATTGAGAAACCTGTAGTAGTCAATATGAAAACTGTGACCCTTCAATAGCAGTGAGTTTAACAGGAAAGTTTTCAGTCCAGAACTTATGAGCTCCCCTGAGTATAGCTGTGAAGCATATATGTTTCTTAAACTACTGCTATTTTGTCCAAAGAGCTTACAAGGTTTCTTGCCAAGCCCTCCAAGGCCTTGCAGGTCTTAAATACTACATCAGAGACTCAATTTTATGCTCATAAAATTTATATTTTCTTTTTTTGGGGGAAAAAAAAGACTGTTGTTTCATACTGCAGATTCCAGGAAGGATTTGAGTTGTTTGGAAATGTTGCTGATCTCTGTTGCATGTATGCAGAACTGGAACCAGACAGGCATTTTATTTCAAGTAATCAGAACTCAAACATAGCAAACTTTTTGTGCTAGACAAACAGTTATTCCTGTATTTTTATTTGGTGGCAAGAGAGAATAAGAACCTTTATTTGAAGATATTTTCTACAGCTTCATAATCAGCTTAAAATGCCTCATCCTATCTCACATTATTATTTTCAGTGCATACAGTCAGGGCATATTTAAAGTAGATCTTGAAACAACATCTGTACTATCATGCCATGCCTGAGAAAAATCCCTTTCTTTATGCTGTCTGGGTCCTGACATTTTTTATTGGATTTTTTGAGTCTAAAGTTGACATTTGAAGTAGGAATGATTTGTAGAAATAACAGAAAGATTCATGAATATGGAAAAGAATAATAACAACATTTTGTCCACTGACACTAAGGGGAATCAGGGAGCCCTGAAATTAGAAAGAGTTTTTCAGACTATCTCAAGGAAGGCTCTTCAAGGAGAGGGGCATTTATTATTATAATTATGATCTCTATTTGTAAGGATGATAATGATTTAATAATAATTCTTATTTTAAGAGTATGGAGAGGCCTCTAGCAATCAAATACTATTGTGTTAGACATGATGTAAAATTAAGTAAATGTTAATACCAGACATGAGGAATATGTTTGCACTGCTAAACAAAAGGGGCCATGGAACAAGGCTGAACACCATATCCCTCATCGCATGCTGACGGATATACCTAAGTTTTTTGAAGCACATAAGTTAGAAGCATGCTTCTACAGAATGAGGGAGAGGCATTGATATTCAGATAGTGTTGTAGACCCCAAAACCGTCTGGCCAAATAAGCTGGCAGTGGAGGAACCGATAAAAAGCTGACCTTGTAACAAAGAGCGTTTTACTTATATTGAATCTCATTTAGAGACAAGACAAGCTAGACGGAGGCAATTTCAAAGAGCACATCATGTAGGAGGGCAAGGGAAGAGCTGGCTTACTGTGGTGGACGTGATGAAGCTCCTCGCTGGGCAGAGAAAAGTTCATTGTGTGAAGCACTTATGAGCTTATAAAAAGACTGGCAGGGCAGAAGAGTCAAAAGAAGAAAACGGAAAAAAAGGCCCTCTCCTAAGGAAGGACAAGCACCAGGACACAAGAAAAAATACCAGAACCCAGACTGGATGCAGACCTGGAGGGGCCCAGGTCCAAGTGTTACACTTTGGACACATAGCAACTCTGCTCTGGGAGCAGTCATCCTTAATGGGTGTGGAGATATGCCACTTAACCCCACGGCCAGAGATCATTCATTCTCTGGCACTCTTGTCTTAGCAGGATAGACAGAGAGATGAAGTAAAAAGATAGATAAGGAGAAGAGGAATAAAAAAAAAAAAAATCAAGCAACGTAGGATACTTTTGAAGAGATGTAAAGTACATAGCAAGTCCTCATTTCCCCAGTGATTCTGATGACTGGTTCAAATGTTCAGGAAGGTGCTAAGTTTTCAGATACTTTCTAGTTTCCAGAGGAGCAGACAGTGATAATAGACTGATTCTCTGTCCTTTATGTCTGTTAAAAACAGTTTTCTCCACCCTCTGAAACTCTAATCATGGCCAATCGAAGTGAAAGTTACTTAGTCTCTTTGGGATGGGATGCCCTGTAGGCCAGCCTCCGTGATGTTGCAATTCAGCACAGACCGGTTTCCAAAGACTCCAAAACGTGAGGAAAGGCAACGGAGAGAAAATGCAAAAATAATGAAGTGTCTATAGTGTCGTGTTGAAAGATGAACGCAGACATGCACACTGAGTGCTTGCCGTGCAAACAAACATCCACAGCACACCTCCACCTGACACCGCTTGCCTGGCCAACAGACCCGCTCTCCAGAGCGTGCTGTAAGAAAAGATACAAATCCTTTCTGTGACTGTGTATGAACACTACACTCAGTGAACGAATTCATTTTTTAAGGCTCTCCTGTCAGGCAGAGGAAACACTAGAAAACAAGTACAAGTTTAGCAAGAAAAATATCTAAAGGAAAACCATACAGTGCTGGCAAATAAGAATACTGATTACCTTAAGGTTTATTTTGTATATAGCTTAATTTTTCACCAATCATCTGATGCACTAGAAAGTCTGGTGTTTGCATTTAACTTTCTATTTTAGTTTTTTTTTACTTTGTTGCACTTAAATCAGCTCTAATTTGTACAAACATTTACTTAATACCAACCATAAATTGTGAAACAAGGAGTGCTTGCAAGGCAGCAGTTAAAACAGCGCTCCTTCTCTCTTGGGATGCCATTGCTTCTACAAACATGGATTCAGCCTCTCACAGTATGTGGAAAATATGCCAAAGAAATACAGTTAAATGTTAGATTTACCCTCTGGTGTCTTTCTCCTACATATTGTAGGAGCGGTAGCAGCCACCAAGGAAAACGGGAAAAGTGCAAAAATATTTAAATAAGTCACTTACAGAGCAGGAATGAAATCTGGCAGCGGTATTGTTGCATTATTCTGTGAAACAAGAGGCAACTAGAAGTGCTCCATGTTTTTTCACTGCTCATGCTGTATCAGACATTTGGTGGGTAGCAGCTGTGCAATACCACTGTAGTCTCATATTTGTCTGCATTCCAGTACCACCTTTATTTTTTCATACCATAACTTCCTTAAACTTTTCAGCATTTGATGTAAATTTTCCAGGCTTCTCTCTCTCTACATTTAAGAATAGGCAAAGGTAAATCAGTCATTTGGAAAGGAGAATAGAATGACATGTAGTAAATATTGTGAAAACCTATGTGAAAAAACACCGAATAGTTGTAAATAATTTATCATAGATTTTAAAACAACACGGAAAACCTAAAAGTTAGAGCTTCCAGCACACTTGCAATGTTTCGATACTTCATCCTTTTGTATATTGCATACCTCCTCACCTCTTTTGTCTAACTGTGGGATTGGGACTGTCTTTTCTGTATATACATTTTTTTCTGTAGTGTCTCACTGTTGCATAAGGGGATTGAAATTTTTTGTAGTCCTCTAGAACTGAAATAAACAAACAAATAAATAATTCAAGCACATTCAAGCTGGGAAATATCAACAGCTAGAATAGAACAAATTACTTTAGTTATGGACACTTGGTGTCTAATTAGAGTATAGGTTATTACATCTTAAGTACAGTGCCTCTGCCAGCCCCCACCAAAGCAGCTGGGTGAGTTCAGATGGCTGCAAAAAGCCTTACTGAAATCACTGAGGAAAGGCTAGTAACAGAAAAATAATAATACAGTAATAACATAATACTCCTTGGTTCGTGCTCTGTTTTATGCAAGCCAGGTATATAGAAGTTGTTGTTAAACGTGAAAACTACACAGCTGGCTGCCCTATGCTACGCCAGACTATGCGGGCTATTCTCTATCCATTGTGCAAAAGCACTGGTGTTAAGTTAGCCAGCCCTGGCACACATCAGACAGTTAAATTAGTCCCAAAATGAAACTTATCTCCCTGTGTTATACTTGAGAAAGTTGCTACCAGGAGTTGGAAATGAAAGAGTAAAGTAGTAATGAGCACCATAAAACAATTTTATACAGATGAGGCTTAAATAAAAATAAATAAAGAAATTGGTTCTTTTGAAACTAGTTTCCATAAATGGAAACAGGTTAATTACCTACTATTATTCAATAATACTGAGGACTATAAGAAATAAATAGAAATGAAGAGCCCTGAGAGAGAGAAGGGAAAAATGAAATCAGAATATCTAAATAGGGCAAGAAGCTAAAGGTTCCAAAGGAAGGGAAGAAAAGTCTTTGACTTAGTACTATGTCAATTCAGGATATACTGAAAAAAACAACCAACCAAACAAACAAACAAATAATTAAAATCAAAATGAAAGAAAAAGACAACAACCTGTAAGATTTAATGTAGATTATAGAAATAGAAAAATAATAAATCTATATTTTTTTGTTGGGGGATACAACCTCAGTTTCTAATCAGTGTGGGTGAACTGGGCTCTTTATATTGTATGCTTCTGTTACAAATCTTTGATTGTTTTTTATTAAAAAGTTTACTTAGATAATAAAAATACCCCTACTATTTTTGCATACAAATTAAGTTTCAGAGAGAAAAGAGATTGATCAATTTGCTGTTATTATGAGATGGATTTTTAGCCCTAGTTTAACAATTTTTCTATTAGCATTCCTCTCACTAGCAAATATATATTCAAAAGATAGCAGATCTTCAGCTAGTACAAACTGGAATTGCTGTATAGTCTTCAGTACAGTCACACTGATTTACACCACCTTAACATCTGGCTTATTGTTTCTATTACCATTTTTCTATTACTTGATGCTGCTTCAATTTTCTCCAAAGCCAGAGAGATCTAAGTTATAATAGGCAGTTACTTATACTATTGGTAGATAATAAAATAAAAAGAAATGGTTCTAATGGCTTCCTTGGCACTTTATGGGTATGCAGCAAAACAAAGACAAGGGTGTTACTCTAATGAGATTACAGTCTATGTTATATGTAGGCTAATACTATCCCCTATTCAAATTTCCCGGTGCTTCATATTCTTAGGTCCTTTGCAATTTCTGCAAACTGTTTTGGCTGAAATGTTAGGAGAGAATGGTGACCCAGAGCAGAGACAGATAAAGGCAAACAGGACTTTGCTGAGGAAGCAAAAAAATTGAAAGAGGCTGTGACTGGGAGCTGGTAAAACAGGCAGAGAGTTATTTGGCTAGCTTGGACAAATGGTTGAAAACCATGGAGAAGCTTGTTGCTAGAGCTTAAGCAACCTGGAACAGAGCAATAGGAAATGGAGAAATAACAGGGAGAAGAACTGCATGAGACATGCTGGGATGCAAAAGGATGGGGAATGGCCAGAGAGGAAGCGAGACTGCTAAAAGAGCCAAGGAGGGAGAATAGAGGTGATCTCAGACTAACGAAAAGCTCAGAGAAAGACTAGGACTGGGACCCAAGGGGAAGGGACGTGGGCATCAGAAGAGTGGAGAAAGGAGCATTGGACATGGATGGGCCAGTGGGACTGGTATGACACATCTGAAGAATGCAAGTTGGGGCAATGAGGGCAAAGAAAATGAGAACAGGAAGAAGAACTCAGAAGAGAGAAAACAGAGTGATTGAGCGGGGCCAGATAACAGATATTTAAGCTTGGGGAAACAGGCAGAGGGCTGAAGAAACCACTGCAGAGCCCCAGGGGGAAGCCACAGCTTCCAGCGCCGTGATGTGCTGGCATTTATGAACCCATGCTGCCCAGTGGCACAGGAAGCACCAACAAACAAAAATTCTCCCCCAGGTTTCCCCCCAAAACAGTCACTGTGTATACCTCATACATCCAGAAACATAAGCTCTGTGAACACAATGGGGAATTACATCATCTATTCACTTCTGAATACGGTTCTGGGGAAGGGAAAGTTCCAAACATCTTTCCTTCTTTCTGCCTTCTCTGAGGCTGATTATTGTTTCATTATGGTTAACGTGAAATTTGCCACGACCTAAAACCATATGCTATATAGCAAGACAATATGCAAGATAAGAAAGAGAATTCTGTTTTAGTAAAAAACTATGTATAACACAGCTGGCCAAACTGTGCTAATGCTGTTTTGAAGAGATGCCGCTGGGAAAGGCAAAAGACAGACATTAATTTTTCCAGTACTACATTCTCCCTGCTCAGCTTCTTGTTTTCAACTCACTCCTTCCCTCAACCAAAACTCCTGCTCCAGCCACCAGATCCAACCCCCATCACACCCCACTCTAAATAACAGCACTGAGGGAGTTTTCCGCTTACTCTGAGATTCACAACTTACCCCCACAGCCCACTCTTTCTTCAGAAGCCAAGCACATAGATTATGGATCAGAGTTTTCGCCCATGGCCTGGCTAGTACAACCGCTGCCTTTCACCAGGCCTTCATCCCAGGAGGAAGAGCTGGAAGAAGGAGCAGCCCTGGTGTGCCCTGGCCCCAGCTTGATGCTCAAGGGACCAGGAGCCAGAATGCACAAGCTCAGTTCAGACGCAGCCTGTGGAAAACTCTTTTACCAGCTTCACATCTGTAAATAGTCAATATAGTAGCCAGCAATGTAAATGATTTCGCTCTCTCCCTTCTTGGCGTTGGCATTGTTGTTACTGCCTAACACAACGAACACTCTTTCTATCTCTTGGCAAAATAGAAATTCTTTCATATTGCTCCTTTTTAAACCTGGGAACATTTGCAGTTGTGGTCAAAGTACCACATGCGAAAAAGTCTAGAAAACCCACATTGCTTTGTTGAAAATGGATCTTGCTTATTACAGCCTTGTAGCTGTCAGTGCTTGGTGAGCAGTTGGGGAATTACTAATCTAGATGAAATGAGAACAATTTTTAGTAACCATCATAACGGAATAAACAGCAAGTGAGAGGGAGAGAGTCAGTGAAATGATTGAAAATTCATGGGGGAAAAGTGTCTTGACAGCTTACCAGAAAAGTCCATTAAAAACCACAGTCCTTCAGATCAGCTGCTTCTACATTCGTGCTCTTCAGCCCATACAGTTATTTCTTTAATTGTCTTTAAAAATTGTCCAGCCATCAGTTGGAACTGATGCTTTTGTCTTGTTGCTATGATTTCTTGAATTCTTAGAAAAGATTACTTTTTAAAGAATTTTTTCTTCTTGCCAGGGTTTTTGGTGTATTTGTTGAATGATAAAAGAAGAGAAACTGGAGAAGTCTATGTTTTGCATACAATAGCCCTGAACTTTTTCTCCCCCCCAAAAAGGCCTGATATATGATTGAAAGGTTGAAGATTGCTGTTTGTACTGAAGGAGAAATGGAGGCTGGTTTGTTATAGCAGCACTCCAACAGGCTCACTTGAAATAGTAGTGCTGTGCTGCTTTTGCAGCACTACTGCTTGAGTGACTGACAAACCTGTCACAGCACTTCCACAAACAGCAGAGAAAGGCACACATTTCCAAGCGGATAGTTTTCACAGAAAGCTTATACAGCAACCAGTTATTCCCTTTCTTAAAGAATAAACCTTGTTCTCCAGATATGACTAATACCCCTCTGAATATTTTTCTTTCATCTAAAGTTTAATGGCTTCCTTGTTTATATTTGCAGAATTCCATTACATTAATGATAAATCACATACCTTTGAGCAACTTGACATGTGTTTATTATATCCATTTTTATCTTTTTTACTTTGGAGTGGTTAATTCTTTGGCACAATGTGTTTCTCATAAATCCCTGTGTATTTTTTTCATGAATAATATATAATATATAGATGGGTTTGTGGGTTTTTTTAATGAGTTTGCATAAAAAGCTTTTATTTGTGAAAGGACTGACTGAAAAGGAGCAGAAGATTAGGAAAACAGCCATCTCCTTAAAGTGAAGGTTGGGATTTATGGATGACAGAAGAGACAAAACAGACCTTATTTCCCTCTGCCTTTAGGCTTGTTCCCTTTTCTCTCCTGTTTCAACCAACTGCCGCAGCCTTCAAGCCCTCCACTTTTCTGACAATTTACCAATCCCTTGCCAAGATACTAAGGTGGTTTTAAGCTGCTGTACTTTGGGAGTCTGTTGAATCTATTTGGTCTCTCGACTGCCGTGATGCTGAAAGGAAATTGCACTTTTAAGCAGCTTTTGTTTCATAATTCAAAGGTGGTGGAAACTGAAACAATAAATTAAAAAGGTCTGAGACAAACAACAGATCAGAGAGATTGCCCATATGAATAAAGAGTAAAAGAAAATGTACTAAAAAACTCTGAATGAAAGGATGGAGCTGCTAAAAGCTCCATCGGAGTAGCTGAATCTCTTTAGAAATGCCAAAAAACCTGGAAGAAAACTCACATGACATTTTCCTCTGCATGTAATGAGGAGCAGTAAATGGAAGACATCAGGTATTTTTCATGGTTGGCTGGTTCCACAGCATCTGATTTGCCTAATAGCTTGTACAGAAACTTAGGTATTACTGCTCCCCAGTCTATAAATATATTTCACATGCATCTGATTTTTATCAGATGAGACAAAAGGAAGGTGAAAAAACAGAGTACTTCAAGACTAATCAGAGGCTGAAAAGTCTACCTTACAACTTATAAAAACCCAGTTCCCAATTGGATTTAGAATAAAATAACTCAGAATAAGACTATGTAGACATCAAGCTTTCATCCTCTGCCTTTTGCTGTATAATGCAAGTTACACATTTCTGGGCAGACTCTGACCTTCCAAACAGAAGTGAATATCTAAAAGTACATAAAAAAACCCCAAAAACCTGTGGCAAAAGGGCCACAAAACTCAGTGTTCAAGATGAACAAAATAATATGCGCTGTGGTACTTTCTCTGACAGAGCACTGACTTAGGCAATGCCTAGAAAATAGGAAACATGCAATAGAATGAAAGGAGTCGCATTATTTCTCACAGTTTCTGAGTGCCACTGGTACACAGGCAAGGAGAAATATGACAACCTTGTTAGCACATGAGAATTCCTCACAGGGCTATAGACAGTGCTCCCACAAAAGTTGGGTTGACAGTCCACATGAAAGCAAGGGAAGCAGTACTTCTCCCAGGATGGGTGTCGGTATATAAGTCACTGTGTTGCTATAGGATTTTTAGCAATTCTGAAATTATGCTCTGGACAACACAAGATAATATCTAATACTTTCTTTTACATTCGATAAAATTTATAACTATACGTTTATAAAAGGTATTTTACCTACTTGGAAATTATGCCAGTGCTTTGAACATTGCCCGTAGTACAAATGGTGATTTAAGGTAGCTACGGAGAAGGCAAGAGTTTGGGAAACTAAATAAGGTGACTTTAAAGAGGTCCCAGCCCTGAGGAACTGGGACAGAAAAGTGAAAATCCTATGGACAACAGATGTCCTCCAAGCAGGGTGTTGCACAATCTGCTTTCATCATTAAAACAAAAAAAAGTTAGACCATTGGCTCGTGACAGAAGGAACCAAATCAGCCTGAGTGGATTGGTACAAAAACTGTCATGTCTGTTCCTTTGAGTGACTGTGGCTATCTGAAACACAACGAAAACAGCTTGCCAGGACTACCAAAGGAAACTGGCAAATTGTCCTAAGACCACAACCTCATGCTTTCAGTTAAACGTATATGGCTTACAAGTTGAAAACAAGCTTAGGAGAACATTAATAGCTTCAAGCGCATTCTCTAGAGCATATGATAAAAACATAATTAGGTCTGATAAAAAAGAAACTGTTGGATAAACTGTAGATGGAGCAGCATTTTAAGACAGAGGAAACAATTAGTCTGTTAGCACAGGGTGGTTGGAAGCTCATGCACATAGCCACTACTATCAAGCCAAGGGAAATCTCTCAAATCCAAAAGGAATTCTCTTTAAAGACAACAGAGAGCAGTAAGTTTAACAGATTATATAAAGGTTGTTTAAAAATGTTAAACAAAAAACAAACAAACAAACAGAAAAATACAACCCAAGAAACACAGAATAGTATTTTACTGTGGCCTCTACTGACTAGCAGTACTGGGAAGCTATCAAGACACACTATATGTGCTAAAACAGAAACCAGGACAAGCAGGAGAGTGTGTGCTGGGGGTGCATGAAAAGCCAGCCCAAAGTAAGTATACACATACACATACAGGATATGTGGAAAACTGTTTTCTTGCATCACTATTATTCAGTTTTTTGTGAAATAGTTTCTTTTGAAAGACAGTGACTGTGCATGTCGAAGATGGTTTACTGTTAGGTGCAGTATACTCGATGTAACAGTAACAGTCTACAGATTTAGTTAACATTAATTTAAACAGTCTTCAGTAGCATTTATTTAGTTATTTAATGGAAAGTAAATTTCCTAACTTTCATTAGTCTCAGAAACCCTGATCTGACAGATTGGTAAATTAAGGAGTAGAACAGGTTACAGGGTAAGATCCCAATGATACATACCATTTTTCAGGGACAGGATGCATGGCAGATACAGTGAAATACCAGTTACCACCTTCTGACACTCATCTAACACAACACAGGGAACAAGGAGGTCTTTGACAACAGGAATTCAGGAAAGAAGAATTCGGTGTATGCAGAAATATAAGGAGAAGTTAAACACAGCAACAAGAGTTAGCATAATACGGGGTCCTGGAAGCAGCGAAGGCTTCGGGTAAATGACAGAATACGAATTTCTATCGAGTACTGTGGCTGCAGGCAGTAACAGTTGCCCAACAGCTTGCTCGGAGCCTTGTAAGGTTGTTATCCCCCCTTGGACACATCCTGAGGAGGAACGGACAACTGCATTTTCACCAGCAAGTGGAAGATAAAAGAAAAGTGTGCTCAAATTTGTCTGCTAAGGTTGCACACAGATAGAAGTCACAGATAGGCAGGTAGGCCCCAAGACATTATAACATCAGAACAAACGAACTTAGCACCAGAGTCTCAATGCAATTCCAAGCATCACAGTGCCTAGGGACTAATTTTAGAACAGGACCTGTGTTTTGAGGCAGAAAAAGAATAGCAAAAATAGCACAAACACAGATATCACAGGAAAGCTAAGGATGGAAGAGGAGGAATTAAATCATACAAGTAGGAGTCACAAGATCCTGTCCAAAATAGGATTAATCATATTACCTCCATGTGCTAACTTTTACCTCAGAGATGAGTGAGGCATAAAACACTGAGATGGGATCAGAGAGCAATTTAGGTTCCAGGAGGAAAATATGTACTTAATTCTCAGCCAGCTAATGAAAAAAAAAAACAAAAAACCAAACAAAACCAACTGATAAATGTTACTGCTTTGCTGTGTGCCCTTAAAGGAAACCCTGTTGTCTGGACATATGTAACACAAGGGTTAATACATGTAAACGAGCAAAGGGCTCCTTTTAAGTCCTTTCTAAGATTTTCCCTACAGCGCTAGCAGAAAATATATGGAAATATTACTCTCTCACCTAATTCATGGGGTGTTTGGAGGATTAATTAGTTAATGTTTATGCAGTGCTTTGAAGATCAAAAGCATGGTATAAGCACCAAGTGCTATTGTAAGAGGCCACAAGAAGCAGGAAATGAGAAACCTCCATCTCATAAAAGGAAAGAGTTTGGTGCTTGTCAGTTGTCAAGTGTTCCCTTCATTTGTTAGGTCTTTCCTTCAGGAAGACCATCTTTATGTTCTTCTTTAAGTTGCTAAGGGTTACATTTCAATGGCTGTGAACTAGAACTAGCAACAATAGCTCTTCAGAGCATTAGGCAGCTGGGAAGAATGGCATTACTGCTACCCAGCTGCACCTTCTGCTTCTTTGCAGTGGAGGAAAAAGTAGGGGTGAAGATCCAATAACAACATGTTTTGGGTGTTACCATCCTGCCATTGATGTAACCATCCAAAAGTCTAACGTAGTGGTAAAGAGTAAATACCACAGACCAGAAGATGTTTTCTGTAGCACATTCACCATCAGATGGAGTCTTTAAGTCACAGCTGCTCATCCTCTGAAAGATCAAGCACAATTTGTTGGCTTCTGAACAAGCTGCGGTTTGCCTTTATGGGCACGCTAGGGTCAAGCCCCAGAGCTGCAGGTGTGCAGTAGCTACAGCTAAGTTTTCTGCTCTGGTTGGGAAAACCAGATGGTCAGGAAGCCTGTTCAAAATCAGATAATATTTCCAGGTGGAAAGGGAGAGCTTGTCTAAGAAATCTCAGAAATGGAAGTACATTCTAACCTGGTTTATGCAAAAGGTCAGATTAGATAATTACTGTGGTCCAAGCAGGCCATAGCTAAGGTCATGTGCCAGCCCTCATGGTGTTACGAGAGCAGGAACTCCTTCACCCATGTGAAATGTACATTGGCTTTCGCAATACAAAACACTGAAATTTGCCTAACTACTGCATGAGCTACGTCCTGACAGGATGCTAGCCTCACTATCACTAAATTAGGCCTAAACGTGGGAAATATGTAACTGATATATCTTAGATGTCAATTGTACTTTATAGTTTGTAAGTAATAACTAGGTACAAGCAGAATATATACACAAGATATCCTGCAACTCAAGTAAGTTTAATGTAAAAGTGTGACTGGAGGAAAATCACAGGGTAAAAAGTGCAGTGATATAGAGAACAAACTGCTTATTGCTTAATGATTGTCTCTCTGTAACTTTACGTACAAGGACTGGTGTTTGTCAAGGATTAAGCCTGTGAGAGACTGGTACTTGGGAGTGATGAGCAGGAAGGAGCCATG
>JAOBAS010000013.1:27476300-27487713 GCA_025311575.1 Elanoides forficatus | reverse complement strand
GCATCCAGCGCTGTTTGCCTTTGTTCTATAATAAACTTATAAAGTTCATGAAATTAAGCGTGAGTACATTTCTCACAACCCATAATCTCCTCTCCCACAGAAACTGAGGTGAAGGATCCAAAGCTCTTTCTAGTTTCCTGGACTTTTTAAATAAAATATTTCAAGAGATGTCCCTGCTTTCTAATCTGCTCACAGTGAGGCTTCACTTTTCATTTTGAGTGTTTCACACTTCTGACTCAACTATATATATTAGTTTAATTTTATATGGTGGGAAAAAAAGCAAAAAATTCATTAACAGCCACCAGTATTTTAGTATTCTGCCTCACACTACATACATTCCCAGTTGCATTTACTACTGGTGAAATTACAGTCTAGAGCTCTTACACTTTTTATGCTCAACAGTGCAGCACACATACCCTAAGGAAAAACAAAGCAAGTGAGTTTAAAATGCCTTCAGGGTAGTGTTCAGTACCTCTGTTGAGATATCCCATTGCTCCGCTTGCCTCATCAGAGTACCTCAAGTTGAACTGCTTCCTCTGTATGGAACATAAAAATCAGCTTTATCTGAGGAAAGTGAAGATCCTTGGGAAAGGAAGAAGAGCACAAGGATTTGAGTGAGCTTCCAAGGCTCCTGGGCTGGGCCAACTTTTGGCCTGCCCTGGACATCCTGTGTGTTTGTTTCAATGCATAAAGTACAGAGCCACCACCTCCCAACAAAATTAAGTTCCTGAGAAGAGAGATTTCTATCCAGCAACACAACAAGATTCTGGCAGAAACTTGTTATCCTGAAGCTTCTTCATAAATTCTTCCTTCACTCTTTACTTCTAGTTGAACTGGATCACTTTAAAAAAAAAAAAAAGACAGAGTTCAGCACCAGTTCCTTTGGTGTTAAATGACTGGGCTTTAAATGAATCTTTTGGGTTACAGGAAACCCTAAACTAACTTGACTGTCAGGTGCATCATAACTTAGTTAACACAAAGGCATGGCAGCAAAACAGTTAAAGTGTTTTGCTTCAGATCCTACTTCTTGAGTTCAAGACTCATTGGGGACTGTCAGAAAGACCTGCTGCCATTTGAACTGGCTCCAAATAGATAGCTTATCGTCAGGCAGGAGACTTAAACACTGGCCCCATTACTCCTTTGAGCATAACTGGAATCAGGCGCAACTCTACTTAACCCAAATTAATCTGTCAGGATGGCTTGCTTCAAGCAGCCTGCAGGTAGCAGTAAGCCTGGGAACAGTAGATGGGGAATTTGCTTAAAAGTCTCTTTAGCTGTAGACTATTCAGTAACTACTGATCTTAGGGTAACTGTAAGTTACTAGAAAAGCTGGAGTGTTTCCCAGGTTAGTTTTATATAGGTTCAAAATCTTGTTCAGTGCAGAGGCACATGCTGGAAATAATAAATCTCTTCTAGTCCTAGAGGTAACAGACTTAAGGTCCTTTTCTTTTTCTTTCAGCAAAACTGCAGCAGATCCACCAGTTTCTAAAAGCTAAAGGTTTCCACAGAACAAAAAAGCATTTTGAAAAGGCAACCTTGACCATCTCCCTCCACCCTGGGAAGAGGAAGCTCCTAAAAGGATTGATGGTTCCAAATGGCTGTGGGGGAAGCTGTAATCTGCATTTAAATAGAAAGATTCCCAAGTGCCCAGGTATTCATTTTTCTCTTTATAGCAGGAGGCAGAGCATTTTTTATGTGTACATTTTAATGTTAAAAGGACACTGTGGTGCAGGTCTGTGGTTTATCTCACTAGTGCACAGCCAGCCAGGTATAACTTTACCTGCCAGAGTAACACTGAACATTTGTCCTGAGCAACACCCTAAGAAACAAATATGGCTAGAAGGCAGAACTGTGTGAGGCTTTTATCGTGCAGCTAATGTAGAAAACACACACAATCACAAAATATAGTGGCAGGACCAGGTTCGTAGAAGCTCATGTGCAGGGGCAGGACTGAGCAAAGTAGGAACTGGGAATGAAGACCTGGGCAGAGCTGGCTGACTCATCAAATCCTGTCCCTTGCTATTGCAGATGATTCATGCCTTCCTCACATATGAAATGGCAACCAAAAGGAAGCCCCAAAAGCTAACCATCTGGAAGAAAAGAAAATCTATTGAGATCTTATACTAATGTACACCAGAAAAATAAAGCAGAACAAAGTCTATGCAATCCCCAGTCAAAAGCCTGGGGAGGCCACATAAAACTGATAGGCACAAAACTCAAGGGATTTGAAGGAATCTGAGCAGATTTCCCTGAGTATGTAAAATCCCTCACTGCACTACTGATGAGTTAATATTCAGATAACTATGTCAGGTGAAATTGCTTAATTAGAGCTCTAATTAGTTTCCAACCATTCAGAAAAAAATATTAAGAAGACTCTCTTATTTTAATTAAGAATTCATTTTCGATGAGCAGCTGATTCTATCAGTCACTGACAGCTACATGGAGGATGACATATTTATGTGTTTATATTTTTGCATCGCTATATATTCACACCCACAATCAGATTGAATGTGTGACATATTTAAGGCTCAGTTCTGACAGATGCTTAATCACATCAGTAATCCCATGGGTTTACACGAGTAAATGTTTGCAGTGTAGAGACCCATTTAGACTTTGCTGTTATTATGTGAATTTTCACTGTGACTATGACCCCCCAAAATGGCTCAAGTCCCATGTGTTATATGTCCCATATAGAGTAGGAGGTCCCGGTTCCTCTCTCTGATGCAATGAATCTCAGACAGCTTATGGAAGGTGAAGCAGCTTTTACAGATACTCTCTGCATGAAGAACACCTGTAACCCTGCTACTTACTGCTTTCTTCCAAAAGGTGAGAGATGTAGAGAGAAACAGCACGTAAGCGAGCCTAGCTCTCTCTCTTCTCAGCCAGCCTTTAGGAAAATAACTGGTACTGTTACATTTGGTATGGATCCTGGTGCGGTTCTTGCTCTCAGTGCTTACCTTTCAGTGTGATCGCTTTGGAGGGAAAGATAGAAGAATGCTTTACTTGGTATCTTAATTGCAAGCTAGATACACAACCATGCAGGAATACGAAAAGATTAAGCTTTTCTAATATATATATACACACAGTGGTAATTTCCCAGTAAACCAACCAAACCAAACTGAGACATCTTCAGTATTTAAATACCTATTGGGCATGCAAGGAGTTCCTGGCTCACAGGTATCTAACTGGTCCTTTAGGCAACTGCACCTCTTTTGGATCCAGCCTTGTTCTTCTGCTTCTGCTGGGCATTGCCTAGAAGGCTGTTAGAAAGTGCATTGCAACCACGCTGCAAATGCTGACTCTCCCCTAGGGCTTCCCTTCTACAAAAAGTTTGGCCAAACAACTTCATAGGAATTAGCCAAAGTTACTATATTGTGAAACATAACCCACTTTTATGTCTTAACTTACATGAAAGTGTAGCTTTGTATTATTTAAATTTTCCCTTTGTTCTTTTAAAGTACAACATTCGTGAAATGATGATTAAAGAGTTGTTCCACTCTTTCCTCTTTCTCATTGCTGCACTGAACCTTCTTTTGATAATTGCGAAAACATTTAAAAATCATTAAAGTAGCTAGCACCTTATTAACAAACATCTGTTATTTCCGAACTTCTAAGAGCCTGAAAAATCGGTATGCAGTGAGATGACTGTTAGGTACATGTTCATCCCAAACCCCAGGCCCCCAGTTGTGTTGCTGAGCACAACTGGGTCAGGATCCCTCTGTAACTGAACTTTCTGCTTGTAGGTGAGATGAGGCAACGGCAGCGATTAGACCCAAGAATTTTTGTAGACCCACATGGACTTCAGTGCTGTCTGCACATATCTCATGGTCAGAATTGAAGCTGCTAGACGCACTCTCAGGCCTAAGAAGAGTTTATGCTCCAAATACATGACAGCTGTTAATAAATAATTATTAGAATAATTATTAAAATATTAAAAAATCAAAAAATCTGATGTTAATATCCATAATAATGAAGGATGGTTTTTTTCCATACAGAGAGTAATGTGCGGTAAATGTGTGATTTTAATGGCAATTAGGTGAGATATGATATTAAAATCAGTATTAAACTAACATTCCCTTCCTGGCCCACCTCCTGGCTTTAAAATACAGAGGTTCTTGGAGATTCAACATACACTTACCCCAAATTTAGATCACTCATTACTACTGAAAGCCCATGTCTTCTGCCTGAGCCACGGGAGGGCGAGCAGTCTTCCTTTCATTCCTCTGCTGCTTACAAATCTCTCCTTCTTTTCTTCCCATAAAGAAAAATGCTTAAAAGGGAAACAATGGCACAAGAGTAGAAAATACGTAGCTGGGGACTGTAAGGATGACATCAGCCCAAGTTCTGGGACAGATTTTAGTTTGCTGTAGGTGAATAGCCAACAGTGTTTACTTTAAAATCAGTTTGACTTTAGACCACTCCAGGTGTATGCAGTCACATATAAAATTCCAATACAGACACCTCTGCCTTGGGTGAGCTGATCAGTAATATTTATTTATCTGTCTCGCTGTCCTTGCTGGAACCTCCTCATGTTTACCATAATATAATTCCATTTGGCTGTCAGATCACTGGTTTTCTCTTATCGTGATCAGATTACACTTGAAAAGTTTCCATTTTGAAGGATATTTCATATTTCCTGTAACTTTAAAACATACCCTAAGCAAAATTTATTTAGGAACTAACTCAATTCAGAGCCTACCAAGGCAATGTAACAGTGATGAAGGTGCCAGCTTTGAGTCATGCTGTGTACTGGGTGACCTCGGAGACTTGCAGCCACCAATTCTGTGAATTTTAAAGCAAGGCAGATGAAGAATGACTTATCAGCTTCTTCATATACAGTGTGTGTGTTGCCTATATGTAGGTTGTTTCTGAGAAAGCTGGCATTCTGCATTGCTCCTGAATATGACTTGCTAGTTTGCAAATAAAAGCCAAAAACCCCAAATTGTTTAGAAACAACTGCTTATTTTAGATTTGCATAGCTTGACTAAAACCATTATTCCTTTCAAATAGAATTGAGCACCTCAATTTCCCCACCATTCCTAAGGACAAAACATGATAATGTCTGAAAATGTGAATCTGGCTCTGACTTCTCAATTTCAGGTTAGAACTCTCTATTCTTAGGCCACAAATACTGGATATCCAGCAACATTGTTCGGGTGTGGGGATTCCTGGTAACAGGGCTCATGCCGCAGTGGGTTTTAGGCCAACATTAAAGGTCACTTGGCAACAGAGTTCCAGTTCAGTAGATCTTCTTTCCTTTCCTATCCAAAATATAAAGTATATCGTTAGGTTTTGTTATTTGTAAGATTAACCAGAACAGAATAAGCATGCTATTTCTTATCTTTCAGTATTTCATAAAGTATTCTGATCACTGTTTTAAATATATTGATAGCTGTGCTAGATGTCATTATTTTTCTTCTCATGGCCATGTTAGCAAAGGTATAAATGGATTCAGTTCGCTCAGCAAAGAAAAATACACTCAGTGTATTTTTTCAAGTACATTGTGAGTATGCTACATATACAAAATCAAATCTTGGTGTCGAGTGTAATATATGAAACAGGTTGATTTCCATCTCACTCACATAGTCCATTTATTATCTAGAAATGTAAAATGTTCCAATTCCATAATGGATTTCTTTGCATTTATAAAAGCCTTATCATACCTATTGTACAGACAGTAATGAGAAAACGATATATTTCCTGACTCACCCGCTCACTCTGTCCATCTCTTTTTTTTTTTTTAAACTGAGGACAGTTTGCTGTGCCTCAAAGCCCTGGGACAAGCTCGCCGTACGTCAGCGTGCGCTGGGAGCTCTCTCAGCCATGTGGGGAAATGAGCTCCAAGAGTGAATGAAGAACGCAGCCAGTTTAGATGGGGGCACCTAACAGTGCACAAGCCTAACGCAGCTGTTGCAGAGGAGCACGGACAGTAGTAAACTCTTTGTTCAGTTGCCGCACCCAGAACATTAAAAGCTTTATAAATGACACCCAACGCCTTAGCAAATTAAACACGCTTTTCGCCTCTGAAGGGGCATTTTGATATTCCACCATGACATACCAGTAGCTGAATTATTCTCAAATGTGGATGACAGCCTGTTCCTTGAGCACTGAGAATATTACATGCTGAATTGCCTGTGTTGTACACGTGTGAGTTTAGTAAACCCCAATTAAGATTAGCAGTCTGCTAGAGGCACTTTTTACCACAGCTTGTGTTACAGTTTTTTTTTAAAACATTTGATTGATTGGTATCAGACTGCTGGTCTCTGAAAGGATATAAGGTACTGTCTTGTATTTTAAACTTTGGTATCTGAGTCCATGACTCAGTATGATCTCTTGGAAAAGGAAGTTTTATGTAAGTTAAAAACATATGCATGTTTTATAACAGCAATAACTTCTTATGAAAAAGTTATATATTTTTATTATATAAGGGACACTGCTAGTTCATAAGGGACTCACAATGCTCAGTGATTCAATGCCTGCTATGTACTTAAAATGTTTTGTAGAGTACTTCAGTGTGTTTGCCTAAGAAGTAAAAATTGCTGTAAAAATGTAAGTTGCGGTAATGGTGTTATTGCAAGACATTTTTGCCAGCCACAATGAATGATTTCTAAATGCCACAGTGTGATTAAGCTGTAAGGCACAACAGGTTATATTACAGTGTGAAGCCCTAGATGTGCTGAAATTACCTTTCAACAGCTCACCCGGGAGTATCTCTGGGAGATTATAACATGACAACTTTACTGTTTTTTAAAAATGAATAAATGAAGTCATTAAAAAGCATTTTTTTCCCAGATAAGTGAAATGCCTTCCATCACCCAGTGTGCAGTCATTAGGTATAATGTGTTTTTCTGCAGAAATATTTCAAAATGATCCAGAGTTCCCTTCCTTGCTATTGTGGCAAAAGGAAGATTTGTTACAGGAATCTTGGTTCTCTCTGAACAAAGGATATGTGCACAATTATGCAACATACTCAATTTCCAGATTCTACAAAACCGCACTACCAACAGACCCACTATGTTTTCTAAAACTTTTTTTTCTCTCCAAATCTCTTGCTATTTTAGTCCATAAGTTTTTCTTCCCCATTTCTTTCTTCCAAGAACAAATAATACCAGAGACCTCCCTAACTGACAGCCCTGATTCCTCAGGAGTTGTTTTCAGTGGAGAACCTTTTGAAAACCTATACCATAAGGCCCACTAAGTGTTGATCATCTTTATTTTTTTTTCATTCAACAGTGTAACACACCAGTCTTCCCCTTATTTGGGGGAATACACACTGCAGGAAGACAAGCAGAAGGCATAAACTACATTCCTATGCACTCGTGTGTTGGTTGCACACAAAGACACCGCGCTGCAGTGATTCCAGCCCAGCAATCTCCAAGACCTTTGCAGAACACAGGTAACTGCTCAAGGGTACAACTATAAAATGTGACTAACAGCAGGGAAGGTCTGTCCAGCTGCTGTGGCTCTTTTCTGATCAAGACACACTGCTACAAGCCCAACTCTCCGGCATAGCACATCGACATTTGGTTCAGATCTCACCAACGAACCTCAGGAACAAGAGCTTTTCCCCTCTTCCCTCTGCTTTGGCATTGGAGTGCTACTGGCTGGGAGGTGAATTGAGACCTGAGTTCTTGCGGACTAGTGAGCAACCCAGCTAGTGGTCAAGCCTCTGGCATCCCTTTTGCAGCCTCCATGGAGGAATATTTGACCCTCAGCAACTCTGTAAACAATGAGTGTCCTCTCTGCAGCTCTGCCGTGAAACATCTGCCTTCTCTGTTGCAACCTGTGGCCTGGAGAGCTGCCAGGAGATTTGTCTCATGGGAAAAAATGTAAAAATAAGCTATTTAAGGCAAAGGCAATCGTAGTTAAAGGTAAAGGCAAGCTTAGGGGCAGCATGTAAGGACGTGAAGAGCCAAAGCACAGAGGCAGCAGGTTGGGAGTCTTTCATGAAACCTACTTAACAAGTTAAAGTACATCAGACCTATCCAGTTCTGCACGTGTGAGATAAGGCACAGTGCTGTTGAAGTTTCCCCGTCACTTCTTTTTCATCGTGTCCCCCTTTTCCTTATACCTGCACATCAACTTTTAAGTAAGCTGCAAGCTCTTAAAGAACCGATGAGAGCAATGTGTGTGTCTGTAGTTTGTCTAACACCAGGGAGGTCTTTGGGGGTTGCTATCCCATATAACAAATACTCATTGCAGAGGCAGGAGTGCAGCACCCTCTGTGGGCTCTTGGAAAAAAGTCCTAGCTGGATTCACTGAACAGGGATTTCTTCAACCTGTGTGCAGGGTTGGAGAGACTTGGGGTTAGTTCTCTGCAGTAGTTACACCTTCTAAACTCAGTCGTATACAGCTAAAGTAGGAAAAATGAAAGAAGTAACAGAATCAGTGCTTGCAATGGTTCTGTCTGCAAACAAAGCTGAGAAGCATTGTTATTTACCTTCCATGGTTTGTCCTACACGTAAACCCGTAATGTTAAAAACCTGCCACTACCTTTTCACAGTACAGAAGGCAAGAGCTTATCCTTACGTTGGTGTCAGAAAGGATCATACTTATGGTGGAGTGTTTTGGTAATGCCTCATTGGTGACAACACAAACACTATATCCATCTGACTTCTATTTCTACTCACCTGGGAGGGCAGTTGCTGCAAGCATTTGAGAATTTCTTTCTACAGTAATTAAAGTTGTTTACCTATTTGCAAAATCTCTAAACTATCTCCTATAATACCTTTCATTTTATATGGAAAAAAATCCAATTTAAATAAAATTGAAATACTGCTCTGATATAAAGGAACAGCATATTCCAGAACTTAACACAGTGTGTGAAAATTAATTTGGGGGGGTGGGGGCGGTGTCTCATTGTGGCTTACATGCTGTTGCTGGAAAATAATCTAAGATTATTAATTTCCACTATGTTGTATATTCCAAACCTGATTTTGGAAAACTACAGTTTACAGACATTGAAGTATGTCACCTTGTACAGCTGCCTTTGAACATTTTGAAGAACAGTACCTATTCACATTTTATTTTGGCAACTGGATATGATTGAATTATTTGTTTTGATGGAAAAGGCTGCAAGAAGAAATTCTTCCACTGGGAAGACAAGAGCTGCCATAAATGTCATGGCATATATGCAGCTCATAAGTGGAGGCATTTAATACAGTGTCTCTCTCCCTCTCCCCAGTGTTACAAAACTAGCCAGTTTGGTTAGATACACTGGAAAAGTGAAAGACGTGTGTTGTAGCTGTCCCAGACTCACAGAGCTGAGAGCTGGAAATAACATGTCCCTTTCTTTCAGCTGTCCTCTGCCAACACAGGCCTCTTCGATTTACTACATTCTCAAGTGTTTTAGCAGACTAATTTTTAAATGATTCACTGCTGGAGTTTCTACTGCTTCCCTCTAGAGACTGTATCACTCTGATAGATGTCACCATTAGAAAGTGCATCAGCAGTCAGGCTCAAATAGCTTTTGTCCAGTTTCATCTCAATATTACTTCATGGGCTACATTACAGAAATCCTGTCCCTCCTTGGCTGCCGCATTGCTCTTACCTGCATTATTATACTCTCTTGAAACTCACATCAGGACTGAGGTCTCCTTGAACCATGTTTTTAGTATAAATGCTTTATAAATTATTGTTTCTACCTTGCCAGTTTGCAGTCTCTTCAGACAAGTGACTTGGCAAATATGAAGTGCTAAGGAGACAGACATAATATAAAAACAAGCCTATGCAAATGTTTTCATACTTATAAACAGACAAGTGCGCTGACATTTAACCTACCTTTTCCTCCTTTTTATGTTATTTTCTCATCTGCCATCATGAGCTTGGTAGTTGTAAATTAACCAAAAAAAGTTTTCAAGCCTGATTGGGGCCTTACCCAATGGCCTTTCTACACGCCCAGCTGCTTTTCTGTGCAAACGTTTTTTCCTGTACAAAACTACAGAAAAATATTCATGGTATATCACACAATAATATTCAGAAACAATAGGGAAACCTAAATTACCTGCTTGATCCCAATGAAGAAGCGCCCATACAGGATCTCAGTAAAAATCTTGGCTCAGTATACAATGCTTGGCACAAAAGGTAAGGTGGTAGGATGTCCACAGAAAAGGCTAAAAAACAAGATTAAAATTATACGAAGCTGTTCAAAACCAGTGGTGCCTCCTCATTTAGAATCCAGGATCCAGGTCACAGGATCTTGCAGAAGGAAGCTGAAGAATTAAGGAGAGAGGAGAAATTACATGCTCAAGACAGTAAAAGACTGGAAAAAGACAAACAAGACTAGGATGGTTAATCTTACAAGAAGATAGATGAAACAAGACACAAGAAAGGAATGAAAAATGGTATGTGGTATAATGGTTTTCAGCTAGACAATATCAAGGATAAGGGGTCATAAAAGGTAATCAAATGGTCCTAAAGCAATCAAAAATACATTGCAATTTAAAATTAATAAACTCTTGTTCACCTTTAGCCACACATCTTTGCCCTTCAAGATCAAGTATTTTCTGTCATGATCTCAAAATGAGCACCAAAATATAAGACATATGTCTTTGTCAGTGTTATCACAGATGCATGTTTTACTCTTTCAGTAAAAATAATGGATCAAGTGAAAAATATTCTGAATATAGGTTTATCAACCCGTGAGAGTGCCTTAGGATCATCTTTCCATCTTCTTTCATTCTTCACTACATTTTTTTTGTTAATGAAATGGTTTAATAAATACTACAAAAGCCAGCTGAAATGGTTGATTCTAATTCACCAGATGTACAATGCTTTTGGATGATTCTCCCAGGATAACAAGAGAAGAAATTTGTCAGCCTGTTTTACCTAATTAACCAGCAGATTATGCACAGCAGCCAGGACAAGGGTCAGTACAGTTGCCACCTGCCTGGGAAAAGCTGTCCCAGCGACCTGGCTGCTAGCACTCTAGGGCAGAGCGATGATGGCTTCTCAAACTCTCTTACTGTGACTCTTCAACCTCACATAAAATTATTGAAGATTCATTGCACACAGATATTCCACCTCCCTAGCAGGTACTCTACCTGCCAGGATGAAGCACCCTTCCCAGGGACTCTCTGCCCTGATTAATATTTTAAATATTTTATAGAAAATCAAATAGCTCCAATAAGTAAGATCAAGGAAGACCTGCCCATATGACCCCAGGAATACATTACTGTGGACCTTTCGTGGTTTAACCCCAGCCAGCAACTAAGCATCATGCAGCTGCTCACTCACTCCCCGCTCCGCCTCCATGGGATGGGGGAGAAAATCAGGAGAAGTAGAACTTGTGGGTTGAGATAAGAATAGTTTAATAGAACAGAAAAGAAGAAACTAACAATGATAATGATAACACTAATAAAATGACAACAGTAATAATAAAAGGATTGGAATGTACAAATGATGTGCAGTGCAA
>JAOBAS010000013.1:27463725-27476200 GCA_025311575.1 Elanoides forficatus | reverse complement strand
CATCAGTGTTATCAACATTCTTCGCATACTGAACTCAAAACATAGCACCGTACCAGCTACTAGGAAGACAATCAACTTGATCCCATCTGAAACCAGGACAGGACCTCTCCCAGGGGCTTGGGATCTTTTTACACTCCCTGGTCACAACCAGCCATGGGTAAATCTGAGCTGGTGTCTCTCTCACAGATGTCCTAGCTACCAGTTTATGGAATCATTGATATTAATCTCAGCCAGTTTTGCATGAGAGTGTCAGTACTTTATACACAATGGAATAAGATCAAGGGGAGACTGAGGGCACTTCAATCAGACCATCCCTCCCATGAGACATAGAAAACAAATTAGAGTGTATATAAAAGAGTCTGGACTGATACAACCAGCAGCACTGTGCGTTTGCTCTCAAGATAAGCAAAGAGATACTGTCTTTCCCAAACTAGCAGTTAAATTCTGCCTTATCTTTCACCTTTACGTCCATCTCCAGGGGCAAGAGTTCAAGCTTCAGCACCAGTTCTTGGTGACACCACTCTTCCCCAAGCACCCTGCTCTGCCATCTGCATCGGCTCCTCATCTGCAACTGAACCGAGACCCAGGCAATAGTTAGTACAAGCCACAAAACAGCCCCAGCAGGCTGCTATCACCCTAGAGAAAACAGTGCTTGATCCAAAGTCTACTGAATTCAATGCAGGGACAGCTCTGTCATTTGGATCCAAATAAGAAAATGCTTAGGGGAAAAAAAAAAAAAAAAAGTTTTATTTTGAGGTTTCCCTTTCCAAAGCTAAATAACTAAAATGCAAATCTTAAATACTTCAGAGTGAAAAATATTGGGTTTGACACATTATACTGAACCAATTCAAGCAGAAACCATTTCCAACTGACAAGTTTCTAACTGCTATCCTCAGAGTTCTTTGCACATTAAAGTTGCAGGAACAATTTAGTCACCATCATCCTTACACCAAACCATATATGTGGACTTTTAGATACTTCTCTAAAATGCACTAGTTTTGATGATGTTTGTATTACAGCTGTTTTAACTCCAAGTTGTGACAGGAAAAATATACAAAAGTTGAAAAAAATAAGCCCTTTGCAAAACAGTGAAGTTAGAGCTACTTGGTGCTATGCTCCACTGAAGCAGTTTTACATTCAGACCAGAACCATGGATATTTTTGTTCTTACATGCTTAAAGTTCTAGAGGTGCTGTCAGTGCCCAAATATTGCTTTTTGTCATGATGGATAAACTCCTGAAGCAATTACACTGACAGCTTCCAGGTAGGAGATGATAGAATATTCTCTTCTCAAACCTTTGCCTATTCACACACGACTTTCATCATTAAATTACCTTCTCCTCTGTATCTTGAAAACCTAGTAGCATAACACTCTGCTGCAAATCAATGGTTAGTTTATTACTCAATTTTAATTTCCATTCTCTTCTGAATTTATTTCAGCCTTAATAATTTCAGTTAGCATATTATAGTATGATTGATATACAGCAGATTTTTAACTATGGTATACAGAAGATATAAGGTTGAGCTATATTGTCAGCAACTACTGCTAAGGTTGTGCCTTGGCAGAAATTACTGTTCCCACCCACTGTAGACTGTCTAAGACTCTAAGGAATAGTTGCTGATTTTGGGTCAGCCCCAGCCTGGGCTGTGAGAATGAAAGGACTCGACGCATCCCGTTACTCCTCAACATCTTCCAAGCATCATCTGTATAAATACTTTCTGTTTGATTGGTATAATATTTTGGAGATATAGAGCAAAACCAGGTAGCCTGAGATCATTAAATTCATTTCATAGCACAAAGATGAGCACTGTGCAGTTTGGAATACACAAACCATTGGTTTCTTTTGACTCACACTGACTGAAATGCAATGTATTGTAGTAACAAAAGTGTAGCCTGGGTAATATTAAAATAAACTGTTATCTTATATCACAGATTCCGGCAAAATACGTTTCAACAAAGAGCGCTAATTAAAATGTGCATCTCTGGGTTACTTAAAGTTTAGTGATCCTGTCATACGTGTCACTGACATTAAAATTACTTGCTAATGTCAATCATAAACAGTGATGTCATATTCAGAACTGCTCTTAGTGAAAAATTGTTCTCCTTCAGTTTCTAGATAAGCTTTTTGCAAGCATGCCTCACAGCAAAACCACGAGCCGGATTTCACTGCCAGAGCTTTTGCTCCCAAACTCGTATTTATTAGCCCTCATATAAAAGCATGCATGAAAAGGAGCTGACAGAGCACAGTGAGGCATGAATTTCAAGTACATTCCAGCATCAAAGGTCAGAAGCAGATTTCCTATTTGAGTAGCAATTATAAATAGCCATCAGAGGTGAAATAGGATTGAAACACTGGGTTACGTTGTGTTTCCTGTTGATTTTGAAAGGTTAACATTCTGAAGGAAAGAAGAAAAACCCCTATACCATCACTTTAAAGAACTAAATGCTTTCCGAAAAGTGTCGAAATGGGGTACCAGAGCACTTTTTTTTTTCCAAGAGAGGTATTCACGGACTCAAAGATTTTATGGCCAGAAGGACAGTCCAAGGACGCCTTCCTATTCGTGTACTATGTTTTCTTCTTCTAAGTCAGGTCCCTCAATAGACGCTTCACACCCCGAAGAGATATACTGTCTAGACTGAGCAGCAGATGGCTGCTGATGTGCACCCTGTGGCCCTGCTCTCATCACCATCTACAGCACGTTGAGGCCGTTCAAAATTTCTGTGTCCTGAAAGCCTCCTCTCAAAGTAGCCAAATCCAAGGGGTCGGGGGGAAGGACCTCCAGGACCACAGATATCTAACTATATGTATTGCTCTTCCAGGACAGGACTTTATCTAGTTCCCAAAATGCAATTGTTTATTCATGCTTTTTTTGCTCCATCCATAGGTCCCACTTGATTTGCTAACTCTCATGACTACCTTTCCTTGGATGCCACTCTTACTGCTCTTTCTGTTCTTCACTTTCAATATATCATTCACAATTTCCTTGTTGTCACCTCACTCCTTCTTTCCCATGTTCTTCCCCTCATGCAAAATGCACCCAATTCCACCACTGTAATACCTGAACTCAACAATTATTACTGGAGGGAAGGTAACAATACAAACTGCTTTCCTACTCCCAGCACATTTTTGGTAGTGTTTTACCTCTTTTCAGCAAGAATGCTTAGGAATATGTACAGCACTGAAAGGATAAAAAGAGTCAACACCAGGGCTCCCATCTAGTGTGAAAATCCTTGTGGTTGTGAAAGGTTTCATTAAACAGCTGCTGTAACTATTCCATGCTTTAGCATTTAGGAGAAATAACTGGAATGGAAGTGTTTTGCCGAAACTGACTTTGCACAGACCAGCAATGAAACACATCATTATAAATTCAATTACTTTGACAAGTAACGACCCTCACAGCTCCTTTGGCCTAATGCTCTCAGCGAGGGTCTCTGGGTACAGACTTTATCTAGGTGACATCATCGAGGAGCCAAAGAAGGAAATTAAGCACATCCTAGGTGATTTCCTCCGAACAGGCTTTATGTGAAAGATGATAAATAGAGCTCTGTATTTTGAACAGGAGGTTGCAGCAGGGGCAGTGCTGACAGGCTCTAGGCTTTGTGCCAAGGTATTTATTTACTTGTTGTGTCATGACAGATATTAAGCCACAATCTGAAGTCTCATCGAGCAGCTAAACCTTGGAGGGCCTGGCACAGAGGATCTGGCTCTGTCTCCGCGTCCCCTCACCATGGGGAATGAGTCCACGTGTTTCATCAGTGTCCTGACCGACAGCGTTTATATTTCACCATAGGGATGAAAACTAGTGCATTTTTGCCAATGAATAACCCGAGTGCTTCTCCTGGAACTGTCAAATTTGCATAATGCTCCACATTTCTGAACAAGTCCAAAACAAAAGAGTTTTTGATTTAACAATAGAAAAATATGTTTTAAATATTGAATAGCTGTTTGGAAGGAGTAACTGGCTTAGATCTCTGCATACCAGGAAATGGTTTCTAGCAAACAGTTGCTAAACAGAAAACAAAACAAAATTTCACAGACTACTGGTAAAACTACGTGAATTACTGCTTAATTAAATGGTTACAGACGGGTGACTGAAGACATGTTAGATTTTACTGAGAAGAGCTTGTAGGTTACAAGAGCAATAGTAAAGGATGCAATGAAATAGATACTTAATGAAAGAAATTGTTATATCCATTTAGGATAATTTACCACTTTGGTTTGTGTAGTCACTGAAAATTATTTCACTTGGATGCTATAAAAGCATACTTTGGTAAGTAAGTTATCAGCCAGTGCAAATAACACATCGTTCCCATTGCATTCAAGACTCGAACAGTTCTCACAGCAATAGTAGGAGGACAACAGCATTAAGCAGGTGAGCTTCTGTACAAATCACTGCAAAAATGTGCGCTGAATGAGGCTGTGAGATGAGGATGCATACTTAAACTGCCACTGAAGGAATACAAAAGCGGCTAGATCCAAATCGTTTGTGCACATTTTATGTATTCAGACACTGGGTCATAAGCAATAATTGAAAAATTATGTATGGCTTTTTTGCCCACATTTGATTAAATTGCCTCTCTTAGTCACTTCAGTAATAGCTTGGTGATACACTGTGCTGCCCTACTTACAAAAGAGCCAGGTCGCTCTTTTCTCTCTCTGGTCCTTTGCTTCTCAAGCTTGGGAGAACAAAAAGCACCATGAGATAACATTTCCTGAGCCTGATTCCCCACTGCTTCCCCAGTGCCATCACAGTAATATCCTGTGTTGATTTTGCTAAGCAGGAGGAAGAAGGAATCAGACCTACTGTCTTCAAAGGAAAACATTTATTCCCTGTCCCTGCTAGTAAAAGCCATTTTGCAGCTTTTGAAGGAACTGCCTCTGTGTCCTAAACGAACACAAATCAAATGCTTTGAAAGAAGTGAGGTTTGGATGACAAAATCTGTTTTGCAGTGCATGAGATTAAAGAGGGCCCGGGACAAGAAATCAAAAAGCAGCACTGTTAGGTCTACAGAATCTGTGATGCAATTTTGCCAGTCTAAACACCGAGGCTTTGCACCATGCAATATGACATGACAAGGCATCCATAAATCTACCCGAAAAACAGTGTTCAGTCTTAGAGCTAGCCTGGATGTTAATCTACAAGCACTACGAACTCACATCTGGCATGAGTACAGAAAAACGAGGGTGAAGGAGGCTGGTACTTTCACCAAGGGGCTGTGGGGTGGCTGTGCTGCCCTCCTCGCTAAATTGCTGCCTCTGCCTGGTAACACTGGAAGGGAAATGAAAGCTATGAAATAGCAGGGAAGCGGGAAAAACAGCAACCAGCTACAGAGCCTTTGTTGTCAAATGTCTGCTGACATCATTTTTATATTCACAGGAAAGCTGATGGCAGAAGAAAATTTTAACTTTCCACTAGCAGTAAAATGTCATTGAAGATTATCACATATCCAGCTGCCTTCACAGTGTGCACCACTGTTCTGCTGCCTGAATTTCAGTATGCGCTATTGTATTGGTCTTCTCCAGCCCTCACCAGGTTTGATACCAGAAACACTTGTTCAGTCAGTAACCTTCAATTATTTGTGATAAAAATGTAACTTGGGTTGTTGATAGTCTGTCGCTTGTCGAATTAATGCTAAGTGTGTTAAGTCTTGTCTCTTCATCTGACAGTTTCTTCCCACTTTAGACATAGAAGAAATGTTTAAAAATAAACGGAAAAACATGGTGCTAGCGATAGGCTAAGTCTGAAGTACTGAGGCTAGAAAGATACCGCTGCTAACAGCTGCCAGGAATCAGAGGCTCTCTCAAGAATTGTGATTGCACGTTTCATAGCAACTTCACTATTGAAAACAATTTGTGAGGATTTAGGAGGAAGATTTCCCCAACCTTGTGTAGTCAAAATGCAGAAGTATGGACATAGAAAAATGCAATGCAGAGGAGATAAGGGACGAATGAAAAGAGATGAGTGAAATTAGACAACATTACTGGATGACAGAGGAGCTGAACACACAGTGCAAAGCTCTCTGGCACCTGTTCTCTGTGTGTGACTTTGTCTTTACACTGTAAAATTGAGTTCTTAATCCTTCTGCTCTTTTACGACTTCATTGTGACAAGCAAAGTGAGGTGGGACTTCTAGGTAATACATGACAAGCCAGTGCCATTGTACAGCTGTTCATGGTATGGCTCTGACTGTCCTGCCAAACTGGGCTGCAGTTCCCATCTCTTGCCTGTCCACGTAGGGAGAATAACATGTGCCAGGCACTACAGATGGATCAACAGCTGGCACACGTGAGGTTTGTGTATCACTGAGTATTTCCCAGCCAACCAGATAGTTTTGGAAAATGTTCAGGGAAGGCGTTAAAAAGCTGTCCAGTGCCATTGATAACAAGAAGAATAATACTCTACAGAGGTTTTGCTGCCAGAGCAAAAATCTTGGCATGTGATAAATATCACAAAACTTGCAACTTTTTCACAGCTAGCTCACCAGCCAAATGTCACCCACTTCCAAGGAGGCTCTTACAGCTGTTTTATAAAAATAGAAAAAGATATTCACTGAGACTAATAAAATCCCTCTACAATAGGCTCAATACTTGAACCAAAGCCAGTACTAACACTCAGCCCCAAACCTGACCCCATGTCTTAAGTCACTGTCAGATTTGATAACATTCTTCAGCTGAGCATCTAGGAGGACATTTGCTGTGAAATCTGAACAGACACCAGTAGTAATGTTCTCCATGGGTTTACTGTTTCTTTTGAAACCGTAATGGTTCTTGACTTTTTCTGTCACCAACTCTGTAGACTAAGAGGCAGAGGAAGGGGGCTGTGCAGTTCTAGGACCATTCAACACTATCAGTAGCTTTTCTTCAGACATGTTAGGTAACATTCAAAAGGAAAACCTGAAAACCCAAGTCTCCAGGACATACATAAATCCCATGTTGACTGATTCTATGAGGGACTACCATCTTCAAGCAAATTATTTCCTTATAATCTATTAGTCACTGCTGAACACATAATGACAATCCTGCCAAAATACTTGGAAAGTGAAGCTAGAGAGGGATGCTGGTGTCTGCATCCAACACAGCATATGCTCAACACAATTTGTCACAGTCTGCATGGGGTCCAACGGCTTCTTCCAAAACAATCCGGGGAAGTCGTCTCTGACACAGTGCTTCACAAAATCCAACCACAGTTCAACAGATGAGTCACTGCAGTCACTTTTTTTCGTATTGACCACCAACATCTTGCTTGTTCTTGTCCTGCATTTTGCTGCATTACCCATTTGCTGCTTACATCTTGCATTTACAATATATTCCTCAATGCAAGAGCAAGCCCCTCATATATGTTTGTACAGTGCTTTGAACAGTAGAGCTCTGGCCTCTAGGTGTTACCATAATATAAAGAATAAATAAAATCTCTATTTTGGGATACCCAGACATTTTCCAAGCACAGGTTTTGTGTTAATAATATTTAATTAATAGGCATAATTTTTCAAAATAAACAATAGCAGGGTGCTAAAACAATATTGGCCATAGGAAAAAGAGTGGTTTTTGCTTGTACCCAAAAGCGCTTAATCCAGGCTTGCTGGAAGTCTCCCTTTATCGCAGATGTTTCTTTTTTTTTCTCTTCAGGTGAATAGCATGACAGCAGAGATTGCCTGAAGTATTAACAGAGCCCTGATATAATTGTGAGGGGCTGAGACAGAGTGTTCTGCCAAAAGGTCCTGAACTCCAGAACTTGCTTTTCCCAACCTTCCACAAAGCTTGAATTAGTTGACCTCTAGGTCATGCTACAAAGGATACCTTTTCTACAAGGGTCGTTCTGGGAAACCAGGATGAGTGGGTTATGTTGGATGGTGGGCAAGACCTTATTTTCAATACTTTTGGAAGGCTTTTATGTTATGGCGCTGGTTTTGACTTGTGTTTTATTTCAGGGGCTTTCTTGGACTTTTGGATAGGCTTGTTTTTCACTAATTCCAAACAATAAATTATGATTCGGTAAATAGCTGTTGAAACTGCAACATTTACTCTTACAACAGTTCTAGCAATTTCTGAACACTTTATTCCCAACAGAAGTAGGTGGGAGGAGGAGGAAGGGATGGTCTGTCATTGGCTGCTGTTGGGGAACACAATTTTCCTTCAATTGCTTTCCTGTGCTGACACTGCAACTACCTTATGTTGTTGTAGTGGTCATTACCCCAGTAGTGGTCTCCAGAACTGCAGCAGAAGCGGCATTACTTTTCTTAACTCAAGCTCACTTTACACACCAAGGAAATGCAGGAGAGAAATCCACAGGAGGCCAATTCAAGAAACAGCTTTAAACTGTGCCTTTTTTTATGGTTCACTACAAAAAAGAGGTCTGATTCCAGGAAAGCCGTAGCTGGTCCTCAGCTCCTAATAGTATGAGTGGGGACTGTTTGTTGCAGTTTCCTCTGGGTCCTGAGGCGGGTTCTAGTTTGTCTAAGCTGGCTGAAAAAATGCAATGGTACCAGGTGTGCTGGATAAAGACAAAATATTCAGGTGCAACAGATACCCTGCCAAAGTTTGTTTGCAAACAGAGCTGAGCTTAGGACAGATTATTTTGTTAGGAAACCCACAGTCAATGTGTTTAAACACTACAGATCCTGGTGTATGTTGCAATGTGTAGGTGTCCACCTTACTAAACAGCTGATCAGAGACGGAGCCAGCAAGAGGAGTCCAACATCTTTATTCTGTGTGATCTAACTCCCAAACAGCATCTACAAAATGAGCTCTGAAATGATTTTATTTTTCTGGGGGTTTTTTGTTGTTGTTTTGGAGCTTGCAAGATAAGTGGCTACTTCAGTCCTTTCTCAAGACAGAAAAGGTTTTGCTTTGTGAATAAATTAAACACTATCTTTATATAAGAGTCCTTCTGAAGTCACTCTTTGTCTAGGCTTTTCTTTGGTCTAGGGCAAAGCTGCCTTTTGCTCTGTAAGTGTATTATTCCAGTGTAGCTGACACCCTCCTTAGTGGGAATGACATAATTCAAAAATACAACAGGAAATGTGTCCCTGCTTTTATTCATTTTTCAGGATAATAGAGAGAGTCACAGAGTGCTTGGTGTGAGTTGGGAATTACATGGGCAGTGGAAATCTTCTGTTCCCGACCTCAAGAGAAAGAAACTGCTGTGCAAGTACTTCCTCCCTCTGACAGTTTTTACAGCACCTGGATATAGGCAGGGACTATTTGACTTGGAGTACTTCTTCAGTTATTACAAAAGTTTCATTTTCTTCACCCAGTGTTTGGGAAGAACAGACAAGCATCACTCACTCAACTACTGCTCTTTTTATCACGTGTGGGCCCTCTGCTTTACTAAGCAAGTTATGCAGAACCCTCCAAATACCCAAATAATGAATTTTTCAATAGAGCTGTTAATATAAAAATAAATATATATCATCATACCACCAAAAACATGAGGCAGAAGATCTGAATTTTTAAACCGAGTAATTGAACTTAGAGATTTTCATGGTATTCAACTCAGTGAGTGGTAACAGGACTGAGGAAGATCTTTCTGCAGAGCCAGGGTGCTGCTGGTAAAAGGCTGGTCCAGTTATGTCTATGCAATTCTTGAAACCCCAACCAATTCTTTCCACCTGGTAGCACCTGCCTTCATGGTGTGTCCTGCCTCCACCGTGATGGGACACTGGCAATTGTGCTGTTGCAGGAGTTCTCCTGCTTCTCTTGGTGAAGGCGTGATCTTTACCCCTCACCTCTGAACCAAGTAGAATTGAAATTGCAGCACCCTGCTGACTTATTCTGTTTGTGCGCTGTTCAACAGCAATCCCTCAACTTGTTCTGAGTAAGAAAATAGTGAATGAAGGATGGTATTTATTAGACTCCTAGGAGAAGGAGACCAGTAGCGTTTTCCCTGCTGGCATTTTATACGAAGAAAATATCTTTGTACCTGGTGGAAGATTAAAGGTTCTCAAAGTGACTAGTCTGAGCACGATAGGTTCTTACCTGAATAAAAAGCTGAAAGACAGGCTCCTTCACGCCATATATCCAACTCCTTGGGAAACTGAACTATTCTAGCTGTCTAAGGCCTGGGCTACATAAGTGAAAGGGATGATTCAAAAGGTGTGCTTCTAAACCAAATCATCTTCAAGTAACCCAAAATCCTCCTATCGTGCTGAAATAAGAGCACAGCCTAGCAGATTTTATTGGCTTAAGTTCTGTCATTTGAGGAAACACTAACTAAAATGGCACAATGTCCTTAAATAGAATAAGGTCTTTCTTATGGCAAACGTGTTATCAAGTTATAAGAGGATCACGACTTTCACCCTCCCATCTTCTCGGAGTCACTAAAGAATGAAGCAGCTCTTGGAAGCAAGAGTGGAGAAACCCCATCCAGACTTTTAAATGCCCAACCAGCCACTACCTTCCTCTGCAAAAAGAAGCTGTCTTTTGTATCACTTCACAGAGAAGCTGAACATTTTCTAAGACTTCTAAGAACAAAAAACCACCCCCCTCCAGGACATTTTCTTAGACACAGATTCCAGCATAAGTCAAGCCTCAGGGCATGGTGTGAGTTGGTTTCTCAAGAGGACAGGACTCATGAAAAGAGGAAACAACAGAAAGAAAAATAAGAGCGTAGCACTCCTCCCACATCATCAAGCACCAGCCTTCGCTCAGACAGGGATCAACAAATCACTGTGTGAGCAATGAGAACTACGGTAAATTTACCACAGTGCAATAAAATTGATTGTAATGGTAATTATTCCCACTGCTCAGAAAATGTTAGGTTGGATTTCTTTGGTTGTGGATCCAACCAAGGCATTAGTCTCTACTGCTTTTAGCTACTGAAGGCTGGCAAGAGATTATAAATTTATCTGAAATAAAAACAAAAATGAAATCCTTTCTTTGACTTACTGAACTATGGCAGTGGAGCACAACCTCTTCCCATTTCTCTCTTTGCCACCTTGTGTCCATTTCTCTCTTTGCCACCTTGTGTCCATTTCTTCTGCACAGCAAAAAGTCGTTTGGAGATTTGGAAGGCCAGTGAGTCCCATTTTCTTCTGTATGAAAGCATAATCCTTGGGATTTAAAATATTACCTTTGGGACTTGCCATTTTTGAATGCATCCAGGAGTAGAAGTAAATTTTTAGATAACTGCAACTTCGCAGCAAAAAAAACCCCACAACATTTCAATGGGAACAATACCACTTCCAAAAATAAGAAATTCAAGCATTTGGGTTGCCTGAAGAAAAATAGAAGATTGGTTTTATTCTTTCAGAATTAAAAGAACAGATATTTCAGGCCCTTTCATTTAAGATTTTTTTCTAAGAAAATAAAACAATTCTTTGTGAGATTTCCTTTTAAACATAGTAGTTTCATTTCAAAACCAACCTTAAAGAAAAAAGGAGTTAAATAACCGATGACATTAATAACAAATTTTTGCCTCAAGTTGACCTAAAATATAAATTTGAAGGGTTTTTTTCCTATATTATCAAAGTATTTAGACTTTTTTTTTTCCTTTCAGTGCAAACAGATTTTTCTCGCTTACATTTTCTGGCTTATCCATCAATCACTTACCTGTAACCTGAAGTATTTAAGAAATCTCTCACACTTCTGCTACATTCTCCATTCTCTCTCATTAAAAACATATACACAATGTAGATCCCTCCTGTAGTTCGCTTAGACAGTCTACTCAGCAGCTACCCCTGATGCCAGTATCCCCAGTTGCTGGCACTGGGACGTGTGAGTCCCCGAAGGCTCAGCCTGACCCCAGCTGCTGGTACTCAGCCCTACGCACACTATAGATCCCTGCAGTGACTGCCCATAGACATGCAGTCCATCCAGTAGCTACCTGTGCCCTTGCTCTCCCCATGTGCCTCTTGCACAGACACACACATACCCAAATGGGTCTCAGCTGACCCCCAGACTCCACCGCCTCTCCAGCAGTTGACCTGGACCTCCTGGTCCCCCCAGTACCCAACTCCTCCTGTTGTCTCACTCCCAGACACACACATACACCTGGCTCCCAAGCCACTCATCCAACTGGCCAGCTCGCCATTCACTAGCCGTCACATACTGACGCACGCACCCTCACTGCTGCAGGCACACGGGCTCCTCTGACCCATGGCCCCCTCCCCATACACACACATGAACTCAGATAGAAAGCCCCTCGCCCAGGAAAAGTTAGGAAGGGCATTGGACAAGAAGCCAAGGAAGCCTGGGAGATCAGACAAGGGCACCAGCCAACCACCTGTTTATACAAGTCGTTCCTTTTATCCCCTTTATCCCTCTATTTTCCCATGCTTGTTCCTGCCCAAATGACCCTGACCTCTTATAGAATCATAGAATCATTTAGGTTGGAAAAGACCTGCAAGATCATCAAGTCCAACCATCATCCATGCCCACTAAACCATGTTATGGAGTACCCCGTCTATAAGCTTTTTGAATACCTCCAGGGATGGTGACTCAACCACTTCCCTGGGCAGCCTATTCCAATGTCTGACAA
>JAOBAS010000013.1:27404154-27458480 GCA_025311575.1 Elanoides forficatus | reverse complement strand
AGCATGAAGGGTTTTGGACTAATTTGAATTAAAATGAAACATTGTGGATAATATTTGTTTGCTTCCAGGCCTTCACAATGGAGCCTTCAGGAAAAAAAAAAAAAGAAAGAAGAAAAAAATTGCAAAAGAAAATATGAATTGGACTTCAAAGCTGTTAAAACAGATTCTGGCTAGAGGCCTTACCTGGGGTGGCTGCTTTTTCAAATGCAAATATGCAAGACATTTAACTATGGATGAAGCAGACCTCAAGTGCTTTCTATTGCTTCAAACATTCTCTCCCCAAATCCCATTTCCTAAATGCTTGTGCCTTTCAGGTGGTAGCTGATTTAGCAGCTCCAGCTTGCTTTTCTTGGAGATAAGTGATGCTCAGGCTGGGAGCTGCAGCCCCACTCCTGAAAGCCAGCCCCGTTTGCTCTTCACCTTCACACTTGTGGTGGTCCACAAAGCCCAGGGAGGTAAATCATCATCCCTGGTCTCCATCCTGCACGCTGTACCAGATGTCAAGTTAATAAATACAGCTTCCAATTAAAATCATGTCAACAGAGCTACATTGCTGGGACTGATAACACAGGGGAAGAAACCCAGTAAGAGGCAGAATAAGAAATCTTCCAGTTTGGCTGGTTTTAAAGGAAAATAGTGCAGTCAGTGGAAATCTCAAAGTGCAGCCAAAAGGCGGAAAGCAAAACTGACAGCTAAAAATCATCTCTTGTTCTGTTTTTTCAAGACATCAGCAAAGGTTACAACCTGCTGCACAGCAGCTGTGGACACAGCTGTCATTTCGGATTTGATTTTGTAATACCTGCTTTTGAATTAGGCAGACTTCAAAACTGATTAGGAACAGGCTTCTCTTCTGCAAATGCTTATAACAAGAAACACTTTCTCACAAGTCATACAGCCTTATAACACTTCAGCTAGCTCTAGAGATACAGCCAAAAAATCCACCCCCATAATCACAGCATTTTTATCTCTGCAGGTCCTGTCCGAGTGCTCAATAGTCTGAATTTTCCACTGCTATCAATAGTGTTAGTAACTAACACTCGGTAATTTTTCAGAACTCCTTTCAAGCCTTTCAGGAACTTACTTGTATGAAATATTAACAGGAAAAATGTTGTGAAGTACTAATAAATTTGTCTCTCTCCAGCCTCTAACAGATATGAAGAGCTGTACAGCAATTTTTCAACTTCTTTTTTGGTCCCACGGGTCTTCAGGGTGTCGGTTGGTAGCAGCATCCCGTAAACCAGCAGCCCAATCGCACCGACCCGCTGCAAGCGACAGGAACACCAGCGCAGTCCTTCAGCCATCGCGAGTCACAGATGTTCTCCATCCCGATATCCAGGGACATCCTGGCTTGGTGTGTAAGCAGTCAGTCACTTCCCAAAGACGAGCAGTCAGGTTGATAAATGTATTTAGCTGCCTAAAGATGCAGAAAAGCACCCAGGGAGAGCTGCTGAAATCCTTTAAGTGACTAACTCCAATTTACTTTCTCGTCTGCATGCATAAGCCCCCCGCAAATCCCACACATCTGGCAGCAGAACTGGTCCGAAACTGAGCAAACCAGCACATTTCTACTTGTGCTAAGTGTTGCCTTTCCATTGCAGGGCACCTTTTTCCAAGGTTAAAAAAGCAGCCAGCAGCTCCATATGCAGGCGATGCACCTTCAGTCATCAGCATGCAATAATAGAGACCATCCATTTTCCACAGACAAGAGCGCAAAGCTAAGGTGTCTGCACGTTTAATTGAGATTATGGTGGGAATTAATTATAAGATTAACAATCCCCTAAAGTGATGTGACAGAGCAATACCCATAACTGCAGTACAGGTTTGATAGGACTATAAGGTCATTAAAAAAGTGCCATTGAAGTACATCTGAATGAAAAGAAAATGACACGTGACACTCCCAGAATGAGACAGTCATCAAATATGTTTGTATGGACCAAAAATTTCTTTTATGTTCTAAAATATAAGAGCTATTTCAAAATGTGTACAAAAAAAAAAAAGCAGAGTGAGATTAATCCCAGGCAGGCAGAACCAAGGAAAGGGAAGGACTCATCAGGTGTGCGAAGAGCTAATCCTACAGGAGCAGTGACAGAAGCATGTAAAATTAACAAGCCAAATTGCTCATTGTTTGTGTAGGTTGCCTGTTGCAATTCAGTATGAGTTATTATACTGCAAAATTTGAGGGGATAAAAATCCGTTACAGCTCTTCCATATACCTTGCTCTAAGGACTCTTTGTTTAAAAGGAACCATATTTTAATCTATTTGCCAAATGTTTTCAATACAGTCCTTTAATACAACATTGTGTTGAGAATTTCAGCCTGAAAGGAAGGTTTGGTGCTTTATTTCTATTGTTCAGTTCTTCAGCTCTTATGCCTACACAGAAGAAACAACACGGCAAGGGAAGATAGCCCTTCCATACGAAGTGTTAATAAACTTTTAATAATAAAACGTTTCTCCAGGCATCAAATCCTGCCCCCACTGAGGACACTGGAGTTTTACCATTAACTTCAGTGGAACTGAGACATAGCCCCCAGCTATATATTTCGTATAAATTACATTGCTATTAGACTTGACTCCCAGCAGAAATTACATTCATACAAGCTCCAATCCAATATCATGACCTCCAAAACACTTCCAAATATTTTCTTCTTTCTTCCACTCACATGCACAAAGGCTTTTTTCTCTTCAAGTACTAAAGCAAATTAAGACAAATTATTAAGATTAATTTTTATTTTTAGGCTTACATCAGAAGTTGCATACAGAGGGTCTATTTTAAAAGCAAATCTTCGATCTTTCCAGATTTGGCACGTGCGGACACAAGCCCTGGTGCCGTAAGGTGCACGGACACATGAGCCCGGCAGTCCCATAGCTGCACTGGAGAGGCCAGATTCAGCCTGGGGCCTCCCTTCTTGGAAGTGGCTGAGCACATCAACTGGCTTGATATCAAGTGGACTTCGCTCCTGCTTCAAGAGAAGCACTAAAAAGCATGCTTTGTGCATGGAGCTGAAGTGCATAATAAATCATACTTCAGTTCTGCCTACATGCCAGGAAGACCGGGTTTCTGCTCCCCAGCCGGGTGCCTTGGCTGCACCCCACTTACAGGCAGCGCGGGGAAGCCAGAGCTCCAGCAAACATCAGTTTTGAGGCCACCTATAAATCAGCGCAAACTTCTGCATCATACAAACCACGTACGTTGAATGCAGCAGGACTTGTCCAAGGCAACGGCCATCTACATCGCCTTCTGTCTAAGCCACCATCCAACACACCTCAACTTTAGCACAAAAAACCTTAGACACCTGGCAACTCTGTTGAAACCAACGGAGCACAGGTTTTGGAATACCAAGGAGCACGTTTAGCCTCTCCTGACTGAGCTTCAAAGCTGAAAGGCATTTTTAAATGTTTTTAATTGGATGGAATGGTAGGTCTAGCCAACAGAAGAAGCCAGGAATTGTGGCCAGGATCTGCCAGGATTGTTTACCATCTCTCTGATGCTGCCTGGTGAAGTACCAACCCATCCATCTTGTGGTAGGGAGCAAGCAGTTTGGGGCGAAGTATTTTTTAAATGTAAATGTTTTCCTCAAGAATTGTTACTTGCAGGTAAATCCTAGCTCCCTGGAAAGCATCAGGATCTCCTTTTACCATAAAACAAAACCTCTGGTCTGTTATTCCAAGTTTATACCCAACTGATACTAAGAAGATTCCGGAAAAGAATGAAAATCAGCTACCCAGCAATGCAGAATTCAGCTCTTTGCATATGAAATCAAGTTTTATTTTGCATTTCTAAGCCCCACTTTCCTCAACCTCCCTTCTCCCAAAGTCAGCCAAGACCACACTCTAGATACTTGATGAATAACCATTCAACATCAGGGGGAACCCAGGGAAAGAAGGGAGTCAGGCAGTGTATCTATATTGCAGGATACTGTAGTTATCCACAGCAGCTTTAAACAAGATACCAAGTACTAAAAATGGTGAATTAATCTATGTTAGTCTCCTTGCTTTACCAGCTAGACAGGTCATTTAAAGCTATTGTGAGTATCTTTACATTACACTGCAGACAGCAGTGGAGACATGTTCACAACTCATCCTGTAAAAGAGTACATTCTAATTATTATTTGCTTTGTCTTCCGTTTAGGGCTTTACCAGTTAAGTGGTAGAAAATCAAAAGGATATGTGCAATAGTTATTCTTTTGTCTTCATTGCTATTAAATTTCTTCTCTAGCTTATGTCAATGTGTAAGTAATTGTGCCAACATTTAAGTATTTATGTGCTTAATTAAAAAGAACATTAAAAAAAAAAAGAAGCACTAGTTGTTTAGATGCCAACTAGAGACACTGTGGTCTGCAGACATTTTCCTGTTATTTACAAGCAAAGGGGCATCCCATTTCTTCTGCTTTTTAGATAACCTGCCCCCCTCACCGATTCCCTGCGTTCCCACAGCTGACAGTCCCTCAGCACTACGATTTCTGGTACCTTGGGGCTTTCCTGTCGCTCAAAAAATTGACCTTTATTCTGTGTCACGGGCCTGGTTATGCTAATGTGCGTGCAAGCAGACTGCAGATGGATCTAGACTATCAGAACAGCCTTTTCCTCCCGCCGCTCTCCCTCTGCCCCTCGACTCTTGCAGTTGCAACGTTTGGCATTCAAGCCCTCGGTGGGACCTGCGGACAAGCAGGACGTCTCCTTTGCTGTCGCAACACCCGGGGCGGGCAGAGAGCAAACAAGGAAACAAATCTGCTTGGGAAGGTTCTTGCCTACACAGCTCAAAGACACCAACTTGGGCAACCTGCAGACTCAAACAGAAGCCGAATCCTTGTTTCCCCTCCTGAGGCCGCTTTGCTCTCTCATGCGGGACATACCTTTTTGCGCAATGTGCCCCTGGGGGCTGCGATGATGGGTTAGCCAATTATACAGCGAGAAGAGGAATTTGATGAATGGATCATTTTTGGTGCACTCTGCACTTTTGACTCATAAATTCCACAGAAAACAAGGTAAATGGAGCATAACTTATTAATGAACAGAGCCCTAAATATCAAATGATCTGCTGTGAATCATCAGCTGGAATTGTAGAGCCTTCATATCACGCTAGTTACAGCATGCTGCAGCGGTTCAGCGATGAACAAACTCTGCAGCCCGATGGTAAGACTTACAAGATAATCTAGGAAATAACATCCTGCTTTATCTAAAGCACAGTGCAGCGAGGAGCTTGCCAGACCTTCAAACCGTGACCTCTGGAGAAGGTGATCTTGCAAGCTTCACCTCGCAAGCCTGAAAGCACCATTAAGCCCGTGATGAATCGCAAGCCTTGCGAGAGGCACACGCACCCTAAATCTCACCAGGAAAGTGGGGGAAATGCAGATAGCTCCAAAGAGGGACTCCAATGAAGTCTCCATACAGTGAGGTAACTTGGGAGCAAGAGCTTTTCATACTGCATGACTTCTACCCCTTCACCGATGGGTAAAACCGGGCAATCCTACCAGGTTTGCGAGCCTAGTAAGACCCAAATTAAGCCTGAAGCACCACACTGATTATTCTGAGAGCCCCTCAAGGCAAGATAAAGAACATGAAAGACCTCCATTTTCCACCTTTCTAAAAGCTACAGGGTTTTAAGAGTTGGAAAAGCATGAAAAAGAATGAAAATACTAGGAAAAACCATGTGCCTAAGTACTTCTGCTCAAATTATCCCCATCAGCACGAGGATCACACATACATAGATGAGCATGAACACACACATGCCCACACACTGACTGTTTACTACTTATGATGAAATACTCGGTCTGGGCATTTTTCTCACCACTGCTCTGCTTTGAAGTAAATAGCTTGTTTGTATGCTTTTTCTTTCACATTAGAATCTATTAGCATCTCCAGAAATTCTAGAGTTCTCTTTTCCGCTGTTTTCCAATTTTCTTTCCTGCTTAATCTTTTCTTAAGTGTTCTCAAGCATTCGGCTACAACTCTGCCTCCTGGTACTGAGCTCCAGTTACCCGTGTGCTGTGGAAATAGCTTTAAAGAAAGTTTTTCTTTCACCTGTATGAATAGAAGTAATAATAATAAAGAGTGCCCACTTCCACATACAGGAAGAAATGGCCTTTAGAAGGTATGACTATATCATCTTTCAACTGTCATCCTTCTAAATAGGCTTGAAGTGAGTTCCTCCTGTAAATGCATCTCTTCTTGCACCAATACCCTATCTGTATTCTCCTTTCTTTCCTACCTTTGTGCACATCATCTTGTTCAAACACACCGTCTGCCAAAATTTCAACCAGCAGATAGCAATTAGAACATAAAAGCAAAACAAACTACCACTTCTTGATGCTGTGCCATAGGCAGAAAAGTCAATAGAAAGTTACTTTAGCTGAAATTGATATTTAAAATATGTTTCTAGAAGACCATTTTTGCCGAAGGCTGTGAGACCACCCTCTTGTCAACCACCCATAAGGCTCCAGCTGCACCTGCCAGGTAGAGCAAGTTTCTAGAGACTATTAAGGAAAGCAAAAATAACTAGACAGATTATTGCAACCTGATTGAAAAAGCAACAAACTGAAAAGAAAAAAAAATATCATTGAAGTCAACAGAAAGAATAACTTTCTACCAGCAAGATGCTTCCCAGCTCCCTTTGATGGGAGTTCACATCTTCCTAAGTCAGCAAGGGAACACAGTTCCTCAGGCAAACCTATAGTTTCCCCCTTACTGATATAAAGGCGTATTAGTAACTGATAATTAAAAATGCCAAAGAGAAACCAGCACAAGGAATTCGGAGATCAGCAGCAATTAAGTCCATCTAAAGGAGAGACTTTACTGCCTGATTTAGCTATTTTTATACAACACTGACTTAATATAGATCTTCCTGGAGATGCCGTCACCAATAGAAGGTAAAAGGTCCTACTCACTTTGTCATTTTCAAGTGAATTTTTCATAGGTGGCTTGAGATAATACATGGTGTTTACTTAGCTAGCATACGATAGATAAGCAAGATTTGCTGCTAATTCTCAATATTGATGTGCTAAAAGTGTTTTTTCCTGGAAACATAAGGGAGCATGGTAAGGCTTCAGTTACCCATTTACTTGAATAATGTGTACGGTTTACTTCGGTATCCCCTTCCACAACTGTCCCTGCCTTCGGCAACATCACCCTGACAGAAAGGAAAATAGTGTTGACGCATTAAATTGAACAGCGAGATTACATGGGCTGCCTCTTTGAGACAAAGTGTATTAACTACTGATAAATTCCACTTCTTTTCAAAATCAGAATTAAAAAGTCACTGGCCAATACCTGCAGAAAACAAATTACATCCCTAGAGCTATCCAGTAGCTGCGCTTTGTCCACAGATGTCACTGAGAGCCAAAGCCACGAGCAAGAAATTGGATGGCACGAGTAGCTGTTTGACTTAAAGAGGGGAAGCAGAGACTCAGGGAGACAAAGTACTCCCAACCCCAGCCAAGAACCTCTTTTCACATCACCCATTTCTCTCAAATACATCCCTCTTCTCACACCTAAAGGAGAAATATACTCTGTCAGTGTTTAAAAAAAAAAAAAAAAAAAAAAAGACGACTAGGGAAAAGATCATATGCAAAAGGCTATTCTAGATAGGACAGAGACATACCATTGCCTACATGCATGCACTTAGGAAACAAGTTGTGGGTCTAATCTAGAACTCAGGATAGACATGAGGACAAACTGTCCATGTACAAAAATTTTTAAACATCACAATACGTTTTTCAGAAAGGCTTCGCACTAGAAATTTACAATTTGGTCAACATCTACTAAGAGCCATGTACGTATGTGCAATTCTGCCTCAAAGTATGCACAAGGACTAAATGGAGCCTCTTCAAAGGCTATTACCACTTTGCATTTCTTGGATATCAAAATCAAACATTTCTCCAATCCATTCAAAAATCTATAGTGGGCGACCTCTCATCCTAAAATTATTCTGATTGTAGTTGGAACACGGCTGAGACCACAGTATAATCCAGTACATCCCATTTGATATTTATTTTTCAATACTGCTTCAGTCTTATTGCATGATGGGCATCAGCAGTTTTACTAGAAAAGTGAAAAAGAGATACCCTGCCACCTGACTGAGAGTTGATCTCAAATTAAAATTGTTCTTTGCACATCTTAACATATTTTTCCCTCCTAGGAAGTTTGCATGAGCGCAAATTCTACACTTAGCTCCAGTCTATGCTTTAACTGTCTCTAAAAAGAATACAAAAATAAATTAAATAAAACAAACAATCGTCAACAAAACTCCACACACATTGCACACAAAAGAAGTGCTGGTTCTGGGCAGAAAAACCAGGGCTTTTAGCTGACTTTGTCCTTCTGCATCCTGTATCCTAAAATGTTAAATTATTAAAATATGTGCACATCACCACAAAATTACTGATGTCAAAAGCTGTGTTACTCAATAGTAAGCATCAGCTGGGATCCTCAAACCCAGTAGCACGAGCTGTTTCTTCCTGGCCTGTGAAAAGACCGTCCTTGCCCAACTCCAGCTCAGCAAAACAGGCTTTAAGAAACAGAACAGCACATTTGAATCCCCTAGATATTGGTAACTTCATGATTCCTTTACTTTCTGATGGTCTCTGAAGTAAGAATAGCTTATCAGAGAAGCTACGCAAAGTTAACCATACTGAGCAAAGTCATCAGAGATATTTGCTTAAATGCCTCAGTTTTTTAAAAGAAAGCAGGAAGGGCTATAACCCCCCCTCTTCTCTGTCAACAACATAGGAAAAGTCCATTTGAAGGAAAAATATTAAGAGCACTTCTACACTGATTCACCAAAACACATTTCCTTTGTCCAATTCCTTAGCAATACAAAAGGCAGTACTTCTCTGTACCACGGGGCCTCCATTTTGGGGGGAAAATAAAAAAAAAAAAAAAAAAAGAAATTGTGACACTGGACTGAAAGAATGTATTGGGAAGGCAGATAAGATCATTCCATTAATTCATCCACATACTTCACACAGCCACTTTAGAAAAGTCCCTTGTCAACAGTCAGAACTGTGGGGTAATTTTTTTTTAATCTATAATTAATCTCAAATAAGCCACTATTTCAGAGAAAGAGGACCCAAAGTGCCGATCAGACAATTATTTTGTTCATATTTGAGTAGCTAGGCAAAAAATAACATTTTTGCAAAGCAGAATGCACATTTCTATGGTGTCATTGCGCATCATCAATGAATATTTATCTTTAAAACAATAACTGGGCAGAGAATAGGACTAAAGTGTCAAAAATAGAGTGGAAAAAATCTTGCTTAATAAATATATATACACAACTAATTCACATCTCTAGAGAAAATTTGAGCTACTATTTCCCTAACCTCCTCCCCTCCAAGGAATGTCTTGGTGTTCCAGTTTTATGTATGATTTGTTTATTCATAATTTTCCTTACTTTATTTTTTTAAACTGTGTTTTATAATCCCTCCCTTTGTGCTTTGACAAACAGCTATCAGCATAATAGTGTTTGGAACTGAGTGAATGCCAGGGAGCAGATGCTTGAAATGAAGTTTAGGCAACTAGAAACGGGGAACAGTATGTTGGCCATGGTATTAGCCATTTAACTCTTTCTTGCCATCACAGCCATGATTTCATTTTCTTTTTCATGCAGAAGTGTTAGCTGTATTGATTGGTACCATGAGGTGAAATGCTGTGACCCTCATACTGGGAGATCAAGACACAACTCAAGTTGTAAGCAAGTGGACCGAGTCACATCAATCTAAGGTAAGTGCTGCAAGAGATTTTTGTTACTTGCTCACTTTTGCTGATTTTGATTCCTGTGCTGAATGCCTATGCCCCAGTGATACTGCATCAAAGTTCTTCACTGGACACTCCACAAGAATGAACTTAAACCCATTGTATTTTACTTTAGTCTGCCATTGTCGCTCATTTACTTTCACAGGCACTGGAATCCACCACACTTTTCCTTGTCTTCCCCCCTTTTCACTTCTTAACAAAACAGATAAAGGAATAACAGTGTCTGCTTACTATAAAACACATCTGCAGCTGTAAACATTCCTCCTTTAATCTGTCAGCTGCTTTTAGGCAGAAAAGAGAGATTTTTGCAACACGACTTGAATAACTTTTGTTCACTCGGATACTATGAAGGCAACTCATCCCACTAGGGATCTTGTTATATAGTTCCTCTTTCCTGTGAGTTTTTACGGAGAAGGCACAGAGGAAAAAAAAAAAAAAAAAAGGTTTACACTGCCATGGTCCATTAAGGACAGATCAGCAATGAAAACAAGCCATTATTTACAAATATCCAGGAGAACATCAACAAAGTTTAGCCACTTCAGCTTTTGTGCCCTATCTGATGCTGTAAAGAGCGGATACAATTATTTCTAGTCTTGGGACAGGGTTGTGTCACTGCTCTGTTCCATCTCACATTGATGCTGCTCAATAGAAGGCCAGCCAAGCTTTTTCTGCATCACTGGTTTTGCAGTCTTAAGGAGATATAACAGTTGCAAAGCAAGTATGTAAATAACGATAGAAGGCATCTTTGGAGGCAATCCATGTACCGATTTTTTTTTTTTTTTAAATGTTAACTAGGCAACTTTAAAAACTGAAGACTGCTTCAATTTTATCTTTCTTAGGGATTTGAATAGAGCAGTAGAATTACATGACTATCATGTGGGGAAAGGTAAATAGACCATCTCCAGCAAATGATCAGGAACGTTGGTGGTTTGTTGGTTTGGTTTGCGGGTTTTTTTCCACATAAGTCCAAAACCTGTACCTTTCTGCTAGTATGAAAAGTCGCTCCACTGGTTCATCTGTAAGACTCTCCCCACTCAAAAATTGTCCTTGTGAGCAACAGATATACTCATTAACTTGTAATAAATTTTTCACAGGTCTCAATGTATCACCACTAGGCATTCATAGATTCCCACCCCTACAGGACCAGGCACATGACAGCCTATTGCTTGCCTTGCCCGGGACAGAAGCATATCTAGGATGAGTATCCACAGAATTAGACACCAGTATTACACATACTATGCATCATAACTTTATAATGCTCTTTATCCATCCATTTAGCTCTATAAGAAGACATCTGTTTATAAAGGCTTTGCCTCCCTCTTCCCTTCTTTTCAGGCCTTCTCTTCCCTTCATCTTTCCTAGAAGTCAGCAATTCCTGATAGAGTCCACCATCTAGAGGGAGCAGAGGAGGCAAAATTCTGAACTGGAGTCAATACTGTATGAATACAGAACATGTATTATAAAACGTGAGGCACCTTATGACAAATCTCCAGTTAAAAGACAGGTGCAAAATTTGTACCTATTTGCTGACTTTAGCAAAAAAGGTGTCTTGCAGAATACGTCCCCCAAAGATACATCCTTTTGCCCAACTGCTAGAAGAGGAACTCAAGTCTACAAAAGTTCCGTCCCAAGAGAATGATTAAAGGAGGACAACCTGTAAGAAGGACCTCGGAAATAAAACTTTAAAAAAAAAGTAAATAAACAAATAAGTAAGTAATTTTTCATATGTGATTAGGGAACACAAAGAGATGGTCATTCTTCAAAGTCCCTGATAAAACAGCTGTCACTAGAACCAGCATCCAGCTCCTGAGTGCCATAACTATGTCTGCAAAGGTAGGGTGACAGGCCCTGGCTCCTCCTTACTTGGTGGACCAGTAGGACCAAAGAGGCTGAACACTTGTGCAGAGGAACAGGATCCTCCTAGCATAAACTGTTCCACCACTTATTTGAACACCAGCATATTGAAATATTTGGAAGGCGACCTTTTTTCCTTATTCTTCATGTCATAGGAGATACCTGAAACTAAAAAGGGACACTGAATGTATTGAAGCTAGTAGATTCTTTAAAAGTGAAAGAGACAATCCCAAAGACTAGTAGAAGTTTGAGAATTAAGAGTACAGTGATTCCTCACTATCTACTCACAATCAATTCTGGGGAAAAGCAGTCAGTTTAGCTGCCAGCAGAAATACATTCCAGGTTAGAGCGATAGCTAAATCTTCCAGTATATTTACCATCAGTTTCACATAGATCAATTCTTCTGTTCAGAACTTTTGATAAATGAATGAAGGAATCCTGCTTCAGACTTAAGACTTCAATTTCTTAGATGCATCTACATTAAGAAAATAGTTGATACTGATCACTAGGAATTTATATTTTAAGAACAAAACAAATACAGCTGATAACCCAGCCACACTGGCAAGTTTGGATACTATTGGCAAGAACCCATTAATTTAGTATATTTTATTATGGATATATTGTTTGGTGTGACTATTTAGCTCCTAGATCAGTAACAAAGTGAGCAAATAATTTTAGTAAGGAGGTAAGCACATGTAGCATCTTTTTGTATGTGGTGATTCTGGTTTTGCGATCTGGAGTAAGTTGCAGCTTCAGGAAGCAGCTCCAACAACAACAGCAACAGTAATGAAAGCCTGCTAAATTGGCTAAAATTTGTACAAAGTATCCAAGTGAAACTATGGATTTCTTTGAATTTTATTGAAACTATTTAGCACAAATTACCTAAATCAGCCTAATTCAGTTTTCATCGATCCATTTTGCAGTTGTTGAATGCAGTCTTGGCCATAGACAAAAAAAAAAAAACCCAAACAAACAAACAAACCCCCAAACCAAACACAATAAATCAATTTTAAAGAAAAAAAGTAAAAAACCCAACAGATTAATGAAAATATCATTCACATGAACCACAATTCTAGTAAACAATGATGTGAACAAAAGGAAAAGACATTTTTCTGTATTCTACATATGATCTTCTGCATCTAAGAATCTAAACAGACTTCTAGCAACCACATGACGCAGAAAAGAAATGAAATTGGGTGTGGCAGAAATTGAAATAAGAGGACATCATCACTTTTGTCTTAATTTACAACATGCCAAAACCAGTCTGCTTCAAGTTCAGTAAAACTCACCTGAATCACCAGCCAAGTCCCAAACCTAGGCACCCCCAGCCCTTGCTGTTCTGCCAGGCCCCCTTATGCCTCCCTCATCCTGCCCATGGACCAGGATCCCAGTTCAGCCCCTGGGGCCGTCAGTCCGTGTCCCAGTGATGCCACAACAGTACCTGTCTCCAGCCGTACCTCCTGGATCCACATAGATCTCCACCGTGGGCAGCCTGTCTCCTGGGTGGGCACCTCCGTCATACACTGCAGCCTTGCCTCTGGTCTCTTTGGCCTCACCCGCGTTAGCTCCTGATGGGAACTCCTGGATGGTCCCCAGCCCTGATTCTTCAATTTCCATGTCACAGACTGTTGATAGACACTGTTAGAGTCCCCAGCTCTGCCCACCACGGTCAGACCCTGTGGGACGGCACCCATTAGTGAGGGTCCACCTCCGCTCCCACCTTGCCTGCCTTCAGGAGCACTCAGTGCTCACTATGCCCTGACAATTAGCCTGGAGGGTGGCGAGAGGGAGAGGAGAGAGCAGCTGCCTTCACTCAGAGTCCTACACAGAAGTTGCTGCTCTAGAGTGTAGAGGGAGGTCCCGTCCTCTTGAGCCACCCCCATGGGTCAACCTCTCCTGGGCCCAGATGCTCAGAGTGCAGGACGGACCCTGACTCCCCTCCTATCCCCACCTCTGCTCCCACAGGACACCTTGGTATTCGGAAGACAGCATGGTCCTCATAAGGGCTGATCCAAACTCAGAATTAAACAGGGATCTCTCTGGTGTGTCGGTCGCTTATGGTTTGTAAAACGGACCGAGTACTTGTCTGTAAGTAGGATATGGAAAGAAGTCTTATTCAGCAGGTATTTATTAACAGCTCAATTTCATACACTACAAGAAGTGACATGGAAAATGGGAGCAGGGCTGAAGAGGAAAGACAGTTTTGATGCCACTACATCTTTTGCTAATGGAATCCACATTGACAATCCAGGAGAGACACTAGATAAATCAATTGAAATTACAGTCTATGTCCTACACCTAAAGGGAATTTCTCCATGTCAAGGCTGAGCCAGCTGGGCCACAAGGGTTTTTTGAATAACGGTTGTTCATGTCAAAAAAAAGGAAGAAGAAAAGAAAAAGATAATTAGGAGTGCTAGCAGCTGGTTTTGGGTTTTTTTGAACACTAAAATCATGCCAAGAAGAATTACAATATTAGTTTATCACTTTGGGATACTTCTGAATTAAAAAAAAAAAAAAGCATCATATCTTTAAAAGAAAAATGAAGTGGTTTTTATTGTATGACTAAAGGTACTGAAAGATATAATTATTTGCCTCCCTTGGTAATTTTGTTCTACAAAAGGAACAGTTTTGCAGTTTCTGCTTAGGCACTCTGTTCTTTTATGATGTTCTTTTTTCCTATTTTATCTCTCCCCCATATTACTCCATAGTGCTATTTGTCCCTCCTCCAGGTCTAGGAAAGTGACAAATTTTGATACAATTATTCTTTTCCTTTCCTCCTTGTACTTTTTTTCCTTTTGCTGTCTTATTTTCCCTTCATTTCCGTAACTCCCTCCCTCTAGACTTGTACGTCATTTCCAGCTCCATTTTCTGATTGTCAATTTGTTTCTGTCTTCTCTCTCCATTGTTTCTTTTTGTCTTCCTCAAACCCAACTTCTGATCACTTTTCTGCCTATTTTGTCACTTCTTTCTTCATTTCTTCTTTTCCTCTTCACACCCTTCATCTTCCCCATCCATACAATCACTAGGTAAGATGAAAAAAGGGTAAGATAAAGAAGAGGAGAGAAAAGTCATACCCTGTACCAGACCTGGCTGCCTCTCCCTTCCTCTGGCAGCAGATAGCAGTAGTAATCAAGGGAATGGTTTTTTTCAAAGGGTAAGAGTCTTCATCATCCGTCTCCTACTCATGGGGAAAAGAGAAGGAAGCCACTGATATTGCCGCTTCCTTCTACTAGAGAGACAAATCTGCTTTTGTTCTCCCAAAAGGCAAAGCAAGAACATTTGCTTGGAAATAGAGCTCACTGGGTCAAATGTTGTTGATATTCCTCCTGCTTGCAATAACGTCAGGAGTCCCAGAAACTCCTTCAGGAGCAGGGGTGACAGCTTTGAACTGTCTTACTGCAGAATCCTTTCTTCTACTGCTTCTGAGAAAGGTGAGTTACAGTACAAGTAAGCAAGATTTTTTTAGCTGAGTGAAATTGCCTAACTGCTCCAGAAGAGGAAATAAAAAAAAAAAAAATAGAGGAGGGGGCCAAACCCTCATGCCTTTCTGAAACACTTTTGTTTTGCACATAACTGCAAAATTAAAGAAGATAGAGGTTTCATGGTGGAGCAATTCTACTACTTAATATCAGTAACTGATCACTCCCAAGACCACTGTGTGGGCACTCTCAGCCCCAGCTTCCAGCTAAGGACGCCCAAATCCATCTCCTCATGGAGTGTCTGATCTCAGCACAGGAGGTTATTCCAAGCTGCACAGCACTGATCAACTTCATTTCTATGAACTTCCTAAACACCCATTCAGCCAGATAGACCCCCTTCTTTAGAGCATGGGAGGAGAGACGCGTGTGTTTTAATTGCTGGTCTGACCTGGCAGATTAACTGGAACCATCCTCCCTCCTGAGAGCACCGCACCATGAGAATACAGAAATATTCTCATTTACTTCCCGCTTCATCACTGAAATCAATGCAAGACTTTCTACTGACTTGGGGCTTGAATAAGCTGCTGTGTAATTATATTACAGTACTTTATACTGTTATACTTTTATATGCTATACTGTAATTATACAGCATAGAATTAATTGCATGCAAATGTGTTAGCGCATCATTAATAAGATTTATCAAGCATTCCTCCAAGTAAATTACAAGAAATGATCGTAACATGGTAAGGATGCAGCATGACATAGTTTTTTGGAAAGCCTGAATGGAGTATTAGGGCTTTGGATTGTCACAATCATTATGCTACCTAAAGCAATACCCCAAGAGTCCATTCAGAAGAGCACACGCACAACCATAATCGCTTAGCCAAGACCCACAGATGTTGCTGAAACAAGCGTGTTCTCAAGTGCTGCCTTAAAGCAGAATTTTCTCTGCACCAGGCCTTAAGCTCTCCATGTCTGTGCATATCTGTCTACAAGCCAGTATAATATATTGTACACCCTAGGCTTAATCTTGAGCAGTCTACAGTCTTAGAAATATCAGAAAAAAACCTCACGTTGGTCTCTAATTTTAAGAAATTAAATTTAAAGTATTTCATCTTCCTACAGTGCTTTAATTTGTACCTCAAACAGTCTTTCTACTGTGCCTCACTGTTCTTCCTCTAATTGCTGCTATCAGATGCCAGGTTTTTCAAGGCAGAAATTGATGTGCATTCTGTAAACCATCAGGCATGATTCTGGTACTTAATATAGAGTAACAAGAAGAAAGAAGTTCTGTAAATAAAACAGGGGACATGCCAGAATGGGATGCCTGACACATTGCTGTATGGGGGTCTTCTGCACACTCCAGCCAACACATTTTTGCACTTTGCAAGTCCAGTGAATCATCCATACTGTAAAGAGGCAATAAAGTTTTCCTCTGGTAATTTAATTTATCAAACAACAACATAAAGCAGTATTTCTTGAAGTTATGGCTAGAAAAGTTGTCAAGAAAATCCTTAATGTCAGTTGAGAGGAGCTTAACACCTGTGACGACTTATTAGAAATATTAGCTATGAAATCTATGCCAGCAAAACCCAATAATATGTGAATTAAGGTAAGGCCAGAACACACAGGTTTAATCCTGCAGATTTACATGTTTAAATGGATTCCACTTATAATTAAATTTCACACTGTTTCTGACAGGAAGAAAAAAAAAAATAGCCTCCATTGCTGATAATATATTTGCCACACAACTTTGGCAGTTTTGATCAGCTTTGTCATTTCAGGCATCCGGTAGTTTTCATATTGATTCAGGCACTAATCAGAACACATTTTTTATTTCAGAATTAGCATACCAAAACTGTTTTGTGAGTTATCATGCTAATATGTTCTATCGAAGACTAAATTAACATTTTACCGCTGTTAACCAGAGGCAATGCTTCGTATACAATTCAGATGATGTTGCCAAACTTTTCACAACACCAGCTGCTTAAATTTGAGGGTGCTTAATATCTGTGGACCTAAAGAAATATCTTTTGAAAATAACCTAACAACAAAGCCCCCCGCAGTCCAGCACCAGTATTCCCAGAGCTAATGAAGCCCCATACTGTTCCTGAGCTCTATTGTATTTCCAGTAGTGAGGTAAAGGACAATATTCTAAATACCGCTATGCAGCACCCCTTTCCATTATCACCTTCCTTTCATTTTTTCAAACTTCTTTCAGTCTCAGAGGTATTATGAAGAAGGATAGGAGGGCGGAAGGGAGGAGGGAACTGGTAACCTGCCATATCTGAACTTCTTTCCTTTCCTGGGAGCGAAAGAGAATGACAAAGTAGTATGACTATTCTGCTGTTTTCTACCGTCTTCACATGCAAACTGCTACCCTTCTTCTAAAGCAACTGTTCGATGCTAACAGTCCCCATTATGCATTAGTGTTTTGCTGGCAGAATTCCTGGCTCTCAACCCAGAGGTTTCCTATGGCAAGTGTCCCAGTTTCATGCTACCTGTAAATGCACGGATCATGCAAGCAGCTACTACCTGCCAGGGAGTACTCACTGATCGCCATCCAGGCAAATTCTCTTGACTCCTGTGAGATCTGCATAACACCATTCAGCAGGGTATCGGAGAAATTGTGCCAGCAGAAGTTTGTATCTTTGACATATATGAAGAATCTTTTGCCAGGAATCTGATAGCAACAGTTGAGGGTAGATGGAAGTTTTCACATTTATCTGAGAAAAACTCCTATCTGCAATGGGAAGCACTGCTGAAGTACTTAATTTAGACTTAGCATAGCCATTATCTAGGTTTAAAATCAGATTTAAAGTTTCATTTAACATGAAATGTACATGTATTAAGAACAACAGATGCACTCATTTATAGACTTTATCACCCTAACATAAATAATTATGAATTGAAAATAGTTAAATCTAGATAGTGCCAAACACAATTCCCCAGGAAGCTGACGTACTCCCAAAATCCCCTATCTTCTTTATCACCTTTCAATACTCAAAAGTACCAAACAGACTTTTTCACCAAGGTGAGGACATCACCAAATTTTGGCAGCATCAGACCAGAGGCACAAAATTCCTGAGTCTGATACTGTCCCAGGCAACGGTGCAAATACCAACTGCAGCAATAACAGCAAAGAGCAACAGCTTGGCTGTTCCTCAACTATTATGTGCATTCACTCGGAGATCTGCAGGAGGCCTGTACAGACCTGAGAGGAACCATGTTCCCATGAAGTTGCTCTCCTCATAAGAAAACCGCCAGAATCCCCGTTAGCCTCCCTCTATAAATGTCACATGTTTAGCAATAATTTAATGTTTAAGGGAAGAGGACTTGGATGCCACTGCCAATGTCTGTATCCACAAAGAAGGTCACAGCTCCTTAGCCAAACACCAGTAATTCAAGGATATCTGGGTTTCTGCTGTGACATAATTGTCAAATAGCAGCTGGGAGTTTATAATCACATCTTAGCTGTGAGTACTGTTAACTGATGGTAGATATATTTCTTCCTACAGAGGAGCTAAGATTAATTCCTCTCTCTCCTCTGGCTACTTTCCCAACCTGTCATCACAATCTCAGTTAATCTGAGTTGAGCCTCAGCCAACTAATTCATATCTCTGCTCTGCTCTTCTTTGTGAACCGAGGTGTTGTGTCATCTATCGTGGGTTGAAGATACAGATTCATACATGTGCTCTTTATCAATAGGCTAAAAATAACCAGATCTCATCCTTCCTAAAGGTGGGATTCATTCATTTTAACTTTTTGCTACCTAAAGTCCAATCTGGTCTCCCATGCCTCCACACAAAGTCAAAAAAAGAGTAATAAGCAGATCCAGAAGGCAAGTTGTTCTACCTAGTTTAAACTTATTCTTCTTTCAACGCCTGCTTCTCCCTCTTGATCATGAGGGGAGTCTAAGTGTCTAGCTCAGACTTCCCGAGTATTTTTGACCCCAGAGTTAGATCCCAAACTAACTCCCAAATGGCCCCTTTTCTTGTTGAACAGAAGTGAAAACGAAAGCAGTGTCCAGCAGTATCCACATTAGAAAGACGTTTGGGGAAAAAAAAAAATTATCCACACTTATCTGCTGAAATCTGTCTAAGAGGAAGAAAGAAGGCACTGAAAAAAAGAGTTTCATCTTACTCCGAACAGAGATACCACTAAGTCACTTACAGTCCTTCACAAGCAACAGTGTTGAAAGCAGCTGTAAGGTTTAAAGCAACTGGAAAAAACATTGACATGAAGTCATCAACTACTCCTTACACAAATGTTATCCACCACCTCAATCTCTCTGGCACAGCCATCCTCATTTCTTATATCCCAGTGCCCCAAGCCCTCAGTTTCAGAAGCTACATAACAACTCACATCGTATTGAGGCAAGTTGCAACGGCCTGAAGATGATGCAGTTCTTCATCAGCTTCAAGTTAGATTTTTTCCTAGAGACCTTCTCAAATCATGATGTCACAGAAAAAAGGAACAAACACTTGCTTAATTCTTCAAAGAGATATAAAAACAAGAATACTTTTCTTACAATGAGTAAATGATGCATTTGAAAAATATGGGGTTTACTTACAAATATTTGATATTCAGAGTTTGCTACTGTTAGTAGGCATTCTCTTTTGGAGCACAGACAGCATTTAAACCTCAATAAGAGCTGAATGTCTCATCTGTCTTGGTTTAACAGTTCAAGAAGAGACCTTGCTATTTAAACAATCTATTTAGCTTTTTAGAGTCCAAGTTCTGCAATGAAGAATTTGCAAATTTAGGCACTGTTTGCTCATGTAGGAAAGTTCTTCCTTTTCTAGCTTTCAGATGTACTGGCTAAATAAATGTGTTTTCCTTGTCTGCCAAAATTCCCCCTGCCTCCACCAACAGCAAGCAATCTTGTACCAACAGCAAGCAAAAAAGAACAGAGAGAAAACTTTATTCTTAATATTTTGACTGTGACACTACTTCTGAGCATTACAGTGAGATTTCCTGAAGAGTCGGTGCCTAGCAATGCAAAAAAATGAAAATAAATCTATTTCCTAACATACCTAGAGGTTTCTCTCGTACTTTCAGGGGATACATCTAACCTGCAGAGAGAATTTTGAAGATGTTACTGCCCACTCTCTGCACCTTTGGGAGCCCAACTACCATTGAACCAACACAGATGACAGTATCGCTGTTGATCTAGCACACTGTAATTGCCACTCATTTATGAGACAAACACAAAATACTACTACAGCCCTTCACATGCAAGATGCAACATAGCACATGGGATCAGTAAAAGAGCATGGAGTATTTGACTCACGAGCCACCAGCCGAAGCTGCTTACTCCATCATTAGTGTGAAAGAAAGCCTTGTAGCAGTTCAATGATCTCTGCATCAACTCTTCACCCACAGGGCAAGGCAGCTTGCTGAAGAAACAGAGCCCAGAGACTTGCTTCTTTTCAGCCTGCTGAGCCGTTTGTATCAGTGCTGTACTTTCAAAGCTGCTTCTGCCTAGGAAACAATCAAACTCCTGTTTTCAGAAGAAATCTGGTCTTTCATCAAGGTGCTTAAAAAAATAAAACAAAACATTAATCAAGGAGTCACAATAGTTAACCCACTGGTAGTGTGAGGTGGGGTATATTTAAAAAGGCTTTCTTTAACCCAGGAAAGCAAATCTCCCGAAGCAGTCCCCGTAGAGGGAAAACATGCTCTCTGAAGGGCAATTGAGAGCAGGCTCTGAAACACAGGTGATCTGACTTGCCCGCTAAAGGAGCCTGTTGACTGTAAGTCAGCTTTTCTCAAGCTCCCTGCAAGCCTGACCTTTTCTAGATTTCATTGGCTTTGTACTACTCCTGTCCCCAAAGCAGGGAAAAGCTACTACCTTTGATTGATGGCCACAACTCCTCTCCTAGGGAGTAAGAAAGAGAGAAGCAGATGCAATTATTGGGAACAACACAGTTCATTTTTCGCCCATCACACGGCAGCTAAGCCGATGCCTGCAATTAGAGGCTGTTACCTGTTACCTGGCTAGTATAAACAGTAGTAACCAGCAGTTGCAGCTGCTTTGTACTCCATTACACAGGAGAAACTGAGCTGCTACTAGTAATAAATCAGTAGAATTTAGTTTTGATTTAACATTTATCCTTTTTTCTTTAGTAGCCAATAAGTATTTTAATCCCTTTTAAACATTCCTCTCTCTCTTTCACCACAATACTCACTTTGATAAACTACTGCAGTCATACTAAAATTTACTTTTGAAAATATCCTTTTTTCCACAAACCTTCCAGATGTAGAGTGTCGCTGTATCTTGTCTAGGCAGCTAATATTTAGGTGATAATCCCATTCAATCACCAATATGTTGCTTGCAATTTCTGTTTCACTTGTCTCTCTGTGGCAGCTCACCTTGGAGGGGGCTGGGGGAGCAGTGTTTACAGTCATAACCAGCTGTAATTACTAGTTGCAGATATAAATATGCACCTCCAAACCCTGGAAGAAAGTGAGCCGCTTCAGCCATTAAAGTTAACTAACAGTGTAAACATTTGAAGACTGTAATGACAGCTTGTTCTCATTTCTCTGCTTGCAGAAATTGGACTGCTTCTGGCTGCTATCAATTAGCAAGTCCCAATACTTCGCAGGAATGTGGCTGCCAGTGACCCCACTTTCATGTGTCAAGATAGAAGCCGTGTGCATCTGAATATCTGTCCTTGGCTCTCCTAAGCATGATGACATCCTGGGTTGCTAAAACTCTCAGTCTGGCACTTCGCTGAGCAACAGCCTGTAATAATAATAATAATAACAACACATTTTTATAATATGGTAATATGCTTATAGGAAATAGAATCTACTTCTAACTGGACAATATAAGGCTACACAGGACCAAGAGCGTTTTTAACTTGATCTCTTTATCCAATATCCAGCACTAAACTAAGGAGTCAAAAGTAAGTCAAAATCTCATATTTCATTTATAAAAAGCATAACTTTTTTTTTTTTTTAAGAATTGTTGGAAATGGAAGAAGAGATATATCAATTAATTGTTTAACGGTCTAAATAACTAAAGGAAAAATTATGAAATGTGGGACTAGGTGATCTCTGCCTCTTCTTTAAGTAACTGCTTAGGTGCCTGAGAACCTAGAAATGAACAATGAAACTTTATATCTTTCATGTAAAGTATTTTCTCTTGTTTGTTTTTACTTGGAACATTTTCAGTAATTAAGCTTATACTTCTTATCTTACTGTTTCCTTCAAAAATTAAACTGAGAGTATTTTGGTGGGGGTAGGCTGCCTCCTCCAAATATTTCTGTCACCCTCTGTATTTTGGATGAGATAGATAGTCAGATCTGGAAAAGTTATAGTTAGCCTAAGCAACTGCCGCTACAGCTGGCCTTACTCAGTAGCCCAGATAATCTAGTGCATTGCTTTGTGTCTTGAGATGCAACATCGCACTAAATGCTGAAAATTTACAAAGAATAACCAGCAAACATACAACCAAATTTTCCTTTTTAGGGATTGCCCTTGGTGGCTCTAACTCACCCTCATTTCAGCTCACACATTAATTTAGCCACAAAATAGATGAGAAGGAGGAAAATCACTTCCACAGTACTTAACTCCCACAATCAGGATCTTGGTGTTCACTTCCCAGAGCCTCCAGTCTAACACAATGTGACATTATCTTACATAAAGGCATTTGAGAAGGTTTTGAGCTATTTAAGTCCAGAAAAATCAGCTGCATTTAAATAAGCTGTTCATTAATTGCAATCAGATTTATTCTTTCCCATCTGTTTTATAGTAGTCTTTGATTTCTGAATTAGGAGAAAGTAACAACCTATTTACAACCAACTTAAACCCTGCCTCCTGCTCCCTTGTTCAAAAGAAGCAAGAGTAAGTTGTCTTTCTTTCCTACCACACTGTTATACATTCAATTCTTTGAAACGAATGGGGTTCTTTAAGCATGCCAAAGCATTTCAGTCAGTTGACAAGATCATTGCAACAGTTTGGACTGGATTTCAGATCATCTGCCAGACTTAACATTCAAAATTCTACATCTTATGAAACAGTTTTAGAAAGCAAGTGGTTTAATGTTTGTCACTTTTATACTTAACAACTACAGTACAGTAAATTTTCTTTCATTTTGGTGCTATTAATTCTTGTCAATAAACATTGAACTCATTGAGAAGAAGACAATTTCAATCATTTTCAAATTATTTGAAAATTCAGATCACATCAGGAATTTTGGAAGAAGGAATAGGCTCACAGAACTGATTAAGTGGTGGAGTTAGCATGCTAGCTCCTATGTCTAGGAATCTAGGTTCATTTCTTCCTGAAGATTTGAGTCCAGATCTCATCATCAAGTATTTTGGGTAGAGAATTTTATTTAAGCCCGTGGTATAAACTAGGCAAAGAGGGGGCCTGAGCATCCACCTCTTAGTTGACTCCATTGGTCCATAGGATAACTTGGAGGAGGTGGTTCTCAGTCCTCCTTGTTGGAGCTATGAAACTTAGAGAAATGAGTCACTAGCCCAAAAAGAGGATGCTCCAGGACAGTAGGAAGGACACTTAGGACCCACCATCCATAAAGTCTACTTGCTGGTCCTGTAGATAATGACACTGTTCAATTTTCTCTTGGGAACAATCATGACCCTATCTGTCCCTTAGAGTCTTCGGAAAAAGCATACATATATAGTAACCAAATTCCGTCTAGCATATAAGGAGACTAAACTTCCATATCCCATATTCTAGTTCCCAATAAAATCACATTTTTTGTAAAAATAAAGGTGAACTTAGACAAAGTTAAAAATTTTATATCACCAAATCAAGAAGTTGACAGAGAACTCTTGCCTGTGAAAGCTAACAGTGTGCAGAGGAAAAGAGAATGAAATATTCTTTGCTTTAGACTTGTAATAAAACTTTCAGTGCTTCACAGTGCCTCTGGTAGCTCTTCATATCCTCTCTAAGGAGCTGTGACTCATCATCTGAAGAATGCTAGTCTGGATTAATGGCATTCACCCAGAGCTAACTTTTTTCTTTTTTTTTTTTATTGTGAACAAGTGTGTCTGAGGCCATGCCACCTTTTCTTTAGTGCTTACATCCCCAACAGAAGTTGAAAATGTTATGATTCTGCATTCCTCAGCATTTTTCCACACTTCTAGGAGTAAAATGGCTATGCTGTAAAGCAGGGCAGATGCGATTATGAAACACATTCTTAACTTCACAACTTGCTATTGCTCTGTTCTACACAAATTACTCATGGCTGAAGTTTCATGTTAATAGCACACAGGAGTAGCAAGGGACAAAGCCAATGCAATGAAAGAAACTAATAAAGTAAGGCATCTCTGGGCCATCTGGCTCCCTGTGATATTAGTACTGTACTTTAGTTAGCTGTACATCCTAAATTTTATGATAATGTAAACCTGAAACATCTAATTGGGAACACTCTGGCTAACATATAGATGATTCAAGAAGGCTTGTGATAAAATTGAAGAAGAAGCAAGGGAAAGCCCCATCGCACATCAGCTCTCCGGAACATTTTTATGTGGGTTTCTGGGTTGTGTGTATTCTTACCAGATCTTCATCCTCCAAAAAAACCCTAACGTGGAACACAGAGAAGAGAAATATGGTCAGAAACATTCCTAAGAGTTTAAATTTGCTTTGAAGGAAAAACATGTCTTCAAAAAGATCTGGAAAGTCTAAAAGATGATATTGCAATGTCAGAATGATGACAACATTTGTGGCACTGTTGATGTGAATCAATATCAGAGTGACACGATGTCAGTACAAGTTATCCTGCTATGAAAAGAAACACATCAGGAAATTTAAGACCTAATTACGTTGTGTGCAGAAAGGGAAGCCTGGAGCAAGAGATACAAAGAAAAGGTGAGTTGGTGCTGTATCAGTGTATCTGAGGCCTAAAGCAAGTAGACAAAGAAACATAAACATCATAAAAAATACATTACTTAGGGCCTCTTCTTCCTTTGAATAGCATCCATAGCAATGAATAGCACTGATTCCCCTTCCAGACAGAATAGCGTTCACCACCGGAAGGGAGAAGATAAAAAGACGGTGGGTCTATAACTCCTCTCTGCCAGGCCAAATTCTGAGACTTCCAGAGTGGCTCTGACCCAGACATAAATCAGAGCCTCATTACATTAGTACTTCCAACTGGAGAGATCTGCTGGCTTAATAGTACATTTATATGGCCAAAAAAGGCTACAGAAGAATGAAGAATAAGGCCTGTAATGTGCAAATAATGTAGGATGAGGTGAAAGTTAAGATCCCCGCACATAATAAAAAAAGCTCTTATGCAATAGGTAGCTCATACTGCTGAAGAGAGAAGTTTCAGCCAGAAAGACCCAATGAGACCTTTCCTCATTAAGGAATACCAATACTCTGAAAGGACTTCAGGACTTAGAGCCGTGTCTGTATGGCTCACGCCCAAACCCAGCCCGCATGCTGTGATTATCCACACGCTGGCACAGGAGCTTTGCTCAGAGCCAGGTGTACAGCGTGTTTGAAATAACAGAGGCCACGGATGGACTTGGACTGGAATACCAGTCCTACCTGAACTGGTACCAAGAGTAGTGGGAACGTGACCCAGAAGATCAGAAACCAGCATTAGGTGTAAATGTTAAAGTTGTGAGAATTCAAAAATTCATTACAAAAATGTTTGAACTGCATCAGTGTTTGTGGATCAGGATCCATGTGACTTTTAAGAAAAAGGCAGGAAGCCTGCCGGAGTAAAAAACTAAGACACAGTCTAAATGTTACATACCAGAGAATCATAAAAGTAAATTAAGAAACTGTTGGAATGAAGAGCTGAAGGGAAGACTACAAGGTATACACTTTACTTGTTTTAGTAATTTACAGAAGCTTAATTGTGGAGTTTCCTAACTCAATAACTGGAAGAGAACTTTATAAAAGAGCAGGTAATGGCTGCAGGAATATTATAAAGCTGAATAACCAAACCATCAGAAAGTATTTTGAGATGTTCTGCAAAGCACTGCAGAAGTAAAAAAGATCTATACAAGTGTTTACTACCTATGCAAACTTTATTAAGCTGAATTCAAGAATTTGTGCTGCAGTAAACACTTCAGGCCTTGGGCTCAAAATGTACAGCCAAGTTCTTATTATACTTATATCTCCACAGTGCTCTTTTTACTTTCCCTTTCCTTCTGCCTCCCGCTATGCATCCTCAGCAACATTTAGCTTGTTTTTTCACTTAAAAAACTAAATCTGGGAATTTTACAAATGAAAAAGCCAAAACCACACACACTTTTATAAGCATGTCCCTTGATGCAAAAGCCCCCCTGACCTTCTCTTATTGCCCTCCTGGGCTTCTATTTAGTAAAGTTTCCTGTTCAGGTAGGCATTTTCAGAGGGGAGTTATAAAAAAGCAGAGATATATCAATTAGGAAGCTGTAGGGCAGCTTCACCATGTCGTATGCCCAAAGAAGACGCTAGTAACACAATAAGCTGCAACTCATCGTGTCACACCGCCGTGTTATGCATACCTCACTGCCTCCACTCGCACCAGAGGTCTGAATCAGGAGATGGGAGATAATGCCTACGTGGCAGTTCTCCTTCTCCAAGTGGTCCGTAGCAAAATTTATTTCGAAAGTGTAAATGAGGATGTGCAAGGTGAATAAAAACTTTCTTGAGCAGACCAAATATTGGCCGCCTTTGTTCCTGAATGGTTTCCAAGTTTAGGAACACGCAGGCCACCCGGTGCAGGAAGGTGAGGGAACTCCCTAAATTTCTGCCTGAAGCCTCAGCTCTCTGATTCAACAGATGACCAGCTATTGCCCTGCAATGTAAGCAAAATACAGTCCAAGTGCTTGTAAGGCCTTTGCACTGCTGTACACGCACACAGATGGTACAAGGTACCTGAGAGTCTGACCTAGAAATCCGTCTGTTCTGAGGCCCCTTTAAATCCTTTGCTCTCACTCTTTGGAGCCCTGAATGAAAATAAAAGCTTTTAGCTTTGCTTCTTTTTTTAAAAGTCTCCACTACCAACCAATGTTAAAGTTTCACACAGTGAAGTACCTGAAAAAACTCTGCTGAAACTCTCTGATTTAGGAAAGAGGGAAAAGAGAAAGAAACCAGGAAAGAAGAAAGGAGAAAGGTGGCTCACTTCCACCGTCTTTGAAAAAGAGGAGCAAGGAGGGATTAAAGCGTCAGATGAGACAGTTCAGACACAAAGCACAAGTGACAGACAGAACAGGTTCATCACGCATTAGAGCGTTGGTGTCTGCTGGCTGATTTTTGGCAGCTGCTTCTGCAAGAGCAACCACTTGCTGCTGCTTTCCCGGCCAATGGCTGAGAGCAAAACACAGCATCCGTCACTCGCACGACAAGCGCTCAGTCGCTCATCGGCAGGGCTCCTCGTGCTACAGCTCTGCAGGGTGGAGGGCCAGTGCTCTAGCCTGTTTATTCTTAGCTAAACTGCACCGTTTTCAGGCATCATTCACACGACAGAAAAAACCCACAAAGGCTTCGGTTCAACAGTAGTGAGGCCTGCAGGTAAGCATTTATCATAAAGATACGTCTTTTCTTTTGTTTTGTTTGGGTTTGTATTTGTTTTATTTTATTTTTTCTTCACTTTTAAACACCTGAGTTGTCATCATTCAATTCACAAACATTCAAACGTTCATTCTAGCTCACAAGCTACACGACAAATCAAAATGGGATGCAATTATAAACCTTTATGAAATTAAATAAGAATATCTTAATGCAACTGCAACTAAATACACTAAATAGCTAAACACACTAATAGTAAAATTACCCTTTACTACTGCTAAGTGGAGCTCGATACAGGACAGGGTGTTGATAGGAATCAGTTACAAATGTAAAATTGATCACTAATTGGCCAAAACTTCACAGATAATCAACCTAATAACAGCTAATCAAACAAGAGTCACAAGTTAAACAAACAAATCCTCCTCTCCCAGTCCTTCCTTTTGAGACCCTGCTAGCTCTAAAGTGTGAATCCATTCACTGGTCATTTAACAGACCAGCTGTTTTTAGAGTCCATCCTAGCTCAAGTTGTAGACAGACGTGAGACTGGTATCATAAAATAAAGCCTTCAGCACCAGCGACTCCTGTCACAGCACATTACCTCCTCAGTTGTACTGGCACAGCTATCTGAGAGGCTTTGCTGTGAACTAGACCAAGGAACTGATCCAGCTGGAAGTAATCCCATGGATTTTTTTTTTTTTTTTTTCCTTCTCTTCAAGTCAGATCACTTTCCCTGTCTAGCTCACAGCAGGAGCGGGAACACGCAGGGAGGTGGCAGTCATCCCTGACCAGTGTCACTGCTGGGTACTTTGAAGATGCTAGGCTACGGCCTAGGAACTCATTTTTTGAGGCTTGTTCCTTTTAAACAGTTTCAGATTATACATGCAAAAGCAGTCATAGACACTCAACATTTAAAACATGTCCCAGAATCTCTAAACTTTGGAGTGAGGTGCATAGTGTAGACTCAAAGCTCTGCATGACTACACCTCCTCCCAGGACTGAATTACATAACATTGATAAACTTGTGATTTCTTTTTTTTTCCCCAATTACATATTTCCTCGTCCATTTTTCTCTCTATAGCACCAAGTTTACAGCAGCTAGGCTCAGGCTGCTGGACACTGTGGGCTCTCTCTCCACTTAACAGAGGAGAACACAGGTATGTTCAGTCTACTCTGCCAGCTGGAGCCTCGAGCCGAAGCATCCGTGCTCGACTTGGAACAGCTGAGCTGTAACAGGTTGTCCCACCCCACCTCAGTCTATCCAGGACACTTCGGTGGAAGCTTACACCCATAATCAGGGGCCAATCTTCCCTGGGTTCCCGGTGTGCAGCAAACTCCAAGCTTGGGCCCAGATGAGCCATAAGTGCGAGCTGGAGGATTTATAATGTGCGGTTGTGAGGAAATCCATATTGTGAGCATGTACTTAACTGATGGTATAGACATGCTGAGTGTTATTCTGCTGAGAGCAGTTTGTTCCTGCTACATTCTGTTATTGCTTCAGGGGACTTTAAATATCATTACTTGTGGCCCAGATGATCACAGGTATTCGTGCTCATACAAGAAATGTAAGCTTTCTGCAGTGCTATTTCACTGAGACACAGATGGAGCTGTATGATTTATCTGAAGTCACCCAGGGATACAACAGAAATCAACCTCACCAGGCCTATTCCCAAAAGCACAGCCAGCCTTCATAATAGACACTGACTAAGTACACAGTTGGCGCGAGGAGTAGAAACGGATTCCTCTGCTGAATTATGTTTATTGCTATAAACAATTTACATGGATAGCAGCTTGTTGTGGGGTTGATGATTCATTGAGATGTCTTACTAGATCACGCTTGCAGTGAAAGGAGGAAGTCAAGAGTCTAATGTGGGCTGCGTGTGTGACTAGTCTCTGTGAGGCTGGTGGGGTGGCTATATTTTGGCTAACTTGTCAGCAATTCAAACCCAGGATTTCTAAACTGTAGCATCAAACTCAGTGGCAGGTGGCAGAAAGCCCCTCATAGAGAGGCAGGAGTTGTGGAAAAAAGCATAAAATTGTCAACTGTGAGTTGTGCTCGTAGTCTAAATATGATGTCACCTCCCTGAAGCCACGTACACGGTGCTCGTAGTGTCTCCACTGTCTGGCGTTATCTGCACTTGGTCTTTTAAAGTCTCCTTCATGATGATCTCAGCCTGAGTTCTCATTTACGCTAAGATCTTTTATACAACTTGATCATTACAAAGGTCTTGTACCTCTCATTGGCACCTGCTGTAAGATTGTTTTTCATTGGCAGTGCAGTCTAGAAAGACCTCGAGATAAATGGGATTCAGATCCCTGCTCTGTGTACTGCGCTCTCAAACGTATGTTGTGGAGTCTATAATGGTTTGCTGTAACAAGCAATTCACTGTGTAATGGGTGATGAATGAATTATAACATTTTACTGCTCTTGGCTAAGTACATAAAATTACATGTGCAGTGAGCATATTTCAGGATTTATTCAAGTTTGATCATTGAAACACTCATGTTCTTTGCAAGAGGCAATACAAAATAAAGACTTTGATGTTTTTTAATAAAATTGGGGCATTCTTTGAAAGTATTTGCTCTGGTTTTGCCATTTTGGAGTATTAACTACAAAGTAGTTTGGCAGAGTTATGCTTAAATGATGTTCTAACATTTGCCACTATGTATAACTTGAGGGGAAGAGGGTTGTTTGTGAGATTCTTCTTACAGATACGGCTGTGTTGGGCGCTGCAGGGAGGCTGCCCATGTCATGGAAGCAGAAGGAGACAGTGATCGGTGACAGGATCTGCCAAGAGCTGGACAACCCTGCAGGCTTCTTCTGTAGGGTTTCTCCATACACATTTGACTTAGTTCTGTGGTGTATCAGTGAGATATCATTGCTGACACTAGCACCTGCTTACATTGTCACCCCTATTTGCTCTCTGCCATTTAGTCTCCTTTCTGTTATTGAGAGTGGGTTTCTCTACGGGGAAGGAACTGCATTGTACCTGCCCTACGCTAACAAATTTAGAGGACTATTGTTGTAATATTATGGTATTGGTAATTGTAAAAATAACCTGTGGGCTGATGCAGTGACCACAATTTGTCCTCACAGCTATTTTAAGCCAGACGTTTTTCCTAAATCTCAACATCTTCACTCCCGAGACTCAACCACATTAAGGACAAAGCACTCTTCTTACCTCCCTTTTAGGTTAACATCATTAGATTTCCATTAAAAGCTGCCATTTGGCTGGTTTGCACCCACAGCAGAAAGCTGTTATCAGGCCCTATCACTCCTTCCTTCTTTCCAATCCTAATGCCCACTTTCCCCTGTTTGAGTTAACATCAGGATGTTGATACTGAATGTCTTCTACTTGAATTTCATGCCAGGCTGCTGCCTGGTCATTATCTGAGTGGTCCCCGACATCAGCAAAACTCATCCCATGTGAAAGTCAAACAACAGAGAAAACTCAGCTGTTAGAGGAAGCAGGGGGGAACAAAACAAAACAAAACAAAACAAAACAAAACAAAACAAAACCACAACAACAAAACACACACAGAAGAAATCCCTCCTTTTCTGTATGTGCTATAATAACACAAGTACTCACTGATAGGAGAGTGTATACTTCCCCTGACATCAGGTACATGAACTCTTTTTTGTTTTAATCAGAGAGCATACTCGTCCTCATCTAACTCAATGTATTGACTTAGCTTTACAGGGGCTAGATGGTCATCTTTTCCTCTTACAATCAGAGTGCTGGGAATCAGGTTTTATGCTTGAGAAGCCAGAACTTGCCATCAACAAAGGGCTGAAGAGCAAAAGTGATTGAAACAAAGCTGCACTGTCAGCAACATTTTCTTCTTGATCCTGAATCTGCAAATGACCACATAGCTTTACATAATTCACACATTTTCATGGACGAGGATTATATGCATTGTCTTGCACAGTAAATTATAGAACCCTGGCCAGTGTATGCCTTTCTGGCAATTTATCACACTGATATAATTTAAAGATGCTTTCTCTGATTTGTTTTTTCGCCATCAACAAAAGGATGAAAGCCTGAAAAACACACCTAGCTGAGTGCTGTCCTGTTGCTTTATTTTGTCTTATTAAACCTTTTTCCTAAATACAAGGTAGGAAAACACTTAAAATCTGGATGACAAAAACCTGGAGTTGCAATAAACTTTTTTAAAAATTGTAACTCCACAGATAGTCCACACTGACTTTAGCTCTATAAAAATAAGCTGATTTTGTATAAATCTTAAATAACATTAAACCATTGGCCCACAGGTGTGAATATTCATAAAATACCACAGGCAACAACATGTTTTTCTCCTGTTAACCTTGACCACGACAGCATCAATTTCCTGCGTCTACAAGCAACGTTCAAGGATCTCTCAGACAAAGTGTTGCCCACAAGTGTTGGGTTAAACCCCATAGCATTAGACATTCAATTTCAGCTATTCAAGGTTTAAAAATGCATGCTGTTTGGAGCACGGAGCAAGAGTAAGCTGTGTGCCACAGGCCTGATGTTCCCAAAGTCAGTGAACCACGACAAGAAACCAGAAGATACTGCAAGAAGTTGCTTGCTGAGCAGGAGATCTCACAGAGATTCCCTGTCTCTCTCTGAGCCCGGTGCGCACCGACGGGCTCTGCAGCCTCTTCCTCGCTGCCTCCAGCTTCCACGGTCAGCCCTGGTGTTGCACAGCTGTGTAACCTCAGATCAGACTGCTGTATAAACACCTAAGCTGGCAGGAAGAGCTGTGAGAAGCCTCGTGCACGTTGTCTCAGGCTTTTGCAGCAGCTGCATTGTAGCTATGCTGGTGTCTGGCCCTGTTTCCTCCCGATCCTGACCTTGCATGGCTCATTTTGACTTCCCGGCTGGACCCCAGGCCTGCCTCATCACCACAGACTCGTGTCTCAGGACATGGCACCAGTGGGAGCAGCTGCCCCCGTCCCCTCGGAGGCCTCGGCCCCGACGGAGCTCCTGAGGGAGGACACAGCAGCAGCGAGTGCCTGCAGCTGCCCCAGCAGCAGAGGGGAGCAAGGCTCTGGTTGCTGGGCTGAGGGGGGAACGTACCAGTGGACACCTTTACAGACTGCCCCATCAAGAAATGGAGACAGACAAAGCCTTCTTAAACCAGTTGGGAAAAACCTTAAGATCTCAGGCCCTGGCTTTCACGGGAGACTTTAACCATCTAGAAGGGTGACGTGTCAGGGTACAAGTAATCCAATTTCTGGAGTAGGTTTGGGACAGTATTTTGACATAGAAGCTGGACAGGCTGAGGGAGATGCTCATCCAGATCTTCTGTTCACAAGTAAGGAAGAACTGTCTGGGGATGTGGTGTTAGATGGCAGCATTGCCCAGACTGTCTATGAGATAGGCAGATCTCATCTGCCAATTAAGATCATGAAGGAAGTGAGGAAGGCAAATAAGAGAATAATAGCCCTTGACTTCACGGGAACAAACTCAGTTGGTTCAGGGACCTGATCAGCAGGATCCCATGGAAAACCGCCCAAAGAGCAAAGGCGCCCAGGAGACCTGCGCAGTGTTCAAGTGCAAGAACGGTCAGTCCCAGCATCTGTGACAACAAGCGGTGTGTGCCAGCAGACCAGTGTGGCTGAATGGGAGCACCTGGCTGAGCCCACCCCACCAAGGGAGATGCACAGAAGGGGAATAAGCAGGGGCTGCCCCACAGCAGTGCAGAACTGCTGCCCAGGTGGGCAGGGATGGAATCGGCAAGGACAAATACTGGCTGAACGGTGACAGTGGTGTGGGATGCGCAGGGCAGCGAGGGCTTCAACAGCCGCATGGGCAACAAAAGGAAAGGTTGGGGAGAATGTTGGCCTGCTGCTAACTGGGGAGGGCAATCTAGTGACAAAGGACATAGCAAAGCCTCAAAACATTCCTTGCCTTGGCCTTTACTAGCAAGGTCTGCTCTCGGGCCTCCCACGTCATTGTGCTTAGTCATAGAGCTCAGGAGTGAGAGAAGTTCATGGTCGGTGAAGATGAAGTTAGGGACCACTTAAGTAAACTGGACATACACAAATGTATGGGAATGAAAGGGATACCTCTGAGGGTGCTGGGTCTGCTCTCTGTGCTACGTCTCACTAAGATCCAAATGTGCCCAAATTAAAACATGCAAAATATTCACAAGCAACCACAAATACATGAGAGAAAGCAGAAGTTGAGAAAGCAGAAGTCAAAGAAGCCTGAGAATTCAAGGATCAGTCACAAACTATTCTCATCAGTGCCTTCTGCAGAGCTCCCTCTTCCCTTTCAGAGCCACTTTAGGGTATTTAACCTGGTTATTCGACCCTGTCTTGGCCCTCAGGAACACTACTTACGAATCAAGCTTCCATGACTGTCCCAGCTTCCTAGAGACCTTTCTGGACAGGCTTACCAAAAACTATCTGGATCAGTTCCAGCTTGCTTTAACAGAGCATGAGTGGGCAGACATTCAAACAGTAGCAATGGGTTAGGGCCAGGCAGCCTACTGTATTGTTAGGGTTGCAGTAACTAATTCTAAAATAATGATCACTTTGAGATAAAGATTACTTCTTCTGACACAGATGAGTGTTTTGGGCCTGGGACATACCTTAAAGTAGTATTATGAACATGGGGCATTGTTTTTAGGTATGAAAAGTGTTGCTGTGATGTAGGCATCATAATATCAAGGTATGAACAGCCATGGAAGTTCTGGTTTCACAGTATTTGTAGTGTTCATAATGTCAAGTACCAGGAATACCAAAAGCTACAGGACAGAGTTTCTAATTTGGGTCAACTAATTCTTATCACATAGCAGAGATATGGAAAATATTCCCCAGCAAGGTGTCACTGCACAATTTTACACCCTGGAGAGTTGTACTCAGTTCTACAGGATCCATATATGGGTAATTCATGAATCTTCTCTAACTAGCCACCCGCATGTCCATTACTGAGCTTGTGAGTCAATACTACTAATTCACAATGACATCGGTTGGTGGCTGGGGATTGTCCCTCACAGCGTGCCACTGTTTAACTCATGTTTATGACACTAATTACACTGGAAAATGCTAAATAATTCAAGCTTTCCTGGACTCACACACAGACATCAGTAAGGTTTATTTATGCCCATTAAGCACTGGTCCACACTGGAAACTGTGCACGGTGCACACTGTTCCAATTTTCAATGTAGAAAACGGCAATTCCTGATATAGCTGAGGCTGACAGACAAGTTGGTTTTCCTGGACTTGTCTTTCTTTCCTGATGAGAAATCTTTCCAGGTGGAATCTGAAAACTCTGCACTGTAGTTAGTGGTGCCCAAGCATGATCATGGATGAAGCACCCAGTATGCTATATGCATAATGTATCTCCTCATTGCCATGCTGGTGGTCTGGATGCAGCAGATTTAGGGCAGATGTAGAGAGGGCAAAATAGGTTTGCCATTTCCTGGATGTGTTGGACATCCCAAACAAGTGCTGCACCAATGGCCTGTACATTTACAGTAAATCTGATGTACAGAAGAGCTGCAAACTCATGTGCGTTTGTAAGTCACCTGGAGGGTACATATGCACAGGCTAGGAACTGTAACACAACATGGTCTGACACCCATTTGAAAAAATGCAATGGTGTTACTGTTCTGAAAATGGCATTGCCAGAGCCAAATCGCTTTCACGAGTCTTTTGAGCTATTTACTTGCTGCAAAGAGACAAAGGAAGAGGAAACTGTGACCTCACGAGACTGCACAAGACTAATTCCACAGCTGGTACCCGAGTGCAGAAGTGGCGTGGATATGGTGAGTGATAGGGACCTTTTTCAGGGGTTGGTTTCTACTGTGGCTCACAAGCAGTGAGAGAAGCAAATACTGTTAATGAGGAAACTGGACCTATTTTCGTTCATCCCTATAGCTCCTGAATGCAACAAACTAGTAGTGGTCTCAATTACCAACCTCTGTACATTTCAAAAATATGGATAAAACATAGGTCCAACAGAGAATGACTGAGAGACCAAAGGCCATTTCATTTTGTACATGTAAAGTACTTGGTGCAGTGAGAGCTTGCTACAGCTTTGTTTAAAAAAAATAAAATAAAATAAAAAAAATCTGACAGTCCGGCACAACTTGAGATAGTGATCTGGAAATTACACTAAAAAAACCCTACATTAGTGAAGAAATAAATTATTTGTTGATGTTTTTCTCTCAGCTATACTGATTGGTGTCATCTGTGTGTTCAGAACAAAGCAGAGTTCCTTAACTCTATGACAATTTTAGCTAAGTTTCAAGACCATCAAGACAGCAGAGAGGAAATAGCTCAAAACATGTTAAAGAAATTTGCCTCAGCCTTAAAATATGCAATAATTTAATTAAGAATAGGAAAGCTAAATTTCATCCACCAGCCCACTCAGCAGCCCACACATTCAAAATATATTACAGCAAGAACTCAGACTTTCTGTTAATTTTTTGTCATAATAGAGTATTTGGTACCTGCTCTTCTGGCTATTCCACATCTTTACTGAGAAATTCAATCTTTGCTGAAATTAAATCTCTTCTGAAATGTGATAAAATTTTACTCACGTGGTTAGAACAACTAACCTTGCACAAGCCTAAAAGAGGTGTTTTTGTTCAGGAAAGAGACAGCGAAATAACAGAATAAAACTACTGAGACAGATTTCACTCAGGCTGTAGGACTTTGCATCTGAATCTCAAAATGGCAGTCGCCACACTGTCTTCCCTGAAGCAGGGAGGAAAACAATGCCTTTTCAATGAAAGAACTGCACACACACAACTAAATGCCATTTTCAGGCAGGCATTTCTATTGCATTTCCCTTGCTTAATTTATGATTTTTTTCCTTAATTTCATGATGGATGATTTTAGACTTTGGGAGAGTTTATACTACAATGTTGTGACCAGATGTGTGTATCAGAAGAGGCGATTGGCATGCGCTCTTCCTCATTTACACCTCTAGATTTACCATCTGCCACACGGCATTGGGAGACAGTCACTGAAATATTTGTGTTCTTCAAACACTGAACAAGGATCTTGATTAGTAAAAGGAACATTGTATTAACCCCAAAGCTACTGCTCTCCTTTTTCCATTTCACTGCAGAGTTTTTGCATAAAATCCCTCTGCCTGGCTTCTTGCTGCAAGCCAAGATAAACAGTTTACAACAACATCACAGCACCAAGTGCACCGTTACATTTACATCGCCTTTAGGATGATAAGAAGTGTGATCATTTTCTTTTTTTATTAATCACATTACCTTCATTTGGCATTTGAAAGTTGTTTCTCCTAACTGAGTAATAGTTAATCAGTCAAAAGGTCCTTTCATTAATTCACTTAATATTTCCTCCCAGCATATTCTTAATACTTTTCTCCTTCAAATATTGCTTCATTTGTAATTTTATATCCAAACCCTCTGATCTAAACATAAAGCCCTAGGAGGCTTTAATATTATTGCTGTTATTCTTTTCTCTGCGTTTTTCCCTATCCAGTGCTTTTTCTGAATCTAGTAATTTGATCTAGCAAATCAAATCTAGACTGTAACAGACGTTTTAGAAATCAGGCTACTGGAGCTTTTAGCACAACATGGAATTTGCAGCACAGAGTTTCAGAACACCACCATCATGGTTTTTTGTTGCCCTTTTGAGTATCTTTGAAGCACATTTGGGTATCCTATTAAGAGCTATTAAGAGAAGGGTTTATTTCCAGCTATGTTGTTCTTTCAACTTCGACTTCAACTGGAGTGGGATCGAGTCTTTAAATGTGAATTTATTCTGAGCAATTAAAGATCAGAAATTAAGGGTTGTTACCTAAGACAATATCCTCATATAACTTCCTGCAGTAAACAACATGCAGAGCTCCAATACTTACATTACGGAAGCATTTGTCATGTGTACTGTTTCTGGCCATTGGAAATTAGTACCATTATTACTAGTCCATTTTACCTGTTTAATCATTTCTTCAGAATCATTACATGGTCTTTGCTAGGATTTACTGACCCACTTTTAAATACAGATCCAAAATCTACTTGCTTTAGTCATCCATCAGAAATCTATCCAACATTTTTATACCATCAGACACACACCAAAAAAAAAAATTTAACAGAAATCAGTTTCTTTCTATGTTTTCGGGAACATCTATATCATTGTTATGGTAGAGTGAACGTAATGGTATTTTCTATTATGACACACAATTCCAAACATAGTTCAGGAAAATACAGGCACTGCCTTTCAGAGCAAACAAGGCTGATGAAATGTCTTCCTTTACTTAGGACATTTCCACAGAGAAAACAGTTAAGGTGTTGGAATCACCATTATCTCCAACATGCAGCAAATCCCAATTATCCTGGAAGATGAACAGCCCACAAGTTTTACTCTGAAGAGTTTAGCAAGCGCTATTATTCTGTTTAGAATAAGCACAAAGAAATAGGCACAAACCCAACATCATGCACAGTACAAAACAGAGCAAGGCAATGACTGCAGCTCTCCCTGATCCTAAATGAGCAACCCAGTCAGGTGACTGTCCTTTCACACTCCAGATTCAAAATACAAACCTTCTGTTTTCCAGTAATATTCAAATAATTAGGACACCTTTCCTCCTCTCAGTTCACCTTGAACATCTTTTGAGGTTTAATTCCTTCTCTTCTTCCTCCCCTAAGCTAAAAATGTTATATCCACCTTACTGATATTCTATTTCCTTAGATTTTCTGAGTATTATATTATACTATATTATATTATGATATTGTAATATTACTGATACTCTATTTCCTTTCCCATAGAAAACATTGTCATTATTCTTAGCATCCTCCACTCCTCAGTCACCTTCTTTTGTTTGGTTTGTCTGATACCTAGTTTGCTGAACTTGATTCTCCAAGACTATGTCAAATTTCCATCAGATAACATTCTCTCTGATTTTCTGTTTCCCAAAGGTGTGAAGTTTAGATGTTAACTTGGATCAAAAAATACATATCCATCCATAGAAAATGTCAAGGATGAATACAGTCCTGTTACAGGATCTGGGTAATACTGAACTATTTATAGAAATCGTGCTGTATCTGAACACAAAATAATGCTTAAGTAACCCCACCTGGATATATCAATAAAGATTTCCAGAACAAAAAGAGAAAATACAAGAAAGATTATGTTTGGAAATTCAATAAACCATTAAATCAATAAAGTATTGTCATTTTAAAAGTTAGAATAAAATACCACGTGATTTCATCAGTTTGCAGAGAAGAAAACAGAAGCCTCTCTAGTTATTCTACAAGATCAGAACAAAAAAGAACAATCAAGCACAACTTACTATATACATTCACATTTTTCTTCAGTTGGGAATATATAAGCTTTAGTTACTTGGTCTAAAGACATATAGGAAATGTCCGCAGACACCGAAAGGTATTTTAAAACGCTAAGGTTGCAAAATCAAGTATTGAAAAATCACAACATTCTAGGCTTGCTCTTACAATGTCATTGCTGATGCACGCACACCTGTGGCAGCTCGGATGCTCCTCAGCTGTTGAGAATCTTCAGTGCTTCATTCTGCTCCACCCCAGAAAAAAAGATCAAAGTATTTCAGTTAAACAATTAATTCTTACTATTCACCTTGTGAGTGAAATCGCAGGACAGCCAGGGTGCTGGGACCCCCTAATTCTGCCTCATGGGCTGCTTTTCACGCTCAGCCCGTGCTGCTGCCTGCCCCCCGCCGCAGCTGCGGGGGCTGCCAAGTAAATCCCCACCGAGGGCTATTACCCAGGGGCAGCGGACCCCGCTGAGCCGAGCTCCCCGCCAGCATGCCCTCTCTAGCCGTGTATGTAGCACAGGAGGGAAAAGACTCAGACAGGTCTTACTGAAAACCTTTACCATGCCGCTGGGAATGGACCTCTTTATCCCCAAGGCAAGAGCCACCCACCTACATTTTTACTGCATGACCCTACCAGGCTTTTCCTTACGGCCAAGGCTTCATTCAATATACCACTGAGCACGGTGCCCTGGAATAATCCGTCTTTCCGAGACGCGTGGAGACTGAGAGGGCTCCTCAACTCCGTTTGCATCAGATAGGTACAGTTTCTGCAGTTCAGGTACAACCTGGGGATATTTTTTGCTTCTGAAAATCCCTAGGACTGTTCTTTTAACACTAGCGTTATTTTTCTATAGTACCATAATTATTTGCTAATTGCACACATAAAAGAAAAAGTGGTGCTACCACTATGGGGGAAGGGAGGAGGCACACATATATAGGTGCCATACTTTTATTTGCTTTTAACGTGCCAGAACCTTTCTTGAAATTTTAAAAGAAACTCAACACTGTGTGGAAGACTAAATGTTTAGGAGAATTTTACTGAACAACAAATGACATAAAAAAACTTACCTAGAAAAAATGCGTACAACCATTATATATTTACTCTGCATTCATTAAAGTATTTCAGGGTGATCACATCAAATAATTTAGAACAAATGACTGGAATTTAACATCTCCATTAATGAATCAGATACAAAAAAAACTTGCCAAACAGTGTAATTATTGTCAAAATTAAACCTTTTCAGACACAATTTCTTTCCTAAGTTTTCTATCAAAAATTGTAAGAAATGCATGATACACTGAAAAACAATAGGTGATACAAAACGGTGCAGTGGAGAAAAGCAATAGTAGTATGCAGGCTGTGCCACTTACCAAACAAAAGATAATAATGGTTAGTCAAAAAGATGGCAAATAAACTCCACAGTTACGTGGAACATAGTGCACTTCCAAAGGGCAATTTATTCCACCCAAAAAGTATCTGAAATAGTTGGCTTGCATTGTTTTTCCAAATAATTCTATTACTTTTTATTCACTATGGAGAGAACCAAGATTATTAGTTTAGATATCTAAATTCCAGATAGCTACGGTAGGTGGGATGACTGTCACCTAGAATTTCTAGGTCCTAAAGTCCAGTTATCTACCTTTAGAACAGTATACATTTATTTTAAAAATCCCATAAAACTCTCTCATGTGTATCCCAGGGATAGATACTTACATTTACAGGTAAGTCAGGAGAAAGAAGCTTGAAATGCTGATGTAGGTCTTAAAAATTCTCTAAATTCCTGAAAAACACATTACTATGAATTACAAAGTACAGACAAAGAGGTGAGATAACACTCTTCAGCTGCCTGGATGTACATATCAGTGACCACCCAACTCAGCATTCCAAACATTAACAGTTATATGGAACATCACAACAGTTAAATTAACTGCGAGGAAAAACTAAACTAAAATTAAATTAGCTGTGAGGGAAAAAACCCACACAACAGAAAATAGAAAATCTAATTTATGGGGATAGAGAAATGTGAATAAATAGACACAGCACTCAAAAGCTATAGAAACAAAGAGCTATAGAAAATTAATTGTCTCACCAGACAAAAATACGATAGATCAGTATTTTAAATTATTATATGGTATTTATGTATTTATGAAAGAGAGTCTATCCATCCTTTAAATCCCCTCTGAAGATTATCCAAAACTTGGATTCGTGCACCCGAAGCACACATACTCTCACCTCAGAAGAAGCAAGTGATGAATATACAAGCTTTGACAGAATTTCCCTTTAATACTGTTTGACATAGGGAAAGCTGTACCCTGCAAGTGCAAAGAAGTGGGAAATTACTGGCATCCAGAACAAGGGAAATCACAGAGCTGCACCGCAAAATGCTGAGAGTCACGATGTTTCTTACACACTGCTGTCCTAATCTTTAAGGTACTTTTCACTTTTAGAACTTGATACCTCTTTGCCCAAATAGAACATATTTCCCTTTTGTCGCCAGACAACCTCACGTCTAACAGAGTGTGTATCTCTGTGACACGTAAAAGTGGTCTTTATTCTTCTTGGAGAAAAGAAGATTTTCTGAGTTGCATTAGTGAAAATTAAGTGAAATATGGGAAGTGAAAATTTAACTAGCAATCGGAGAAAAATGGGAAAATCTAACATTGGGATTTAAAAAATAAACTTCAAACCTATTATATAGGTTAAGGTCAGCCCAATAATGAATGACACAAGTGGTGAATGCAATTTATGTGACAAGAGATGATGTCATATGGAAACGTAGGATAAACACAAGGAGCTTTTACATATTCATTATTGAACATACATACATGAAAGGTGTAATTAATTGTGGCTTTTCAGGCTCCTGTATATTACATGAAAAAGAAAAATAGATTTTCAGCCTAAGCCGAAAAACCTCTTATTTGCTATTCTGTAGTTTAAATCAATAGATTTCAATTTTGAGAACCATCCGTTCTCAGACAAAGTTTCACTAGGCAGTAAAGTATCTTCAGAGATTTCTTCTGATTGACTAGTTATGGTTCACCTTTGCCTCATTTAATTGCATGATCAGGCAAGTGAAGATTAAATTAACACCTTTCCTCCTTTAAAGAATGATTCAGTCCAGATTCCCGACATTATTTTTCACTAAATAATCAGACATTTGCAAAAGCTGAAGACTAAATAATTAATCAGTCAATGAGCTGAAAACATGAAAAACTAATGAGCCAGGGTTTATGTGAGAATCACAGCTCCTGTATGATGGAATACATGCGTGGCACCAATTTATATGTTTATTTAGACTTCACCTTTACAAGTACTCAAAATGAATGTCTATAGCCATTTTAAAGGTCAACAGGATTGAGTATACTGATGTTTTCATATACCAATCTGAATTATTTTTAAGGCTGCACCTGGTGTGAATGACTTTTGAATCATTCCTTGATCTTTACTGAAATAGATCAGTTAGCAAAAGAAATTGCATTTCTCAGAAAGTCCCATCTAATGCATGGAGTTTTCCACCTCTCTTGGAAAGGTTACGAGACACCTGATCATGTTAATCCTTCTGTACAATAACTTCTTTTTTTTAATTCAGAGCAAAACAGGCAATATTTTCCTACTAAATTTGAGTCACCAGGGACTGTTGTTACCCTGTGTCTTTGGGGATTTAATCAACTTCTATTGCAAAACCAAACGTAATAGATGTATTTTATCCAAAAGTACTGCAAGGAAATGCAGATGAAAAGGACCGTACATCTAGCAGAAAAAAGAGCAGAAGGAAAACATGACATTGGAAGCTCAAAATGACGGTGATGTCAGGCCAACTGCCCTGCACATGCCAACATATAATAAACTGCTGTGTGAGAGGGTACTGTAATGTATAGATATGATACAGAGAGGCTGACTGTCCCACTTTGCTCTGTGCCGTGTTTTTGTCTGTTCAGACTGCTCAAAGCAGAATTGTTCTCAGGCGGAGACAGTCCACTCCTGCAGTAAACGTCCCGGACTGAGCTGCAAAGACTCTTGGCGTATCTCCCCTCTAACGTCCTTGTAAGAATGCTTTTGGGTTATTTCCAAGGGTTGTCCAAGGTCAAAAAAATATGGACAACTGGAGAACTGATAATCACAGCTACTGTGAAGACCACCTTTCTCTGACGTGTGGTGCATGTTTTTTTTTTCTTCAAGAACCATAAGAAATTCTCTCTCACTGCTCTTTCCATGTTGCTGAACCACTCAGTCCACACAAAGAGAACTGTAAAAATAAAAGCCAAAAAAGGAGAGGAGTTGGGGGGTTTGTTGTTTTTTGTTTGGTTTTTTTTGTTTGGATTTTTTTATAATTTATAGCGGCACATTGGCTACCTCTAGAGCAGCACAATAAACAGCATGCAGGCTCCTGCCTGAGGATTGTCATGCTACCAATTATACTGTTAGCAAGGTCCCTGTGTCTACTAGAAACCTCTTAAAGCAAGCCTGGGCATGCATCAGGGCTTTGTATGGGCCAGGAATCATTTCCAGCAGGTTGTCTGAATAAGGCCATCCTCTTTAGGTGGGTAAGAGAGTTAATGGTATGGACATAGGTCATATCATGCCAGCTGGCCATAAAGAACTGGCCTGGCCTGGTTTTTTGTTGTTGTTTTTAAACATGATAAGTGTAGCTGTTGAATTCAGTCAGCCCAATAGCTAGTCTGTGGCAATGACAAATAGAAAATGTTTAGGGACAGCATTTAAAAAGAAGGAAAGGCACAGAGTGATATTTCCCTTGGCGTATCCTGCTGGCTTCCAACAATCAAAAACCTAGGGATTCCATGAGTCACAGACTGCATCCAGATGCATTGGTTTTAATAGCTTCGTCTTCTTACTTCCAGCTGTTTTCAGCTTTGCATTTTGCATTTTCTTTAGGCTTATTTTTGGAGTGAGCTCTTGGGCCAAGAGGGGAGCACAGCCTGCCTCTCTTCCAGTTTCTGAGACCAGCTATGCACAAGCTGCACTGGGTTGCACCAGCCCCAAAAGCTGCAATGAGCTGGATCCAGAAAATTAGGAATTGAGTTCTGGAAAGATCCAAGTACCTGCCTGATTTGTTAGACTTCTCTTTTAGGAAGTCAGTGGCCTGCTTCAGGCTCCCATGCTGAAGAGAAACGTTCTCTCTCTATGACAAGGTGACAGAAGCTCCATCACGCAGTGGGGTATTTTGGATACTTGAAGTTCAGATGAGCAATGTTTGACTCTATTTCAAAATGTGGTATTTTATTTCAAAATCTAATCAGCACTGTTACTTCATATGTTTTCTGGGTTTTGTGGATTTTTCATGAACTCTTCCAAAGCTTCCTCTGCTGATAAACTTGTATGGATAATTCAAGGCTTGTATATAAATAATTTATATTGAAGTTACTTGTTCTCCAGTTTAATTAACATCTCGGTATGGAGTTTAAAGTGTGACATCTGTCTGTACAAGAAATGTTTTTTTCCAAGTTCAGGAGCTGGTGCCATTGCACAGAGAGAGGGGTAGAGACCTTTTCAAATGCACAGAGGTTGGAAGAGGAAAGCAGACAAGAGACCTTCTAAATTTCTAAAGGCAGAAAGGAGTTTAGGAGAAGAGCAGGGGCTGATGGTCTGAAAGGAGAAGTGAGGTCACACTCTCTTTCATCAATTACTCCTTGGAGAAGATAAACCCTGTAAGAAAAATACATTTGACTACGGTTCAAGTACACTTTACATTAAGGCAGTTTCTAATACCCTTTAAAACCAAAATTGGACTCTTAACATCTGACACAGGAATCCCTGACAAAAAAGGATCTAGCAGAGATAAAGCCCTACAGGGCCGTGAACATGACAGTGGCAGCAGCAGGTAATGCTGCTGGTGGAGGCAGCTCTCATCTGTGTGACTGATCATCTGGAGGGGGCTTACAAGCCACCTGTGGCACATACGCTACTGTTTAGAAATCTATGATCCAGACCAAAATATGTTTTTTTAAAACAAAAAGAAAAAAAAATGTGCATTAGCAGAATCTTAGGCTGTGCATAGTGGTTCCTTTACTTGTGTTAAAACCCAGTTTTGTTCATAACGCTTTTTAAATGGTTTTCCAAACATGGTGCCCCTGCTCATCTAGATGTATGACTTCGTGTCATGTTTCCTAGCACAAAAGAAATCAAATTATAAGTAAATCACTTAGAGCAATCATATTACTCGTAGACTTTTTCTTTATAACAGATAAGAAACTGACCTGTTACTAGACATATTCTGATTATAGCCTTAAAAGGATTTAGTAACATAGTCCAAGATGAATGTTAAATTACCTTTGCCTTGTCTTATGCTGCCTGGGTCAGGGAGGTTGATTGGGGTTATGGCCTAGGCTGTGAAACATTCATTTTACTGGCAATATCATTACTTTTTTTAACTCTTTTTTTAATACAGAAAAAATAATTCTATATTTTTATTTGATTTTGTTTCTAAATTAATTTTCCATCTCATCTGCTTAAGGAAATGAGATGTGAAAACAGTTCCGTACTGTGTGTGAGCACATTAGTTGAGGAACACGCTTTCAGACAGTCTAGCTAACACTGTAGCAAGGCTACATTTATCTGTTTTTCCTATCAGATGAATAAAAAAACTTGTGCAAAAATTATCTTTTTTTTTTCTCCATTAATAAAAGAGCTTTAAATACATTAAAAAAGATAAATTTAAGTGTGGCATGTCAACAGTGAGTGCCCAGGAAGTCTTAAACTGTCACTGACCCAGGGAGCTAAGCAGCACATCACTGAGATTTGGAAATGTCTTTCAAAATTTGCAAAATCCTCTGTCACATTACAAATGCATGCCATCTGCACAGTTAAGAGGACTGGCTCACTGATCTATGCGTCACACCTAAAATAATACAATTCTGATTTTGACTTCATATCAGTTTCACTTTACTGTAGTTGCAAAGACTCCAGCAGCCTTATTTCAGAAATACAGATGTGCAGCTGAAACCAATAGAGAGCCACAGTTCTCTAATATCACTGCATGAGCTCATCCTCCTTATCTCCCACACTTCTCCTCTACTCTCCCATGGCAGTCAGCAGTTGCCTTTGTTTCCTTTTGTATTGCAAGCTCTCTGGGATGGAGACTACCTATTTATGACTTTCCAGTCAGGATTTCTGGACATTTCTGTAAAGCTTATCTGAAATAATAATAGTATTCAGATTGTGTCTAGACAAGGTAGAACCAATTACTGAGCCAAAGCCCTTCCATGATCATGCATTGCCTACAAACTGCATAATAATAATCTGACTTGTCACTGGAATCTATTCTTGCTATTTGTCAGTCACACGAGTGGCTTGCTGTCAGTCAAAAGCTGACAGCGGTCTAATCCATAAGACCATTTTGCAATTTCTTCTCATGCCCATAAAGTATCCGGGCAGTCCACCTCAGTCAGAGCATAGCAAGTTGCAGTACCCCTTCACTGTCCTCAAACTTTATGCGGCTTTGCTTTGGCTAACCATCAATCCACACTTACTGCTCTCTGCACTTCCATCTGAGTATACCTACCGGCAGTAGAGAAGGAAACACTGGCGTGCCTTACAGGTCATCCAAGCTGATGGATGCTTACTTTCTGTCTTTTGCTGCAGTATCAAGTGCTTTCATTTTTCAGGATGCGTTCCAGAAAAGCAGGTCATCTTTCAGAGATCTTTGCACAGATTAAAGAAAAAAAAAAAAAAATCAAAATTCTATTTTGCAGTGGGATTCAAGGTTTTGTGCGTTTGTTCTCATTTTGTATCCAACAACCCTGAGACGCTCAACAACGTTTTCAGCTTTCCCATCATCCAGGTAGAGCCCAGAGGTCAGAGCCCTCACCAGGGATATGGAAGAGCCATGTTCAAGGTGTTTTAAGGCAGGACTAGGAAATGGACTTTCTAAATATCCACTTGTAGGTGGAGAAACAGCTTGAATTTTGAATGCTAACAGGCAGCAGCTACTTGGGTGTATGTTTGCTGGGGTGAGGGTCTGAAACTGAACTTCTGAACTCTTCAACTCTCAAGCAGAAGGCCACTACTTGGTAGCTGCAGCTGGTGTGGGCTGGTTGTACATTTTGGCGATACTCAGACTGAACAAAGTGACACATCCAGAATCCTACACCTAATAAGAAAACATGAGGCAGAACCACCAATTAGAAGGCTAATCATGTCTTGTGCTCCTGCACATAAGCTATTTAGATTGGGAAAATGGGAGGCTTGGGGGCCAAGAAAGAAGAGCTGGTGCCAAAAAGAAGTGCTCTCAGAAAAGAGAAGGGGGCCTGGAAAGCAGAAGGTGAAGATCCTGGCTGCAGGAAAGATCTTGGATGTGGGGGAAGATCCCGGAGATCAGAGGGTTGTGTGGAGATGAATACCAGCGATGCCAAAGGCTGGTACCCAAAAGCAGAGGGGAACTGACCCGACTCTCTGCACGACTGTCCCGGAGCAGCAGTGGCCTCCCTACAGGGAAGGGGAGTCAGGACCTCGGGAACATAGCGCTGCAGGGAGAGAGCGAGCGGGCACGTGAGACAGCCCAAGGTAGGGTAAAAGCTCTCATCTTGTTGGTCCTTAAATCAACCCCAGTGTCCGGATCCACCACAGACTGTGGGTTTCTGTTTGTCTGTCCTTGTTTTCTTTCATCTGCTCTTTGTCTTTCCTCCTACCCCTCAGCTAAATTCTGTATGAAAAGCCTCCATTTCAAGACTCTCCATCGCCTGTAAAGAGTTTGTCAAAAAAATCCTAGCTATTTCTGAGACAGCGAATCAGCGTAAGAATTCTGTCGTTTCCAAAATGAATTCAGAAATGTGTGCTGCCTTACTGGCTGCTACCTTCTCTCTCTCTGGAACTATTACTTGCTCGCTAATTGTTTCCAAGGAGCCCTAAATGACTGTGACAAAGGCAGCACTTAATCCTCTTGAGCTTTAGGCCCACACACTTCATTGTTTCAATGTAATAGATGTACTATGTTCTTCTTCAGAAAGGTCATATACAACACTGCCTGTAAGTCATCACCCTTCAGGTGCTGCAGTTACTATTATTTTCCTCTATGAGTTAAGTGTGTGAATAACATCAAGGGGAAATAGTCTATTCAAATAGTTAAATAAAATTAGCTAGCTTGACACTTCATGAATGTAGAGGAATCTGGGGGGGAATTAAAAGACCATAAGGAAGCAAAACTGCAGCTTGTTAATCTGGAAAAAAACTTGCCCAGTACAAGCAAGGCCTGTCAGGAGTTATACAAATTTCTGTGAAAAAAATTCAAAATTAATCCAAATACCATAAAACTGATTTAACTGCACCATTTCTTTCCAAGTGAACATATTCTTTGAGTTACCCAACTGTCTGTCAATCCTAGCCTTGCAAAATTTTCATTGGCAAAGTACCTACCTTATCTTGAAACATGGCAAAATTCTCAAAACTGTGTTTACTGAAAGTTCAAAAAAGCCTTTTTCCATAATTTGAAATGTTGTGTATCCTGATTTGTGACAATATGCAATGTTGTGAGATTTAGTATTTTTGTGAAGTGCAAATGCAGCTTTTCTGCCAACTATTACTGAATTAACCCTCAGCAGGCTTTCATTAAAGCTGGACAAAGAATTTTCAAGAATGGAAAATTCAGCAAAAATGTGGCTTCTGTTTATTCTAAACTATTTACAAATTTGACTTCAGTTTCACCAAGTCCTTTCAAATGAGAGGAAAGTGTTCGGGGTTGGTTTGGTAAAAGTATCAGAGGAGGAACTGGTGATATTCCCCTATTCTTCAACAGTTCAGTAGTTCAAACTCACAGAGGAAGCAGGACACTCCTGGTTTTTATCCACAGTTTGTACAGCCCTGGGGAGGGTTTCAGCAAAGTTTTTGCTTCTCCTTTCTCTCACACAAACACATGGCCTGGTCAAAGACTTCAGAAACAGGCCTGTGCTCAGTTCGCCGCATTGAAACCATACCATTTTTCACACCGAAAATGTAAATAGCCAGAAGCTGGTAAAAGCAGTGGCTGGACTGGTCACCCTGTCCCACCACCCATGCAGAGCAGGTCTAAATGCCAAGGACTAATTGCTAAGGACTCCTGACGAGTCCAGGAAGGCTAGACATTCTTAAAGAAGGAAATACTGAAGGCGCAGAAACAGGCTGTCCCCATGTCCTGGAACACAAGACAGTGGGGAGGAAGACCAGCCTGGCTGAAGAGAGAGCTTTAGCTGGAACTCGGGGAAAAAAGGAGAATTTATGACCTTTGGAAGAAGGGGCAGACAACTCAGGAGGCTTACAAGGATGTTGTGAGGTTATGCAGGGAGAAAATTAGAAGGGCCAAACCCCAACTAGAACTTAATCTGGCTAGTGCTGTAAAAGACAATAAAAGATTTCTATAAATAAACATACATCTAAACTGTAAACAATACAGCTCTGTCATCCAAAACAGGATACTAACCTGTGGACAACTTGTTTAGAATTAGTATCCTTTAGCTTAATTATTTTCTAGAAAACTCTTGCAGAGTATAGTTTTCCTCCTAAACTGTTTCCAAACAAGTTACTGTATGTTAACTGAGCAGGACTTTTTAGATCAATTAGATCACATTTATCATCAGTTCCTATATTAATTTTAAAGTTGGCTTCAGTGTCACTAATTTAGAGACTCACCTTCAAGGACCCACTAAAAACATATATCCAGGAAATTATTCAAGAAAGAGATGCACACACATTTCCTTGTGTTCTAACCTCTCTCGCTTTCGTTATATAAAACACAACAGCAGAAACTTTTTCTTCCTTCTCTTCCAGCATCATTTTTTCCGGTAGTCATTTCCCTGACATGCTGAATCTACCTAAGACTTGGCTTTTGTATTTTGAATGTTCTGTTGCTCTCCAAAGATTTCGTCCTCTGAAGAACTGAAGTAATCACATTACCTTCTCCAGTTCTTCTTGCTGCTTTAAAACACTTTGAAATGTAAAAGTTAATAACTATGTACATTCTTTACAGATGTCTGCATACTTTAAAAAAGCAAAACTATTTTTGGAGAGGATCTTTATTCAACAGTCCAGTGAAAACCTGGGCCCTCTTGCAACTATTTAACAATTGCCTGTTAATTCCTAGAAAGTCCTTGTAAACTTTTTTATTGTTTTGCCATGCAATTAAAATATTATTTTATGAATTAGACTTCATCAGAAAATAAAAAAAAAGAAAAAAGAAAACAGTATTTAATAATAATCTTCTCCAATTTCATTTTGTAATGAGAAGACTTTACAGAGAGTATCCTTCCCTGAATTAAATAGAGTCTAGCATGATTTTGCCACCCTATGCACTAAGCCTCATGATGGGTTCTGTCAAACAGGAAAAAATATTCCCACCAATCATCTTTCTTCTCTCCTTCCCCAGAATGATGCTCCAGACCAGATATATTCTATGCCTTCAAAGACAGAGTTCTTCTCCTGAATGATTTGGAAGCACTGATCCCACAAACAGAAGGTATGGTTTCACTTTCACATCTAAAAACTTTCAGGCTCTGCAGGGTTCTGTTCATACGTACGATAAAATGCAAGATGTGCATTGCTTGTGGAGTTTATGCACAGCCTACTTTTGTGATAGGAAAATTTTGATGGATTACTAAGGAAGGGAGGCGGTACAATAATCTATGCAGCAGTAATTCTGTAAAATAAAACAGCAGCTACTAAAATGGAGAATTCAAGGGCTAAGTGTTAAATGAACATTGTGGTTGGGATTTTACAAGAGAAAATACATAATCTTAAAAAATTATACAAAGTTGCAAAGCTTGGAGTGGGTTTTAAAATTTAGCTACTGTAGGGGATCTACAGTAAGGAGCTGATATGCTAAGACATTCTTTTCTGCTTAGATCCTGAGCAGCTTGAAACTGTTGGTTTAGGATTAAATACACCATAAAAAATTCTTATGTCTTTAGTCAGTAGAAGCCTCAGATGGAATCCTTGGAAGTTGGCTAATATAGATAAATAAATAAGAACCCTATTTTGCAATTTCTTGGACTTCTTGAATCTGCATCTGTAAACTGAATACGATTAAGACACCTGGTAGGATATCTTGCAAAAAAAAAAAAAAAAAATTGCCTCTTATAAATAGTACACTGACACAAGTACTTCCAAAGGGAAATAAGTGTAAAGGTTTTAGAAGTATCTCATTAATTTAGTCATCAAGGTACCCTGAAGAAAAGTATTACCTTCCAGGAAATGATAGGATTTGATCAAATCCATACCCCCCAAACAGTCTCCCTGCTCAGATATGTCCTTGGGAATTCTGAGTGTTTTGAAATATTAGAAAGGTTTTATTGACTGTGCCAAATAAAGGAAATAAGGAATCCACTGCAATACAACCAGAAGTCTGGTCCCACTAGGTTTGAGAATTCAATCAGAGCCTGAAGAGGATAAAGGAGAAATGTGTAAAGACTCTGACGAATAAATGAGTTGTTAGAAAATCCAAGTCTCTTTCATTTCTAAGTAAAAGCATTCATCATTTTCAGAATATCTATCTAGAACAAAATGGGCCTTTCATTCTGAAATCAAAACAACCTTTTTCCACTAGCTCCATTGAAATGATTCTCCCTCCTCTTATTCAGAAAGTCCTAACTGGATTGATGTTAACAGAGGGAGGCTTGTGAGGATTCTTCCTCACTTTCAACTGTTTAGAAAGTTCTCAGCCCACATCTTAAGCAAGCTTTGAGAACATCTTGGTCCTTGCTTGCTTGCTAAGGCCTCAGTTACAAGCCAGCATTCAAAGTTACGGTAGGCAGGTCTGGAGTATATTAGATTAATAGTTTTCATAGCTGACTTTCCACTTTTTCACTACTCTTACTTCTCTTCTTCAGTAGCATATTATGGCTCCTCAACACATGGGGCTGTGATCTAATAGAGTCAGTAGAAAATACCTCAGTAATATAAAGCTTTGCCAAAAGAAACAATCAACCACACACACACCTTGCCAACACAAATCTTATACCTGCTTCAAGGTTTGCTGGGCATCATACTCTACCGATCTGATTAAAAGGGTCCCCAGTGCAATGTCGTAAGTGATGGATTTTGAGTGCTCACTGAACTGAACCCATCACTTTCTGTTTTGTATGTGCTACTAAGGCAAAAGCCATAGCTGTCTACCAAGGAAACCAAAGAAACCTTTTAAATATTTACAGAAAAATTAAGCATGTTTGGAGAAATTAAAAATAAATTAATTTTAAGAGAAAAAAATCAAACCATATGCAATGCAAGTATTAGCTGTATATCAGAGGTGTGTGCAAAACAATTAAAATTCAATTAAGGAACTAAATTACCTTTTCAGCAAATTACAGGGATTTAGGATTTCTGTTAAAAGTGCATTATGGGTTGTTAGCAATTAATTGATGTCATTTAATATTGATATGTAATTAAGTTCAAAAAGTAACTTTTATTTCCAGTAGAAAAGCTTTCCTGATTACGTTATGAAACTTAATCAGATAGAGGAGCCACAAAGGCATTCCCCTCCCTCTCTTGACAAGCAGCAATCTATATTGTCTTAGTTTGACAGGTAATGGTTTATATCTACATAATTTTAAACTAATTACTTATCTTTTACATTATAAAAGCATGCTTTTAGTTGTATAATTTCTCCCAAGAAAAATTCTATCAAACTAAATTACAGGATGAAAATAGATGCATGAAACAGAATAGGTAGGCATAAGTTCTAAAACAAATACCTGGCAATTTGTATTCACACTGGAATAACAGTCCAACCTGAACATTAAACATAAACATTTTATTAATTTCCTAGTTCTAGCCTTTTTTCTATTTCGAACTGGAGAAAAATGCGTTGGTAACCAGTATACTTACAATATCTTATTTTCCTACTTCAATTCTTTAAAAACTGTTGTCAAAATACATTATTAATTATGGCGGAAAAGACCCTGGACTCCTGGTGGTTAACAAGGCAACCATGAGCCAGCAGTGTACCTTCCTGACAAAGACCCTCCTTCTCCTCTCTTCAACACTGGTGAGGCCACGTCTGGATACTGAGTCCATTTCTGGGCTCCCCAGTACAAGAGACATGGACATACTGGAGTGAGGCCAGCAAAAGGTCAGAAGAATGATTAAGAGACTGGAGCATCTCTCATATGAGGAGAGGCTAAGAAAGCTGGGACTGTTTAGCCTGGAGAAGAGAAAATTTAGGGGGATCTTATTTATGTGCACAAATACAAGATGGTGGGGAGTAAAGAAGACTAGTGAGACTTTCCTCAGTGGTGGCCAGTGAGAGACCATAGAATCACAGAATCATTTGGGTTGGAAGGGACCTTTAAAGGTCATCTATCTAGTCCAACTCCCCTGCAATGAGCAGGGACATCTTCAACTCGATCAGGTTGCTCAGAGCCTAGTCCAGACTGACCTTGAGTGTTTCCACGATGGGGCATCCACAACCTTTCTGGGCAACCTGTGCCAGTGTTTCACCACCCTCATAATAAAAAATTTCTTCCATATATCTAGTCTAAATTTACCCTCTTTTGGTTGAAAACCACTACCTCTTGTCCTATCACCACAGGCCCTACTAAAAGTCTGTCCTCATCTTTCTTATAACCTCTCTTTAAGTATTGAAAGGCCGCAATAAGGTCTCCCCAGAACTTTCTCCAGGTTAAACAACTCCAACTCTCTCAGCCTTTCCTCCCAGGAGAGGTGTTCCATCCCGCTGACCATTTTTGTGGCCCCCTCTGGGCCCGCTCCAACAGGTCCATGTCTTTCTTGTCCTGGGGGCCCCAGAGCTGAACACAGTGCTACAGGCGGGGTCTCACGAGAGCAGAGTAGAGGAGGAGAATCCCCTTACTCGACCTGCTGGTCACGCTGCTTTTGATGCAGCTCAGGACATAGTTGGCTTTCTGGGCCGTGAGTACACATTGCCAGCTTATGTCCAGTTTTTCATCCACCAAAGGGCAATGGGCACAAGTCAAAACAAGAAAATTGCATCTGAACGCAAGAAAAAGCTTTTTTATTGTGAGGGCAGTTGAATACTGGAATGAGTTACCCAGGGACACAGTAGAGTCTCCATCCTTGGAGATATTCAAAACCCAGTTGAACATGATTCTGGGCATCCTGTGCTCTGAGCAGAGGTGGTGGGCTAGATGATCTCCAGAGGTCCCTTTCAACATCCGCTATGCTGTGATTCTGCAAATAAAAGTAATTTCCAGTGTCTGAGCACAACCAGTTGAGATTACTGTGATTTTTGCTATTGATTCCAAAAGGGCATGATCAGACCTAATGGATGGGTTAGTGGCCTTTTAATACCATGAGCTTGTTAATGTAGTGAATTCAAAGTTACAGAACAACACTGGTGTGCTTAATTATTTTGTTGTCTGAAAGGTCAACACAAAAATGGTCTGAAATAGTGAGAAAAACACACATCAGACTGCAAATGATAGCTGTGAGTTAAAAGCCATGGAGCTGACCTGTCTGAGTAAATGGAAAGATAATTATTTCTCAGAAAGTCTGTGTGTGAATTAACCTTGATATAAAACGAATGACAGATGGCTGTGTCATGGTTTAACCCTAGCCGGCAACTAAGTACCATGCAGTTGTTTGCTTACTCCTCCCCCCACAGT
>JAOBAS010000013.1:27390452-27404131 GCA_025311575.1 Elanoides forficatus | reverse complement strand
GAAACAAAAAAACTCGTGGGTTGAGATAAAGACAGCTTAATAGGACAGAAAAGGAATGGAACTACTATTACTACTTATAATAATAGAATATACAAAACAAGTGATGGACAATACAATTGCTCACCACCTACTGACCCATGCCCAGCCAATCCTCGAGCTGTGGTGCCCCCCAGCCAACTCCCCCCAGTTTATATACTGGGCATGATGTAATATGGTATGGAATACCCTTTGGCTCATTTGGGTCAGCTCTCCTGGCTGTGTCCTCTCCCAGCTTCTTGTGCACCCCCAGCCTCCACTGGCAGGGCAGTATGAGAAGCTGAAAAGCCCTTGATTTAGTATAAACACTGCTTAGCAACAACTAAAACGTCAGTGTGCCATCAACATTATTCTCATCCCAAATCCAAAACAAAGCACTGTACCAGTTACTAAGAAGAAAACTAACTTTATTCCAGCCAAAACCAGGACAGCCTGAATTTACAGGAAGCAGAACGTCAGCTTCATGATATTCAGTTCTTGTAGCTGACTATTCTAATGTCTACTGTTCAGTTACAGCACTCTCTCTCCCCTAAAGGAAAAAGTTTTCTTTTTTCCAAGACACTTTTCTGCTCTAAAGCAAGGGGAGCTTTCAGCACAGAAACTACCATCAGAGGCTATGGCTGCTAAGATCCATTTGTTTTGCTTGCTTCAAACTTGTATTGCATGCAAATGAGATGGCTAAATGCAGAGGTTTACCGTGTTTCATATTTTTTCTGCAGCAAAGGATTCAAAGTCCAGGAGTGCGTGAGAGTATTACAGAATACAGCACTGACAAGTACTGTCTTTTGATTCTTTACCCATTGACTTATCCTGTAAAACCTTTTTTTCTATCACCTGCCCCTCTCCCCCTCCTCGAAAATTTACATTAAACTCCTCTTGATCAAGGTCACACTGATATAAGTGGATTAAGGTTTGGCATTCAGTCAAGGTCAGCATTATCCCTTGGGCTGCAATATGCCTAAATTTAATTTACCATACGATCTAAAAGTGAGACTTTTGAACTGTAGTCCACCTCCCTTGCTTCCAAACAGCTGACATTTCTGAACTTCTCATATTTTTTGCCACATCATTTGGTAATTTTTATTTTTTTTTTCCTAAGGGAGGACTCATTCCCTCACCCAGAAATCTAACGGGTTTTTTTTCCTATGGAGGGGAATATATGCAAGCAGGTACATTTTAAGTATTTAGCCTCAGTATCTATACCACTAGTAACAGCAAGACACCAAGCTTTGAAGATTTTGCAGATCGCCCCCCTCAGAATAATTCTGTAATAAAGTCAACAGTACACTTTTGCAAGATGCTTACCCTGGATTATCAACAAAGTAAAACTCAGACCATTAGCACTGAGCATATCAGTATAAATCAATAACTCTCTAAGCAAAAAGATTCCCTCATCTAGGTTACAACTGCAGTAGACTGTGAACAATTCCAGCACTAGATAAAACATTCAAATTCAGTTGCACTGGTACTTCCATTACAGAAAATTGTTTTGTGACTTTCATCTCTATGACACAAAGAGTAGCAAATTTAATTTCAATATCTCTTCATTTCCTTTCCTAAATATTAAGTCAGGTTAGCAAGGCTGATAACAGAGCCTCTAAAGTTGGGGCTCAGTTTGTAAACTACCATCTGTGAGAAGTTCATATCTGGTCTCTTTAGATTTCTTTTTTCACCTCTACACTACATGATACTAAAGAATAGTTTGCAAGACAGTAGCACACACCAGAAAATGTGTGTAACTTGATACAGATTATAAACATTAATTCATTCTTTTCCAGTATAGTATTAGTGCTCTGTCCCATCCTAGTAATGCTAAAAATTCTGGGAGAATATAAAAAAGAACAAGATGGAACATTTGCGTTTGTACCATGAGAAGTTAAATGAAAACTATTTTGTTTATTTATGAGGTTAAGGTCCAGCCTAGTAAGAGTTTACATGCATTATCATATATTTTTTGCAAGTAAAAATGCTTATACTTAGAAAAGAAAGACAAAACAAGACCTAATGAAAGAAGTGAAATCTAGAAAAATGGAGACTAAAAATAAATAATCAGTGGCAACAAGGATATTACCCTCCAGAACAATTTACTTATATTGCAGACTTGATATCACCTGATACCTTCATTAAAAACTAAATATTTTGGTCCAGCAAAAGTTATAAGCTACAGAAAGTATGGTATGCCAGTTTCACAGAAAATATATGCCAGACAATGGTAAGACTTTTCTGGCCCTCACATGCAGCTCTAACTTGATTTGGTTTTGTCAGTCCTCTCTGATCACACAGTGGGACCCCAAATAGTACTTTGGCATCAGCAGTGTAATTCTGAAGGAATTTAAGGACCTGAGTTTCTGACAACAAACCAGAAAACCTGCTTAGGTGATCAAAAGGCCATAACTGCTTAAGTTTGCACAAGACAACTTGCTGTTACGCATACCACAGGCACTTACACCGTCACTGAACATGCGGGTATCTCCGTCCCCAACGTTGATTCCATAGGTAGGCTCAATGCAAGACTAACACGCAGTGATACCACCGAATACAACACAACATATAGCAGTTGTTGTTACTTACATTTAAAAAAAGGCAGCAGAAGAACGGTGCTAGTGACCTTTTATGTAATATCCTCATGATGAGATCCCCTACCCAGCAAGTGGGAGTACTGGGTTTTACCCACTAAGCTATTCAATAGGTTGTAAAATCTGTTCATGTGAACTTTAAAACAAAAAGCTTCTAAGGGCTCTTAGTTGTGCTCCTTTTTGAGGATTTCGAGTGACAAAAACAAGAAATAAAAACAGTAGGATGAAAAGATATTTATATCAGAATGAATTAGAGTGCTGCTTTTCCTGCTCCCTGACTTCATCACACTGGGCTCAAATAGTTCTCACATCAAAACAACGATAAGCAAGAGTGACTGACACTGGGAGAGGAGGAGAGTGCAAGAGATATGAGCATTGACTGATGAGACAGCTGGCAACTGTCACGGCTCTCCGAATGCAGAAATGACAAATGCACCTTCAGAGTACCCAAGCACCATGGTCTCCAGCACTGCGCACGTTCCCCCGCGCTGCCTAGGGATGTGGTACGCATCAATTGTAGCTAGTGGCTTACGGCTAAACTAGTCTGAGGAGAGGAGAAGACACAGGAAAAAACAAGATATTACACTGTAAAAGGGGAAACCCCCACATTTAATCTTTACTTTCTTTACTCTCTACCCTTTTGATTGTTCCATCTCACATATAACAAGGCCTCCAGAAACAACCACCGTTTGCATCCGAGATTCAAAATTCTAGCTATAAGGCACTGTGACAGTCACCCACAAGTGATGTAGCACCATTACTTTTCAGTTTCATATACATATACATGTCCACATATCAACATATGACACAAATATCAGATCTCAGAACCATCAGCACAACATTTGTGATGTTTATAGAGTCAATTCTTTAACATGGATTTAGCAATGGAAGGAAAGATAAAAGTCATTTCTTTTTCAAGTAATACAATCAATTTTGTTTGTCTGTGCTGGTTTTGGAAGGAAGCTATCATAATGTATAGTCTTAACAAAAACTTTCTGTGCCAATTCCCTGTTGTCTTTATTGATGAAAATCTGAAATTTCTATCTGTGTTGAATTTAACAATAACTCCCTGAGGTAACACTTTACATTTTTACTTGATGTCCACAAAATGTCAGAAATTATATCTCCACACACTTATTCAAATCAATATTGTCCTTGACAAGAGACAACAAAGAACAAATGACACATAGTTGAACAACTCAAAGAGAAAAATACAGATATTAGTAATTACAGGCATCCAACCTACTTTATCTTGCTACAACTAGGATTAACCACATAAATAAAGGAAAGAGAAAAGAAGGAGGGCGCTCGTTAAATAAGTACCAGTCCAGTTTCTCTCTTTCTCCTCACTTATTTATCTTATAGTTCTATTCACTGCTTACTGTCCACCATGCAAATACAGAAAAGCAGTGATTTCTTTCTGGGCTTCTCTCTAATGGTCTCAGCAAGTAATCTTAGATCTGAATCTTAAAACAAGGTAAGATAGTATTATGCATTTGCCCTTCTGTGGGTCAACATACAACATCCTAAGGTAGGCGTCAAAAAGCGGCCAGCTAGACCTCACACTAGAAGTGCCCATTGCTCACATACAGAATAATGAGAAAGGCTACACCGCTATGTCCGATAAGGACTTCAGCACTTTGTCACCTATAGTTGTGGAAATAAATCCTCCCACTAATGTAGCATGTAGGCGCTCAAGTCACACAAGTGGTCATCGGACACCCTGACTGACACAGTGAGGTTTGATGAGCAGTCTTGATGCCACCAGCCAGTTCCACAAGCCTTGGACCTTCTGCGATGGAGGCTCCTCCACCCTGGCAGAGCAGGAGGGGGAACACCCCTCACACACCTCAGTCCCTTTGGGTCCCCAACCCCTGAGATCACTATGCTGGTGTAAGTCCTCAAGAGTCCTCCCAGATGTACTTAAAGGAGTTCTCACTCATTTGCATAATGATAAACCTTTCCAGCACACTAACTTTCCAGAAAGTAACACTTGCATTCGTACCTACTTCTAGGAGTCCAGTATAAGGTTGCAAAGCCCATCACGGGAGTAAAATGCTTATTTCCTTCTGGCTAAGCCTAAACTGTGTCCTGTGACTCACTGTACTGGCCTTCTGATTAACCAAATTGGGCATTTGTTCAAGATGGGCACAAGATATTTTCTTCCAGGCCAGATGCCTGGTTTTCCTTCTCACTGAAGGTTCATGGAAGCAGTAGAGTTGGTCTAGACTTTGAGCCAGACCTGAAGCAGGGAAACATTTTGAGGTCTTACGATTTAGATGCAGATTTTTGAGGATCTGAATGTCAGTTCTTTATTCATTTCCACAGCATTCCTGTAAAATATATTTCTCTTCCCATAGAACAGGGTACATATGCTCATTTTGTTTTGTACTGAGATTCAGAGTTTAAAACTGAATGTCTCAAAAACATCATTAACTCAGGATGCTCAGTTTGAGGAGACTTGAGATTAATGAAGTAATTGGAATTTTAGACAACTTTATACATGTAAGGGAGAGTTCCCACTGACAACAGAGGCAGCTGGTCAGCACTTCTGGAAGTCAGATAGCAAGTGTGATGAGCTGGGTAACCAAAAAATGAAGAGTTTAGTATTAGCAACCATGTATGAGAACTTTGGGTAACAGGCCTACCATTACACAGAAATAATGTGGAATCAACAGGAATGGAATTCTTGACAGTCTACTGTTTTGTCCACAAAAAAATATCCTTTCTCATCGCACTGTTCCCTTCTGGGGTCTGGGGTCTTTCTTCAGTGAATAGAAACTTTGGCATAAAATGCAGTTTTAGAGTGAAGAGAGTAAGAAGATATTAAGAGAGAGGAGCATAAGAGGAGAATAAACAGAATACACTTTCACAGAATAATAATATATACAGCATCAGATGAGAGAAAAGAGGCTTTCAAGTACAAGCACTTTGACCCTTGATTTAAAATAACTGTCAGCTTTTGAAATTCTCCTATATGGGGAAGAAAAAAACTTAAATATATTTGGTATGCTGATATGAAATACCTTTTTTAGGTTTTTTCACTTTTTGCCAAACTACAATAATAATGGTCAACTTTTTCAAAACTTTTCTGTTTACCTTCAGAAGAAATAGGGGAAACAAACAGTATTGCCAAAGCTATGTTCACTGCTTTACTCGCCTACTCCTTTTTAGCGTCTGCAACAAATCAGGTAGGAGCTAGAGCCATCAAGATTTTTAACCATAAACCTTTGGTTCATCTCCAGAAAAGGTCTGTACTATACTCCCACAAGACAAGGATTTATGTGGATAATATAGCACATGATTAAATAATCACAGACAGTATTATAACGCAAATAACAGAAGGACACAAATGGGGGTTGGTTAATCACAATCACAGAATCTCAGACTGGTGCTAAGATCTTGATTGTTATCACAGCCAAGAATGAGAAACATATCTTCTCAGGCAGCAGTATCGTAGCACCACAGCCGTTTCAAAGACGGAGAGGGTATGACAAAGTAGTATGCATTTCTGAATATTTGTCATCAGGTTTTTTAAAAAGCATCTTTGCAACTGCATCCGTTAGAACAAACTAGATCGCATTCATTTGGTCAGTCTCTTGATCTGTGTATAGGTACAAGAATATGTAATAAACTAAAATAGGCTAATAATAGACTAAATTCACAGCTATGCAGCTTGCCCCAAAGATGTTTTTTCACAACAGCAGTAACCATATTTTTCTGGTCTTACTACCAAAACCACCTCAAGCAGGCTGAAGTCAGGTAAACTTTTGGTACAAAATTTGTACGTCTCTGGAACTACCGCTGAAATGGCACCTCATCTGATGGATGTGATGGTGTGCCAAAGACGTAAGAACTTTTATCAGTTTACATTTGCAGATAAAATGCAGCATAGAAAGAATTACCTGTTTAGAACAGGAACTGGCCTGAGATACCCTGTAGGATTTTATGTAAATGACAGATAAGTAGGGGGTTTATTTTAATTACTCACTCCACCCTGGAAACAGGAACATCAAAACCTGACACAAGCCCTTATTACTTAAATCTAACCTTATATATGTATATCTTCAATTAAAACTAAGCAAACCACACTAAGGAAATCTAGAAGGATCCCAAGAGTCAATTTTTCAAATTACCAGTTGCATGATAGTTACCATTCCTAATGCCCTTCCTTCTGCTTTTCCCTGCTGCTGTAAAGTGCATAATCGGCCACTGCCGTCTGCACTGACTTTCAGCGGGGCGATACCTCCTTTCTTTCTCCTTTGCTGCTTTTTCTCTTGCAGGCTGGGTGCGAGGGGTGGCAGGACAACGCTGCCCTCCCACCCACCCCTACCCCTTCCCTACAAACATGGAGAGACGGGCCAAAAGTGGCCTTCACAGCCCTCGCTGATGCCCCGTTGTCCTGCCCGGCCGGAGCAGCCTTCCCATAGCTTGGGCCAGACCTTCTGCGTATCTACGTTGTACCGAAATCCATGTCGGCACAGGCTCTGTTTCCTCAGTACCTGCACCAGACTGATCAGACTCACGCAAGATAAACCTTTAGCATATGTAACAGTTTGATATACCCAGCCCAAAACAGAGGTTGCCCAAACTACACTTCCTCACAGAAATTAGCCAGAGGACCTTTGTGGCTCTGCCCACATTGCAATGCTTATAGCAGCAACTCACTTCATTTAACGTTTCTTGCCCAGAGGAAGAGGAATAGCATTCACAGAATAATAGAACTTTAAGAGGCATTGTAAGGGTGTAAGCTTAAATCATCTTGTATGCCCTGGTAGAGAGGCAAATTCAGAGTTTACAGGAAATTCTTTTGGTCCTACTCTGTCCCAGATGGATCTGTTCATAAAAGCTTGTGTCATGTTGTGTAAAATATAGGTACTTTGAGCTTTGCACTCCACTTAAGAAATGCAATGTATTCCAAATGTCTACAGTTAACACTACATACATCTTTTCCAGCCTGACATATTCATCTACTCATTAAAGTGGGGAGTGACAAAGGACTTAGATTGTGTATGTCTGCATGTGTATAGACAGACAGACATCACAGATTTTAAGAAGTGTTATTTGAAACAGGGCTGGGCAACTTTGCAAAACACAACTACTGTTAATAACTCTGTACAAGAAAAGTTAAGAAGGAAAATTAAATGTAGCAGTAATTGTATATGTGTGTTTTCTATTTTCTGCTATATCCTGCATAGTTCAAAAATTACCAGATTGTGACTACAGCCTGTAGACACACCATTCTGTTCCACTGAAAGCTGGTCTGTCAGGCACTTCCTAAGCCTCTTCAGAAAATTTTCTTTCCAGAAATACCTTGCAAGGACAAAATGCATGCGGGAAGAAGAATAAGCTACCCTCATGTACCACTAATCTAATTTGTAGCAGTATAGCAGTGTCAGGTGGAAAAACGAATACAAGTTTCAAACACATGAAAGCTCATTTAAAAAAATTAAGGCTCTCATATACAAATATAAAATCATTTGGAATTATATAAACAGCAGTAGCATCAGTCCAGTTTGGATTATGGCGCTAATAACGCGGATAACTTGGCTTACCTGCTCCCATGCTGCTCCTCCACTGAACAGTACTACCCAGAATCTCTGGAGATGTCTAACAAATGTTTTATTTACATGTTGATGTGTCAGCTCCTGCCTCTCTCACACCTTGCCATGCAAATAAAACATTTATCAAACTCACAGAGGGTTTTGAAAAGCATTTGTTTGCTAAGAAATTGTGTGCTGTAGGTAAGTAGTACTTATTGAACATTTGCCTGATGGCTGTTGTACATCTTGCAGGACAGAATTATCTCTCTGGACCTGCATGCCAGCTGTGATTGCCAATATTTTGCTCTTTCATGCGTGCTGCTATCCATGGGTCAGACTCTCTTTCACACTAGGACAATTTTACACCATTCAGGTAAAGTGGTGAAACAACTTAATGGCTGGAGGAGGGTATACTGCACCCTTTATACTGTCAGATTCGTGTAATGACAGCTTTGTACAAGTGAGAAAAGTTTGACTAACATCATTAGTGACATCAACAAATGGACAGAAAACTGTCCCTCCTAAAAACACATACCTTGAAATCTCTCGGAGTTTTGCAATTTGTATGTCCCATGCTGTTCTAGGTCCTTTTTTCACCCTCTTAAAACCAAACAAGATTTCTAAGAACTGTATCAGAGCTGGGTGGGATACCGGAATCACAATCAGAATAGGCAGATTTCACAGGGTAATTTTTCTTTTCTGTATCAACTATTCAACAGAAACTCCCTGGAAAGCCAGTGCTCCCTGCTCTGCTTGACCTCCTCCAGCCAGCACTGACTGCAGATGCAGAACTGAGTGTTCCGCAATACATAGACAAATGGAATTTGTCTAGACCTTGTCAAAACATCTAGCTGAAATATTAGAGAACATCTGCAAGAAAAGTGGTGCTGCTCAGCATTTCACAGTGTAGCAGGAGGGTGGCACTGAGGTCTGTTTTATTTACGTTATGTGAATAACCATTTAATCCTTTTTTTTCTTTTTTCTTGACATCATTATCTCATCCTATGGTAATTTGAACTTTTACCAATCTATGTCAGTCAAATACAGCCATTTGTTGAGCCCATGGCTCCACATAAAAATGAAAGTACTTTTTTTTTAAGAAGAAGAAAAAAATTTATCCCCATGAGTAATAGAAGACTGAACACCAAATTGTGGTATTGTTTGTGGCAAATAAGTCCATAACAAGAGCTAAATTACAACTATAAGTGGGTCAAAAAAACAGCCCAGAGTTAACCCAGGAGACAGTTAAAAGAGTGTGCCACCCAGAAGAAATGACATGCTCCTGACTAGAGCATACAGAATGTGGACTATGGACAAACTATATGCACATCTTGGAGAAAACAAAATACTAGAAAAGGAGGCACCTGACTCAGAAGAAACGGAGGAAAGAACAGTGTTACTTTACAGCATCATGCAAAGATCTGCAGAGCATGCACAACATGGGTAAGATGACAACAGCGCGTTTAGCCAAACAGATTTCTTTAAAGACTCCATGGCTGGTGTTGTAACTGAGAAGAGTAATAGCTCTACAGATGGATAGGTCTTGCATTGTTCAACAATACTCAGTTCAAAACACAGAACGCACGAAGGCGTGTATTCACAGTTTTATAGGCATTAGCACAAAGAGAAAAAAAAAATCAGAAAATAGAAAATTAATTGATAGACCTGAAAGTTTACAATTGTAACCTTATCCCTATAGGGGAGTGTGTGAACTGAATGTGTGTAAACAAAATAATAAATGGGATATGACAAAATACACAATAGCAATAGTGAGAAATGTATCTATTATAGGCATGAAAACTCTTCAAGACATTGCTGTGCCTCAAGAAAAAGCAGTCACTGGAAGGCTGGGGCTTAACATAGATAAGGAAGAATCCGAGGTCATCTTCATCTTAATGATGAAGGAATTCTCAGAAGACCATAAAAAGAGATCATCACCATAATTTACATTCAAATAATTTCCCTTAGCCTAAAATAAAGGTTAAAGGAAGACTCATTGCTTGGAAAATCTTTGTTTAAGAAGAAGAGCTGATAAAGCAAGCAGCCTCACTGTTACTTGCAACAGGAGGTAAGTCTTTCCTTTTGCATCACCTTGGAAAAATTTGACATAAATGTGAAAAAGGATTATTTTCCACTCTTTGTCATGTGAGAAATCAATCAGACTTCTCAAGATGCCTCAGCTAGATCCAGGCAAGCATTCTTAAAACCAGGAAACAGTTTAAACCGTTTTCATTTCTGCCTTTTGGGCTGTATTTCACATACCTCACTGAAGGACAGGACGCATTTATGATGCCATGGGACTGTAGCTCCCAGCCTGCAATGCCCGTTTCTTTGAGATTCACGAGGACAACTAACAGACTGATAACCGGTCCACAGTGGCCCTCTTTTCCTGAGGAAATGAACTCTTGGCTGGATTAATTTTACAGGAACCAGCAGGAATTCAGCCTTGGCAGCCACATGTTAGTGGGTAGGAAAATCTTGTGCCGCAGGAAGGACGTACCTCCAGTCTGGGGACTGCAGAGGGTTAACAGGTTGCCAAGAGGAAAGTTGCCAGCATTCCATCCCAGCTAACAATATGGCTGGCATATTAGGTCCAGCGATGTGACAGATGGACACTATAGTACATTGGCACTGGCACTGGCCTTTGCTTGCTACTGGAATAAAGTACATGATCTGCCCCGCCAGAAAGGCAATTAAAGGTTAAACATACCTATCTGGGGGGAAACAACACAACAGAAACAGAAGGAAAACATTTGGGGAGAAAAAGGCACAAAAAGAAAGGATCTGAATAGTTCTAGATAGACTTTCTGGATAAAAAATGAATAAAATGTAAATTCCATGTAATGAAAATGCCATACAAGGTTCTCTTTGTGGAGAAAAAGTGAAAGTATCTACTTCATAGACAGAAGTACCGAAACATCCTTTGAGCACTGTAAGTCTGTCTGCCATGGCTGTCCAAACAAACAGTATAAGAAGCAAAGGTATGAAACTGAAATGGGATTGTTCAATTTAGTAAAGAATATAAGAACTAGTCCAACATTTACATAGCAATGATACAATCTTTAGGTACTCTAAAGAAAGAACAAAGTTGTTCACAAGTATTTCAAGGAATCAAAACAAAGCCATTTCTATCAGTGCAAAACCGTCATTTTCCTCCGTTTCTCTCCAGTGTGCTGTACATCACAGCTCTTAGTTTCCCTGTGTTCAACTCCTCATGCAATAATAGAGCGGAGGAGGAAGGTGTCTCATACGTAACATCAGATGCAGTCAGAGGACAAAAGCAGAAAGAGAAGTCACTTAAAAGAAGCTGACTTTGCCATCAGAAGAGATGTTTTTTACAAGTAGTCAGTCTTCAAGACCAGCATTTTTATGGACTGCCAAGACCTATGGTTCATGAGTAGGAGAAAATCAAGCTGAGGACACCAAAGCGCTTAAGGGACAGAGACCACAAGGTATGAGGGGAGGCTGCCCAAGAGAAAACTAAGGGAAAGTCTAATTGCAATTTTCTACAATGTGGAGGGAAACTGTAGAGAAGATGAAGCCAGACTCATCTCAGAGGTGCACAGCAAAAGGACACAAGTTACAGCAAGGTAAACTCAGTCTTGCTGTGAGGAAACCTTTCTCCTCAAGGAGCATGGTTAAGCCCTGGAATAGGTTTCCATCCCCAGAGATTTTCAGAATTCAGATGAACAAAGCCCTAGAACAACCTTATCTAAACTTTGAAATTAGCCTTGCTTTGAGCAGGAGTTTGGACTAGATGACATCCCAACATCCCTTACAATGTATTTTTCTATGATTTTGATTATTTTCAATTTTTTTCCTATGATTCTATGATTGTAAGTAGAATTTTACAGGCAAGTTGAATATTAAGAGCCAGATCTTTGAGTGTAAGTACAACCAAGTGAAAGGGAAGCCCGGTATTACAAATTACTGAAAAGAGTTGCAGGCTAACAGTATTCCATTTTATGATACACCTGAGAATCCCATTTCAGGTTTATCTTGTAATAAAAAGCTTGTAATAAAAAAACAAATATACCAACATCTGAATTATGCAGCTACAATTTCAGGAACAACTTCAGACAAATCTTAACTTTGTAAAATTTGCAATTTTCTGTAGGTCTTAATGTTGCTGTTGCAACAAAAGCAGCATATAAAAATGAGCCACAAATGACTACTCCTTATCTATCAAGCGAGTACCAGGGATTCCTCATACTTTTGAAGGATTATTCTTTTACTAACTGTGCTATCTCATAAAGCTCCCTGAATACAATGGGAGATTGATTGTGAGGGTCCTCTTTATTGGTGATGAAATATTCCGTTATGATTGGAGGGGTGACTTCTATCACTTGCTCTTAATTTTGCATATGAATCCATAGATGGAATTCTTAAACTTCAGAAGATGAAGGTTCTGAGAGATGGTTGCATATGTTTTAATATGGTTATACTGTTGCCACGGGATTTTCAACGGTCTCTCCCTACTCTTCTGTGGAACAGATATATCCCTGCTGACTTTAATTCTGTGTTTCTGTGTACCGCACTATTAAACTTGCTCCAGGTTCAGCAGGGTGTAACGGAAGGCAAATTGACAATATTCCTGCACACTTTGGCTTGGGCATGGACTTTGTTTGCATCCACTGAGGACAGAAGGCTGAGCAGTGAGACTGTGCAGACTGGGGTTTTTTACACCTGTTGCAGGACTGAACTCTCCAGACAGAGGGAATTTCAGTGTGAATGTTTTTCTGTGCCATCTTGTTATGTAGAGTCACTGTCTTTTTAGTACTAGCCACCAGCAAACATCTGTGAATTATAACAGCCACATAATAGAGGCAGCATACTTCTACTCCTCACAAACACAGATGCTGGGACCAGCTCTTTATTGCACACAATTATCTGTAGCAGAATGGTGAATGGGGCCTAACTAGTGCCCACCACATAAATACTTAACCTTGGCTCTTATGTAAATAAAAAGCTCCATTTACTTGGTGTCCACAAGCATAACCTGCCCCTTCTGCAGCAGGGAAAATGTGCACACATTTCTCTTTCTCTGAGGGTACAAAATTCTCCATTTATGCTAGATGGCAGCCAGGAAAGCGTTAGCATAGCACAAGCCAATTCTTATGAAAACACGGGGGTAACATGAAGCAAGAAGGGCCCTTGAGGAACACCAGCACCTGCTGGCAGGACAGCGGTATCGGTGATGCCACCAGTTACTCTCATGCATTTCCTTGTCCCCACAAAAGGGTTGGATGTTGCAGAGGTGTTCCAACAATTCATGCAACTAACTGTGACATTCGCAACTGGATAAATCACAAGTGTATAACAGATTGCAGGGTAAAGAGCAACTCACAAGCTATATAGCATAAGCACCAACCAACCGAAAACAACAAGAGGGATATTTAGTGGGTTTTCACAGAATCATAGAATCATAGAATGCTTTGGGTTGGAAGGGACCTTTAAAGGTGATCTAGTCCAACCCCCCTGCGATGAGCAGGGACAGCTTCAAGTAGATCAGGTTGCTCAGAGC
>JAOBAS010000013.1:27377950-27390012 GCA_025311575.1 Elanoides forficatus | reverse complement strand
AGAATCCCCTCCCTCGACCTGCTGGCCACGCTGCTTTGGATGCAGCCCAGGACACGGTTGGCTTTCTGGGCTGCGAGTGCACATTGCCGGGTCATGTCCAGCTTTTCATCCACCAGTACCCCCAAATCCTTCTCTGTAGGACTTTGTTTTGTTTCATTTTAGAGCACTTCACTACTGATCTCTGGGTCTCTTTTTACTCAAGACCTAAGTAAATTGTTTCAGAATATCTTAGCATTTCCTCTCTCTACCTAGTCAAAACACACTGAACAAATCAATACATAAGAAGCATTTATTTTGCCTGTAATGTAATTATAAAAAATCACACGCTTTTTTATCAAAAGTGTATCACCTTCTCCTTTATATTCATTATCTAAGCTTTTAGTTCATCTGGGTTTTGCTTTCTTAAAATCAAAAATCCCTTGTTACTAACCTTTTTCACAAAACAATTAAAACTGAAACCTCCACATGAATTAAAGCCTTTCAGTATTAGGCCACACTAATGACAATAAGTGAAAGAAAAAAATCTCTTTTCACCTCAGAACCCCTGAATAAGAATATCCATGCAGAAAATAGCTCATCTACATCCTACATTATGTGCCATACAGAGATGTCTGGCAATCTTCACAAAGGTACCTCAACAGGTATTGACTGATTAGCTCACTCAGAAAATTTTGCTGGCCTCTGCTTTCTTCTCTGTCACCATCATAAGACCATGCCTGCCTCTTTGAAGTCAAGGTAAGGATTTGGTTAAAAACAATTGAAGATGCATATACTCAGGCCCTTGTTTGCTGAATTTGCAGGACACTATTTAAACTGTCTCCTTCCAAAGGCAGAGAACATGTGTTTCAGCAGTCACATCTAATGTTCAAAGTTATTCCTGTGATATGCTCCCCGGGCTTACTTTCCTTTCACCTTGTCTTATAACAGTGACGCAGTACTTGCCATTTTTACACAGTGGCTGAAACTTTCCAATGCATTTGTATCTTCTATTTCCATGGGAAAGCACACAGACATGAGTCTCTGTGGAAGAAGCATCTAAGGTTGTTTGTACTGGTTCAACAGAGCACAGCAGAGAAACAGCAACCACTTCTTCATATTTGTGACAACACTTGGACTTCTCAAGGTCATAGGCCTTTTTTCTCCACCTTTAAAAAAAAAAACCTTCAATAATAGAGATGCTTTAATAACTTAGGGTCTTACTTACACAAGTAAGGACATGAATGAAATAAAAGTCTGCTGTCATAGGTTCATTCATGTATCTCCATACAGTATCCCCAAGAGCGTGCTTCAAAATCACCCTACCAGGAAAACAGAACTTTTTGACAAAGGCAAATGTTGATTAAAGCCATAACCATAATCATAATAGCCACACTAAAACTAATAGAAGATTATTTAAATTCTGAATCCCTGAAGTAACTCAGAGTTTTAGCTTGTGTGGCTACCATGGATTAAAAATGCAAGATTGCCAGCATTCTTAATCACTGGTAACTACAGAGAGTCCTGAAGCACAAAGTGGCAATTGAACTTTCTTTATGAGTAGCATATAGTCATACCACTCCAAAAAGACAAAAGCTAAATAATGGTGGACTGAGACAACACTGGGAAGGTGCATAAGAAAAAGAGGATCTGCCATTAGTAACCAACTACTGATATAATCCAAAGCTTCTGTTTTAAGGAAGAAAATATTTCATTGCTGTTGTCAATTTGAGACAAATGTTTACTGATACACTGGACAACGCAAGTAACAAAATTCAGTTTTGTACAGAAGTAGAACATCTCAGAGGAACAGGTAAGCACACTCATGACACTCTAACAGGAGAGCCAGAAGACAAACTTTCAGCAGAGGCACACTGCTTGTCACTGTCGACAGGTCCATGAGAAGATGACCTATATAGCTGCTATATCTGCTGAGGGAAGTGTCAGGTAGAAAGAATAACCCTGACACTGCAAAGACTGAAAATATGAAAAATAAAATGTTAGTAAAAAAAATTGCTCTGGGGTTGGTGGGTGTATTTTGCAATTTTTATCACTTTGTTTAGTGTCAAAAGTCCCCAAAGAGACTAAAGTGACAATGTAATTTCTAGGTAGTAGCCAAGTATCATGTGTAGTGACACCCCATAAATTTAATAAATTATGAGTTTCTTCCTAAGAAATGCCTCAGAGTCCCTTCAAACCCTAGCACAGTGTTACTGGTGACTGGGAGCTTCGCAGAGGACCCGTTACACTCCCTCATTTTTGCACAAAACCCCTCCCAGCCAAGAAAGATCATTAATACTTTTTTTGTTTTATTAAAAAAAGGTTTCTATGAGGACTGACATAGGAGGCTAAACAATAATACCCTTTCCTTTCCTAGGAAATGTTTGCTTTCACACTCCTGACCTGTTCTCTAAAAGCTGAGCTGGACTTTGCAGAGGACGCTGCAAGTGGGGCAAACCCAACAGCTCTGACATACGGTGTTCTTTGACACTATGGGGTTCAGAAGCATATTTCTGAAGATAAGCATGTAAAACATTTGTACATCCCCCAGAAGGATCATTGAGAACTGTAAGACAGCCAACACTTGTAACCTGGACTGAAATGTCTGTCAAGCCCTAATACAAAAATAGTTAACTAATAAGGACTCTCCTGGTCCTCCTGCATGAACCTAGCAAACCCACAGAGGTACCTGTAACGAATGTAGGGACACAATTTTATGACAACAATGAGGAAAAAAAGGAAAAATACAATTTATTTTTCTTCATATTTATAAAATTTATTCCTCTTCTCCAATCACCTCTCTCACACAGAAACCAACCCTTTATAGACCCTATGATGAACAGAACTATGGACCCCAGTCAGCTGAAAACTTTTCTTTTTCTACATTGCTTTTAACCTGACTCAGTTGCCCAAGCAGGTTACCACCAGATGACACTAATGCTTGTGGAGGCACAAGGAGACAGCATGAGGATGGGAATGAGAAATGGGAATACAAGATCATCTCTTTCAAAAGCAGCACCAATTTATACCCATTTCAGAAGATCACAAGGTCACAGCTTGAGTGCATCTAGCCACCACGACAACACACATGGGATTTTCTTACATTTTCTGTCGTATGCAGACCAAGTTTTGATGTTTTTCCAACAGTTCTCTCTAGCCTGAATGAAAGCTATTTACCCCATTTTGTACTTATAATCAAACTATCTGCTTTAGTCAAACTATAGCTTTAGTTAGAGGGAGGGTTTAATTTTGAGGTTCCTCAGTTTATGACAAGGTAGAAAGACTAATTTGATTAGTGACTCTGAAAAATCCCTTTTCCATCACTTTTGTTTCACTGGTAGACTCGGGCAACCAGAAACTTCTTGGATTCTGACAGATTTATTGTCTGAATGCAAAGCTTAAATGTGATTTGCTGTCATTAACCTTGACACAAAGCAATTATGTGCACATGGACAGTTCTGAGGTTAAAAAGAGACAGGGACATCTTTGCTTAACTGTTAGATGGCAAGGTGCCGGCAAAGTATTCTGTGAACCTGTCCTCCCTGTTACATCAAGTCGTATTTCTTTCTCATTCCTTTAATGCCATATAAGAATAGTGTTTACCAGCTTCCAGTTGTTGTGCAAATTAGTACATGACCACCTTTCTGTTGGCCCTTGACCAATTCCTAATAGGCTTGTGAAACCTTGTTTCTCTGTTGTACCAAGCAGTCCTCCAGCCTACAAAAATATAGAGCTTTCACGTGACCATGAGAACTTGAGAATCACCATGTAACATCCACAAGATTCTGAGATCATGACAATAGATTGTGAGAATTATTTGACTGTGATTTTTTAGTGTTTATACTGAGAACTGGATGGCCATATCAAGCTGGTTGAATATAGATGACTGAACAGTTACTATTTTAGCAACTATTTTAAATCAATACCGGCATCAACCCTAACTGCAACAAAACCACTGGCTAGAAGATCTTTAAAGTGGGATCAATCTTTGGATTCTCACACTGGGATGCTTCACGTTTGAGAATTGGAATCTCCATAGAAATCTCCTAAGTGCACGTAAAAATCATTTAACTAGACTTGTTGTTTCATTCCTAAGGAGGGAGGATAACCGGACACCGTGTTGTCATGGGTTAGTTTCCTTTTCCCTAATGAGGCAAAATAGCAATGATCAAAGAAATACTTCCTGGAGGAGCAAGAACATCGGGAAACACATTTCTTCAAATTCCAAACAAAAATGCTTGGACAGGATAGTCTGTTATGAAATAGCATGCTGTTTCCCAAATTTCTAGATGCCAAACCGTTACCTGAACAGAGTAATCAGGAGCAAGTTTATGGCACCTCAAAGTTAGTCCCAGTTTTTAAAAGATTGTGGTCAGGCGTATCTTCACCTTTTGAACAATGCTGAGTGCTGAGACACTTCTTGTATTCGCAGTGTGTGCCAGGCTGATGCGGCTATCAGGGATGAACATACCCGAATTGCCTCTCTCGTGATGAGAACAAGCCTTGCAAAGCCAGGAGCTCTGCCGTTTAATGCAAGACAAGTCACCAACTCCTGTGTGATCTAGAAAGCATGTCCTTTGGGCCTCAGTTAAAATAGAAAGCAGCTCTAAGCTGGGTAAGATACTACTGGTGGCCTGTCAGAAAAACTGCAGTTACTCGGGAATGAAAACATTTCACAAGAATGTGTCCAATTTGATTATATTTTGGGGGAGAAGTGTCAAAACAAATCATTTCTGCTTGCTTGTTTCAATAACGTGGATAACACTGAAGTGTTTTGTTTAGATACAGTGGAAATGTTATAAGTTTTGTAATATTAACATTAATATAACAATATACAGAGCTTAGTAATTTCTACCTTACAGGGAAAGTGTTCACATTTTTTAATACCATGTTTTATTACTTATTAAATTCTTCCAAAATTTTACTTTGATGCAGAATTTTAACACTCTACTGCAAATAAGCACAAATGAGTTTTGAAAGATAAATTTCACAAAGCATGGCAGCCATTTTCTACCTAGTTTTTGCATCAGATGGCATTCACCGATCAGCTGCTTAGTTTAAATATTTGCCACTGATACAGTGCTTTGAGATCCTGAGATGCAAAATGCTGTAAAACAGCGAAGCTGATCAAATATCCACGTATTGTAAGAAATACCTAACTTACAGTAACATCTGGAACAGTTGCATCCAACCAGAATTGCTCTGCAGGCATTATCTGCGATAATAAAAACCTATTTTTTTCCGTAGCTATGTTATCGCCAACATCCAGATCACTCTTGCAGATGACAGCTGTCTGAAGAAGCAGCTTTACTTTGAACAGCCTCCTACAGTGCTTAGCACCATTAGTTTGGAAAAAAAAAAATCCTCCCTTTGGCAATCAATATGCTTTGTTTTATTGAATTTGTTATCTAATCACAGGCACATTCTGTGCAGTTTAGGAAGGAGAAAAGGTTTTACGACCTGCCAAAGAATGAAATGATTCTTATGACTTTCTACTCTCATTTCATTGTTATTACTATCCTCAGGCATAAAGATGGGAAGAAGGAGGGGAAAAAACCAGGCAGGGGTCTAAAAGAACCCTATTGGAAATAATGAAAGCAAATGATTCAATGATAGTCCTCGAATACCAATTTCATTTTTATTCAATAAGACATTTATCTATATAAGTTAATAACAAATTATTAAAAATCCATCTGCTGAGATTGGGAAATAAAAGACTACATACCAACACCATGGTAACTAGTTTTCAATTGCCATGTGTTAGTAATCAATTAGTATTTAATATAAAATAATTGTTCTGGTGAAGTCTGGGCTTCTATCGGGTTGTAAATAAATAACATTTAAATATTAATTACATGAATTAATCTTTCCCCCGGCACTTAACTGATTCTGGCTAATTCTGGATTTTGACTAATTCCTTTAGGAATCTATGCAGCAATAGGATTTTATTCATTATCGACTGCTTTGAAATCCCATACTTAATACAATTGGTTTATCTTCAATGAACTGTAGATAGTGACTTCATTTAAGGGTGTTATTTTGAAGGTACTTTACAATTCTTGTGTCCCTGGAGATCTCTCTTTTAAAGAATACATAAACTTTGTTTCCTCAGTCTTCCCACTTCTTACCTGCTTATCTCTTTCTCTTTTCTTGACTTTGTTTCTCCTACGTCCTTTCTAGTGTCAGTCCTACATCATGTACGGTAGTCCAGATGTGTACAAACTAGAACTTTATAGTTCTTCTATTGGTACGTAATCTACTAGTAGCTGATTTTAAGCTACACTTCCCTTTCAATAAAGCAGAAATGTGAGGGAACGGTCTGTGCACGAAAAATCTGAACTTTAGATTTGGTGCATTGCAACAACACAAGCAGGACAGATTTGAGGGAACTCAAAACAGGCAGACAAAAAACCTTTTATCACTATTTTGTGTTCCTCTATATATTTTACAGAAAGGGAAAATCCTTTCTTTCCTTAGGAGGCTTAATAGATAATCAGGTCCTATTAAAAAGTGCATGTGAAGTTAGGCAGCCTTCTGCTGCATTAGTAGCTGACTGTAATTCTTGCATCTTTTAACTTTCACACACTAGAACAAAATGCATGATTAAAAAGATGAGCTGTATTGTTAGCCTGAAAGAAATGACTGTGTAATTAATTCAAAAGATATTATTTTGAATACTCCCCTCAAAATTTTATCAAAATAAAATTGAACAGAATTAACTCCCACAGATATCAAATGTTTGGAGGCAGGAATCCTGTAGTGATTTAAAATCCTGCTTGGCAACTCTCTTCTTTTCTAGATGGAAAAAAACCTTTGATTGAGGCCGTGCCTGAACACAAGGGTGCCAGAGGTCCACCAGACTCTATGAAGTGTACGTCCTACCTGTGTCACTGGAGCATCCAGTTCAGAAAGAGGCTCAAATCTTCTGGAGCTAAGCAATGTATTTCAGCTCATCCAGCCTCCTGCTTCACGCTATCAGTGAAGCTAATGCAGAAATGTTTTATCTATAAAGACACTATCATTTCAGCTACACCACTGGCACCTGTAGGACTAAACATGAGGATAGACACTAACTTTTGAAGTATCCTATGCTCAAAAATCTTTCGCAAAACAGGTTTCAAGCTTTCTGCATTATAGGCAAGTATAGACAAGACTGCTTCACATCAATTCTTCAGCCACTGCATCACAAACAGAGCTGACGAAGTCACTATCAGGGCGGGAATTTTAGCTAACCTGATCTACTACAGTCAAGTCCAATATTGAGATATAATTCAATCCTCTTTCGGTGGGACAAAGAGAAAACATAAAACATCATGCAAGTGGTACCAGGAAAAAATATTTATAAAGAGAATGGCTTCATTCTTATTCTGGGTGGCTGGAAGCAACTACTTTATCAAGGTAGAATTTTAAAACAGGAGGGACAAAGGAAAAATAAGTAAGCGCTAAGGAAAGATAGAAGCATAACAGAAAAATACACCAGAACTTATCTAAGAGGGTTCCAGCAAACCTTCATTTGTTTCATGGTTCATTATTTAGGCTGGTTGGTAGGTTTCACACTGTTCAGCATCATTTAAAAACAATGTCTGGATGTGGATAAAGGTTTAATTTATACATTTACTTCCTCTGGCTACCCAGGCAAACAGGATGCTTCACATAACACGATTACTGAATTTGCATGGATCTGATGGCTTCAGTGTACAATACTGCATAATGTTAACCCATTTTCCAACAAAATCTGGCTGCAATAAGCTCTGCTTAGCTGAACACGTTACAAGGGTAAAGGAGTTGACATCTCTGCTTTAGCATGGTACTGCTCTGCAATGTTTTGCATATCCCGTAAGAGGGGAAAATGTACTTTGTAATTTTCTCCCTAAAGGGTCAAAATCCTAAAGGGATTCTGGAGGTGAAGGGTTTCTTAGTTTAAAGAAATATTTGTAGAACAAAACAGTCCTTCCTCATACAAAGTGAGCTCAAATGAAAGCTTAAGCATCTTCCTCTCCATCTATGCAAATTGTAGGATGTCCATTAAGAACTAAGCTTTCACTGATATTTTTTCAGTGACAGCAATGAATTTGTTTTTTCCTCCAGAAAATGCCAAAGATCTTAATGTCTTTAAGAACACTCTTCATGTGTCTTATGTACTTGAAAATGGTCAAAAGGATTCAAAGATTATTAAATGGGACATGGAAAAACTAGACAGGAAAAAACTTTGCCCAGAGTGCATTCCCTCAGCGGGCTGGGGTACAGAAGAACAGGCTAGAGGTGTCCTCACGTTCTGCTGCACCCAGATGAACAGAGCAGGCCATGTGGCACGGGAGCCAGAGACAAACCAGCTCAGCTCTGAGAATCCCGTAACTACATTAGCATGGCATGGGACCTGAACAACGCTGAACTGATGGTGCTGTGCCTACCTAATATAAGTCTGTGACACAAAAAGAGACAGTATTTCATAGGCAGAAAGATCTTTGTTCAGGAGAACCATCCATCACTGAGGCAAGAAGAATTTCTTTTTGTCTGACAGATTTTGGCAACAGATTATCAACACCAGGCAGTGGTAGGCGTGAATTGAGCTGCTGATGAATGGGATAGTTCAATGAAGACATCACTCCTGAGTGTTTAAGCAAGCAACGAGACATTTCAGTGGATTAAAGGGAATGAAAGACACTCCAAATAAAACATCATAATGACACTATGCTTTGCTCTCCTATAAAGAGCAAAGTATGTTTTCATCCCAATTGGAAATTGAAACAGACGTGAGAAGGAAATAGTTTCTAAATGTCACCAAATATATTGCCACATTTTCTAGATTAAAAAAAAAAAAAATTGGTCTAAGAGGATACCTAGTGATGCACAGAAAGTTTAATATAATATTCAAAATCATGTAGGAAACCAATAGAAATATTTTCAGGAAAATCACAGGGAAACTGATTACTCCTCCTGTGTTTTAAAATATCAAATAAAAGCCATCAGACTGCAGCTAAAGTAAAGGAAATCTAGAACCATGCAAAGGAAGTATTTCTTTACAAGTCACGTGTACCTATCCTGTCTCTTGGTACAAACAGCCACTGAGACAAAATTTGGATTGCCTGTTAAAAAGGGCTGAATATTCATTACAAATATTAATTGTATTTGTGTATACTGTCGCTAGCAATGATAAGGGATAACCATTTTATGTATATCAGAGATGGCATAAGCTGATCAAAACATGTCATGTCTAACTGCTAATGATTTCATGGAAAGAAACTACCACATAAGCTCACAACTATTCAATTTTACTAGGCAGTTGAGGCTTTTGCATGCCAGATAAAACTAATTCATAATTTCAAAAGTAGCTCAGCAGTCTTAGGTATTCTTTATAAAGAAGAATATCTTTTATATTCAAGCACATCCCAGCACTGCCAATGGTTTGATGATTTTCATGATGTGAATGAGCAGCTGACCACTTCTAAATTTATAATGGCATTCTTAAATGCAAAGATGAATTTCCTTTGAGTTTAAGAAGGTTTACAACTGGATTTTGGTTTGGTTCTATTGTCATCACGGGCTGATCATACAGCTCAGTTCAGGATGTGAAAAAACACATATTTAGAAGTTTTCAGACATGTGCTTAACATCTGTATCTTCTCTATGTGCAACTGAGGCTGGCCCTAGCATGCAGATACATTCTGTATTAGTATCTGCTGTGTCTGGATGCCTCAGCTTTAGCTTTTGTGATGGGCTTCTTCAGCTTTTGCTTGCTCATTCGTCCGCATCCCTGCCTTTTTTCCCCACTCTGTTTCTTTCAGTGAGGCTCCTTCACTTAGGTAAGCTCTTTAAGTCAGTTTCTATTTCCTTATTTTTCTACCAAAGGAGTAAAAGTAAGACTGGATGTGACCTGAGTCCATCTGTTTCAACATCCTAATGGTCAGAAGCTTCCAAAAGGGTTTGAAATGGTTCTGTTTTAAGTAGGCGTACAGGACAGCCTGCCACAGACAAGTCTCTTCCAAACACCCAGTAGGTTAAAAAAAAATAATGTAAATCCTAAATTACAATATTTTCAAATGGGATAGCACTTACTGCTAAGGTTCACAACCCTTTGTTATGCACCAAAGACTGATTTGATTTTTAGTTTCAGTAGCTTCTTAATTCGATGTCACATAAAGAAAATATTTCTTTTTACCAAGCTGAATCCACCATATTCAATTGCTTTGCCTGGGTTTTGGCTCAGCAGAAAGTAACCCTCCCTAGCAGAATATGCCACAGCCCCATAAGAAACATTTGTCTCTTATATCTGTAGTTCTTTAAAACAGAGGTAGTCATGTATTCAAAGGTATTCAAAGATTTAAGTCACAAGACAAGTATCAGTCCTCAGCTGATATGAGTTTAACAGCTTCAAAATTGCTTTCACATGTATCTAATGCTTTTATGTTCTGGTTACTAGTTGCCTTAGAGGAAAAAGAAAACAACAAAAAAATTAAACTAAAACTAACAGAGTTAATTTTTGTTAATCAATGTTTAATCAAGTACATCCAGGGTCAGTAAGGTGCTGTGAAAAGCAGGGCTTACTCTCTGTGGGGAAAGATGCTAAATACAGAAAATATTTTGAGAGGTCAGGTCCCTCGTTTTACAGGATGTCTTGAGCGTTTATGTCTGTGCGTGCCTAGGAATGTCTCTAGTAAACAGTTATATTTGTGACCTGTAGCATAGTTAATGTTACAGAGGAGGGAAAGAAGTGCCATTGACTGGCTTTTCCCCTCTCAGCTACTTTAATTGGCCTTAGCAGTCGCATCCAACATCACTGCAGAGAGCATCTCCTCATTACTGAGCAGAGCAACTCCAACAGCTCTTTCACTGCCATTATTGCTTTGCTCCTTTGATAAATCCTAGGTCAGAAGTAGACATTTCCACGCACAGGGCACAAAGCTGCTAACTTTTCTTTCATAGCCCAAACCCCCAGCTGTCCATAAGGAGGGAACAGCAATCCCAAGGAGATGAAAGCCAACCTGAAGTGCATTTCCTCAGCTGGCAAGATAAAAAGTGGAGGGGAGCATGACCTGATCTGTGGTTGGGTTTGCTTTATTCTCCCACTCTGAATTATCCCAGGTCTTATTTGGCTTATATGTGTCTTTGAATGAAACTTTCTTGCGGCAGCTGCTGAGAAAACCTTTGGAGCCCGTTCGGTCTTTAGGCTTGTTTGTTTTCCTCAGGGAGAAAGGAAGATTTGGGAGATGGGGAAGGGGAGGATGCTTCCTCTTAAAATCACACCCCGTGTAGATCAACGGATCAACACGGACACAACACTCAGCCTTTGACCTGCTCAATCAGAAAAACTTCAGAGCGGGACTGGGCACCCAAAAGCCAGCTCTCTAAGGTAAATTAACTACCTGAACCCTAGTTACGGCCTTACCTGCCAACTGCATAGACAGGCTACATCAGCGGGGTCTGGCAGCAGAAAGCCCATGGCAGGAGAAGAAGAGAGAAGCCGTGGCCCGTTTCCAGCCGCGCTGTGCAGAGCCCTGGGGCCGGCCGCCAGGACTGCACCTCTGCAGGGGCTGTGTGGGAGAGAAGCTGCTGCCGAGAGGAGAGGAAAGGAGTCTCATCCGAATAACAACTGCCCCTGCTCTCAGCCTTGCAGGAGGAGCAAGCGTGACCTTCCGTGGCTAGCTGACGAAATACCGACCAGGAGGCAGCGGGTTTAGGTTTGCTCACAGCTCTGAGACGCTTAGCTTGCTGTGTGTACAGCTGATAACACACCTGGCTGCGCACGGACTTGAATGACTTGCCGTTTCTAACGCTCATTTCACCTGAGCTTACTTCAGGCTCTTGAAGTATCTTCCCATTTTTGCTCACTTACAAGAGCTTTCTGCTCTTGTGAAGAAGTACTATAAACATAAGATATTACCCCCTTAAAGGATACAATATGATTTATCTAGCTACCTCACCTTTTATTTCTATCACAGCTATTTCTTTTATAGCAGTTAATCTGACATTGATTTGCTTCAGAAGAGAGACAGAAAGAGCGAGAGAGAGCATAAGACTTGCTACTGATACCTTTTGCACCAGTCATCCCAGTCCACATAGCACAGAAAGAGCAGTCTCGGGGGGGG
>JAOBAS010000013.1:27360004-27377850 GCA_025311575.1 Elanoides forficatus | reverse complement strand
GGGGGTCACTGCAGTCTCGATCACACCTCGGTCACTGCAGCCCCCCCACCAGCCAAGCTGTCTTGTGGGTGCCAAGGGGCCTCCCACATTTGGGATTTCACTTACCCAATGCTCCAGAAGGCAACCGTTGGCCTCACCGGAGCCTGCAGCCGCACGTTTGCTGCACGAGCAAGGCTGGACTCGCCTGGCGTCGGCTCTTGCAAGACCCCGTGGCTATCGCTGGCGGTCACTCCGCAAGCGGTTACAATACCGGCAGCCTGTCCCTGGCGAAGAATCATAGAATCATAGAATCGTTTAGGTTGGAAAAGACCTTTAAGATCATCGAGTCCAACCACAAAGACAGCTTCATCAACCCGGACTGCATAGAGCATCGATGTTTCCCCTGATCGCCAAGTGTGGGGATTTGGCGGACGTCTGGGTACGCAACATTTCACCTCTGTTGTTAGGAAGCCAGAGCTGCGGGAAACACCATCAGCCCTTCTTGGCCTTGGGTGGCTGAACAAAACCTGAGAAGAGTTTGACAGACGCTAATGCACTGTCCTGACAGGATAGCAGAACGAACTTCCTTCAGAGCCAGCTTGAATCTGAGTAAAAACAAGACACGTCCCCATTACCACCTCTTAACACATCCTGCCCTGGGAACAAAAGCAAGCACAAAAGTGCAGCCCAACAAGCTTCTCCATTCCTAGGCATGAACTCGGACTGCTGGAGGAGAGCTTTGGCTGAGATGGAGCAGGAATGATTACAGGTTGGCTAAGACGGCATGTTTCCAGGTATACCCTCGGGTTAGGAAATTGTGAAACGCCTGCTTGCTGCTTGAAAACATGCAAAAATGTCCTTTAACGAGTTAAAGGAAAATGGGTTTCAACTGATGCACTGCTATCATTTCAAAAATGACATTTCCATGTCTACGTCTGCAGCATGGGAGGCTGCACTGCCAGAGCTCAGTATCTGTTCAGCAAGGTAGCCTGGTCCAAGCAAAGCACAGCAATAACACAGGGCTTGTGCTGCCAGGAACCAAATGGCTTTCCTAGAATTGCTGACTCCCCAGATCACTTCTGTTTCTTCCTTTCTTGCAGGAAGCATAAATGCTGTATCCTCAGCCTTTCAAGCATTTCTGTCAGCTGCTCTTTTAAATTACAGGATGACCCTGATGAAACATGAATTCAATAAAATGTGATTTATCATGTAAATAGCTAAGAACTAGAATAATGTGCCCCAATATTAGACACATTCAGAGAGCCTAGGGATTTGTATCAATATGAAGAGGCTGAAACAGCTATTTAAAAACAATAGGTTTAGACTCTGCCAGCTTATAGCTATAAATATTTGGGATTGTACATTCTTTGCTATATATTACATCTTGGCCAGGAAACATAGAGATAGGATTGGGAACAGTGAGGGGGGGGGTTAATTATCTTCAACATGTGGCAATACAGGTGTGCAAAGGAACCCAGTGCTTGTCAGCTGCAGGGACCATATTGCAGAGATTGCCCCATTGTCTCACCAGATTGTTCCCTGAAGAGACACGCTTGAAGCGGAACAAATCTTCGCTTCCAGAAGGGAGGCACAAAGGGTACTGAATTTACCATTTCATTTGAAGACACATCTTTGCTTTGGCAAGTATTAATTAAACTAACTAAGCCCTAAGAAATTACTAAAGGCGAACTGCAAGACTTCCTTTTCGCCCCCAAAAAACATAGTTATAAGTCAAAATAGGCATTTTGGTGGAAACTAGCAGAATGGAAATCCCAGGTGAAGAAATGACAAGGAAAATCTCCACCTTTGAAGAGCAGGTGGTCTCTTGCCGAGGCATGTACTTTAGAGTCCTGTCTTCAAGGCCCTACTAGAAAAGTAGGGCCTTTTCTTTTCTGTCTAATCTGACAGTGATTCTGAGCTGCCGGGTATGCATGACCTTCCTTTCCCATGAAAACATGTGAAACCTGTCATCTTGATATAACATTTGAGGTTCAAAAGCTGTGACACAAGTATGGTCTCACTCCAATCTAGTCACTGCAGAAATAATGAGCAAGACTGATATTTGAAAAAGTCCAAGGAATGACGCAGAATCCTGCATGGATTACAGAAAAAATAGTTGCTATATCTGGATAACAGATTTGTTGTAAGTATTTGAGATCATATGTTGTTTGTTAAGTGGTATTAAGTTTTGGCAGGGAAAGAAGACGCAGCCCTGGGAGCTGTATCTTTAAGTGCCTTAGATTCACAAGCACATAAAACTAGGGGCAGGGGCATTGCAGAAGCAAATGTTTATTAAACAGAGCTTGCTGGAGATGGATACTGAAAAAAGAAGAATGAGTTTCAAGCACTTAAATGCATCTGTGCTCCTGCTGGGAATCAATGACAGAGCTGCAAATAGATTCTAGGCATCTTGCCTTTCCATTACCAGCTCTAAGGCTGGACTCATTCACTCCTAACCAAACATGCTGCTTGAAAGGCTTGTGCTTCAGTGAGTCCAAAATTCACTTCTTCCCAAACTACGTCAGACTGTGGGATTGCAGTTATTTTATTAAAAGAGAATGTGCTCCCCATGGGTGAAAGGGCCAGCAGCTGATTCCATTAGTTATGCAGCTGGCTCCAGAGGATCCACTGATATGAAATGCAGACCGGTTTTTACTCATTTGCAGAGCATTTCTTTTTCCTTAAGCTGACCACCAAATTGCAGGATTTGAGATGCTTACTGGAAAGAGTCAAATCCATTACCACTGAGGCATATACTTGCTATAAAAGCTAAAATTACAGTCTTCATGTTTAAACATCTGGTCACAACCCAGGAGGGATGTATCCCTGCTGGCCATGAAAAAGTAAATCTTAAATATAAGTTAATCGCCTGTAGTAATATGGAATCTTTGTAATCATTTATGTTCAAGCATATGAGTGGGTATTCATTAAGCTGTATTTTCAGGCATTTACGGAGATTATTTAACACATACATTACCAAAATGATTAGCTGCAAATTGGAGAAAATGTGCCCTGCACACTGGCACTGTCATTTTATTCCTCTCAGCGTCACTGAATCAAGGGGCTAGATAATATATTCACAGATCAACATGACAGGAGGAGGAGATACATGGTTTGAGCTTCTGCGTGTGTCTCTATTCATCTGAGCACACACTCTGCACCTATCCATGCCGAATGGGTTACTACCTTGCCCTTTTCCAGCACACAAGACACACTGGGGTTTACGATCTGACCTGTCGCCTTTTTCTGTCTTCTGGTAATTTTACTACATGACTGGGGGGGGGAGAAAAAAAAAGAAAAAGAAAGAAAACATACCAGAACTCTTCTTCAGATTTCTATTTCCTTCTTGTACCTCCTTAGCCCCTGGACACTTGTCCCATGTTTCCATTTGCAGAAAAGTGCAGGTGAGAACCTACATCGAAAAGAGATCAGGGAGGTTACAGGGAGTCAACGCCAGCAGTGCAGTCAGTGGGAGGGCTGCAAGGAAAGCAGAGTGATAAAGATTTCTTCACGCTACTGCCAAGCCTGGGACACCAGAAATGTTAGTTTACCCATGTTTTTATTTACCATTGCATCATTGATAAATGTATATCATTTACTAGCCCTTTGCAAGGTTCCACTCCCTAACCGTCAACAGTGGAATCAAGCCATCTTGTTGCCAAACTTCCTACAGAAGCTGAATGTCCTAGGCATCAGTGGGGAACATTTTAGAGCTTCAGTCACACCAGCATAAGATGATGCAAATTCAGCCACTAACCAAAACCTACAAATACCCAACTCTTTTCCGAATAGGTTGCAACGCTTTGTACGTCTTTCCAAAAAAAGCTGCAGAAAGACATAAGCTTTGAAGCGTGACCTAAAGTTCAAGATAGAGGACAAAGCAGGAGCTGACTTCTAATGGCAGCTGTCTCCCTAGCATCTTGCTCTCTTTTTTTCCTCAGGGGTTCTGTAACTTGAACGCCCCCATCAATGATAATTTGCGGTAAGATCTGCAGAAAGGAAAACAGTGTTTAATATAATAGGCTCTAAACCAAATACATCTGTATAAATGAAGAAGAATAGCTAACCATTTCTAAAAGAGAGAAAGAGAGAGGTTTTGAATGTGTTTATGTGCAGAATGTGGTCATGGCAGAAACAGAGCACAAGCTGCAACATGCTGTGTTACAAGAAAAATATTTTGTATCCTAGCACTTGAAATTTTCAAGCAAATTGTATGTGGAAAACATGGATCCAATGGGGAGTTTCTTATGGTAGAGGGACCCTCAAAGGCAATGGCAAATAGAAGCAGAAAGTTTCAAGAAAATAATCTGAACAAAATGTCTTTCAGCTTCTAAAATGCAGAAATATTCCCTCAGGTTACAGATATGTACTGTTGTGCATGATAGCATTTGGTATCACTAGGTAACGTTGGGTCATAGCCACACACGAGTCTTGGAAAAACAAGGATAATTTAGCATGCATATATATACGCTATGAAATAAATGTAAGAGCAACCCCAAAGTAGTTCTACACTGCTTAAGGTAGCCAAGTGTGGGATGTCCAATAAATACAGCAAACAATATAAAAGAATCATCTAGCTATAAAGTTCCCAGTTTAGCTTTGCTCCAGGGTTGATATAAACCTATCTGAAGTATCTGGGACATAGTGCCACTTTGTGTGGTATTATTATCCCTGTTAAAACAATAAAACCAAACACATCAACTAGCAATAGCATAGATAGCTGTAATACATAGTTTGCTCACCACAAGATTAATTCCAAATATTAAACCTTGACTAGCTCATTTCATGTAATCTGTTCAGTGTCTCTTGTCAAACAGACAATTCAAGCCTCCTACTACACACTTCCAGAAGGTTAAACAGTAAAAAGTCAGTAAAAATACAGAAACAGTAAGTTCAAGACATTCTTTTTTACTAGTCTAATAATTTCACATGTTGTGCTTTGTAAGGTTTAAAATATACTACCACTTTAGAGACACAGATAGAAGGATGGCTCTAAGTAGCAATAATGGCTATTAACTGCCAATCAACCTTCTACAGTGCAGTTCTACCCCCCCTGAAATATATGCCGGCAGAGCAAAAGAGAAGACAAACAAGGTAATCCACCAGTTCTTTGTGAACAAAACACTGCCAGCAACCTCAGCACCAATAATGGTTCCCTCTCACCAAGTTCAGACATCATCTTCACCTGTGATATTCACATCAGCAGAAGAAATTTAAAAAGTCGAGAAGAAAGCCACCAGAGCACAGTTTCATCATTTCTTTAAGATCTTTGGTGCTACCTGCTGCTCCTGTATCTGTCAAACCATGAAAACTGCCAGGAGAAATGCAAAAATCCTAGGTGCCAGATCCCCCTCCCTGATCAAAAAGCCAAATGGATTCTCTAGGTGTGCTTTGTATCAGGCAAAAGAGCAAGAGAGGAGAGGGCATGTATGGAGTGCCATAAATCAGGTAAAAGCATAAACTTAAACCATCAGTGCATTTGGTACACATGCTGTCCTATATTTAGACTCAAAATAAAGAATTCATCTTCCAATCAACTGCATCAAGTCATATGGTACAGGGAGAGATAACAGCACTGCACCGCATCTAATAAAAGGTCCTACTTGCTGGGACACTAAGGACATTTAATCCACAAGCCAAATAATTCACCTGTGAGAAACAGAATCTTAACAGGATATAGATTTGATTTTCAAAAAGGATACAGGGCAAAAGAAAAGTCACTTGGGCCAGAACTACTGGTACAACTATGCAGTGTATCCATTTTTCTGGAATGATGTTGTGTGCTAACACACACACGCAGCATTGCCAGGATTGGTCCCATAAACCCACAGTAAAATTGGACCTACTGAATTTACCCTGCTGTGCTGCAAAGACTCAACAGTCTCGTCACATGCCAAGGGAAAGACCAGGGCCTTCAGTTCTTCCCAGTCTCTAGATAAAGGCAAGAGACTATCTACCCATAAAAAGTCCAAGTGCAAACCTGATTTTGAATGGTTTTAGATTTCATTTTTAAAAAATCAAAATAAAATTCCACAAAAATCACTGTGATTATCAATCCCATAGGCAGGCTGATTTCACCCTACCTTTAATTTATAGTTTGTAGAATGATCCTCCTCTCTGGTTTGCAATCGTGTATCACCCGGCTAGCAATTATTAAAATTGTATATATGAAATTAGCATTAGGGAACCATATAGCATATTCTAGAATCCTCTCAGCTCATCAAGAGTTGACAAGGACCTGCCTATAAAGACTACTAGTCCACAGAACAGCAAGAGGCACCTCTCTAGGAATACATTTGGTGAACTACTCCGGCAATGAACAAGTTTTTCAAGGACAATAGATTATATTTTCCCTTATAAAGCAGCAGACATGTAAAAGAATCTGGCATGCACTTTTAACGTATAGCTATGTAAATACTGAAATCCATAAATATGAGATTAGACATCTATCTATCTAATTAGAGACAATAAGGCAACGGTACTTTTAAGCTTAAAAAGTGATGCAATAGTTTGAAAAATTGTTCTAAAACCAGATTTCTATTGTCTCACAATAATTCAAATTCAAGTATGTTCTTGCAATAGAGACAGATTCCTTGCCCCCTCCAATTTATCTAAGAATATGAAAAATGAATTGTTTCTAGCCCATCAATCCATGCCTGGAAAACAAATCAAACAAAGGTAATGCAACAAATAGAAAAGAATCAGGCATGTTTTCTGTGTCTGCACTGTTTTCACAAGGCTGATATGAATAACTCTGGCCACCCAAAACACTTGAATTGAGAGTGATCAGGCTATGCACAATCTAGCCGGGTAGGAAAGCAGGATTTGAATGCGACAGATCTTCTGATGGAGATATGGTTCATATAGAGAAAAAAATAAACCAATGGACCACAAAAATTACGTTTAGCTGTCTAAAGTTAAATATCAAAATACATGTTTTGACAGTTGCTCTTTTCAGAGACGCTGCGACTATAGCTGAGGATAACTAGGGGTATCCGAAATCCCCATTCAATTTTGTGTTAACTGCAGATACTTAAAACTCAGACCAAATATCCTCAGCTTCAAATTAGGGAGTAAAATGACTGATTTAAAAAAAGTAAATCTGAGATTTTGGGCTTGAGCCTACAGATCCACTTGAACCTCTGACTGCTTTTTCCACTTCAGTGCCTCATAAAAATATTTAGTCTGAATGTGTTTGAGGTCAGCTTCCCAACTGAAGCATTAACAAATTGCAAGATGGGCAATAAGAGCAGATACAGCTTTTTCTGAGCGGAGTCCAAATTACTTTTTCCATTGTCTGTCTGAAAGTTGTCAGTAGCGTTGCATGAAGCAACTTAAGTCCAGCGGCTTTTCTCTAAATCAATACAGAATATTTTAAGTCTTTTAAGATCTCATACAAGTTCAGCTGAATTTTCTGAGTGCTTCTGTGCGCAGCATTTTATGAAGCCTCTCCTTAGAGGACATTTCTGAAATCCCACTAGTTCTCAGCAAATCAATTCCATGATACCCATGTGATTTAAAGGTAACATACTGAGAAGATGTGGGACATGAAAAAATACACTTAATTATGGTATTTTGGTGAAGTTTAATGCATAGAGAATGCTTGGCAGTCAAAAGAAAGCTTAAGGATTTTCACTTCAGCTGTAAAAGGACTGATATGTGCTTGCAGTATTACAAAAAGCAGCTGAAGCCTGCCAGCCAGACAATAGAGTGAAACCCAGTGCATGCTAACTAACAAAGATGCCCAGTGTGAAGGGATTGTATTAACTGCAAGAATGCTTATTATACAGGTATATTTTCTTTCCGAACAATAAAAAAACATTGCTACGCTGTTCTTGGGATTGGAATAAAAACCAAATCTGCCAGGAAGAGAGCCCCGATTCCCTAAGGAGACTGTTCATTTTCCAAAAGAAAGCAAGTTCTTTTTCTATAGAGTCATTCTCAGTGATCAGAAACTTTCCCACTGCTGGAAAGGAACAGCAGATGGAAAACTCGGCATGTATCTTTTTTTTGTATCAGTACTCTTTACACAGTCTCTCATAACCCACAAGTTTAATACGTTCATTAAATACACCAGGCTGTAGAATGACTTCAGGCAGCAGCAGGAGGGTATTTTTTAACTTGAGATACACCGCACAAAATACATGTCAAGCTTTACAAAGATTCAGCTATCGCAAGAACCTGCCTATTAAAATTTTCTGTGTCAGATGAAGCTCTCCATTATTCCAGACAACTTTTTCAAGCCTTCTTAAAACTCCAAAGTACACCATACCTGACCTTTGGGTTTTCTGTTTGTTTTCTGCACGCTTGACTATCAGAAGGAGCTCAGCTGTTGTTCCAGACACCTACTATCTTTTTGGTGTGCCTGTACATTCACATGTGGTTATTGCCCTCATGCACAGATTGCTCTGGAGATGAGTCAGACCTAAGATTCAGGACTTCTCTAGCAGAAATCCAGAGATAAATACACTGTATAAGTATGGTGGTGGTATTGTGTTATAATGCAGTAAAGCACCCTGAACTGGTAGGGAAAGGACTACAGCACTTAATAGTTTTTTCCCACCTTCAACAACTATGTAAGAGGAGCACAACAAATCTGAAATAGTTTAGCCAACACTGTAGCCGTTATTTCTCTTCTTCTTTTTTTTCCCCCAAGGAAAATGCTAGAATTTGCTGGTTGTTAGGCTAAATCCCAAAAGGGGTACTTTGAAGAGAATCTTGATTGGTTCCAGTTTGCTGCAATACTTAACTTATTTGAAACCAAGAAGATGAGGATAGAGTACTTAAGCACGGAAGAAAAGCTGTAGCCAATAAGAGGGGAAGTTATAGCCGTGTTGTCCCTTTGTACTTCCCATCAATAGCCACTTCTGACCACAATCTGCCTCTGTACCCAGCAGTTGCTATACTTAAAGTTGTATCTTGCATAGTGAATTCCCAACCAAATGCAAAGCATTCATTTTTAAAGAGCTACAAATAGAGAGACCAAATGACAAATATGATTAAAGTAAAATTCGAGGGCCTTATGCTTTTAAAGTGTCTTTTTTTCTTTTCTTTGGAAAACGGAAAAAAATGCAAATTTTGAAAAATCTGTCAAGAGAGCATCCAGAGGCCAAAATGCTTCACATGCTCATGAGTATGTAACGATCCTTCTTCCTGAGGACTTGAGATTGAGCCTCGAAGCTACAATAATTTGCACATAGTGTCTTTTTTTTACCCTTATGTTGTCTCTTATATTACTGATAGCTGCAGGCAAGGTTTGTTTTCCCTCACTCATTTGCTTCAGTTGTGTCACACGCCATGGTTAGCTTCTTTAATGGAGTGTTTGCAGATGAGGTTGTAAAAGTCATTAGCCACGGTCGGCAGATGCTAGGTACTGCTAGGATGCTGTTCCAATAACTTCTTTTCTTTAATTAAAATTCTAAATAAATCATGAGGTTTTGCAAACACAAGCCTACAGTACTTGCATAAGATGAAAGCTGCGCTGACTGCTGGAAGTCTTGCTGCAGCTCTTTAGCCTCCTATTTCTTCCATGTTTTGTTTTGTTGGTTTTTGTTGTTTGTTTGGTTTTTTTTTTCTTAGCCTTCACACAAAATCCCCATATGCACTTCTTCAATGCTTAAAAATCATTATTGCTGAAGATCAATATGAAGAAAACATCTGTGGCTCTTCTTGGTGCACAAACAGGTTTACTCTGGGTTTGGTTTGGTTTGTTTTTTACAACGAATGCAACTAAAATTCCATGTAAAGAGTAACAGAAATATCCTATGTTCAGTTGCCTATTGATTTTTCATGATATTCTTGTGAAACAGAAATGTGGGAGCATTAAATATGCACAGCAGAAGAAAATTTATTTGCCATAAAACCTGAATAAATTGAATCTTTTGCTCCTTGTTTCTATGGGAACAAGTTCTATTGAATAAACAGTCTTTGAATAATATTTTATTATTTCTAATTATATTAATTATAAAGCAATATGTCACATTAAAATAATTTCAATTGTAATAAGAAGCTTTAATACTGGTACAAGCTTAAAAAAATAGGCCAGTTGAGTTTAAAGTAATTTATGCTGCCTGTAATTTTTAGTTTCCATTGATACTAGAGCTAATTATTGAATGTTTGCATTTGAAATCTTAATGGGGTGATGTTTTATCATGGTATTAAGAAAAGATATGAAATAACTATGAGGAAAAGAGCAAAAGTTGTAGAAAAATAGTTTTACCGATGCAGTGTGTCACTAGGGAGCTTTTCTTGGTCACAAAATCACTGCATTCTCCTGTTTTCTGTCCCCCCCCCTCCATTTTTTTTTCCTAAAGTAGTAGACAAACATCTGAAAAATTATTTTTAATACAAATTAAAAGGAGACTGGTATTGTAGCCAAGTCTGTTAGCTTCTTCTGCCTACATAAAATTAATGGAGTCCCTTACAGAACAGCTCAGATGGATCAGCATGCAGAAACGGGCTTCAAAATGACACTATGATGGAACAGTAAAATTATTTCGAAGTGAATACAGTAGTGTTTAACCAAAACCCAGTCTAACCAATAAAAACAACAAAAACAACAACAACAGCAACACAACAAAAACAATTAAAACAAAACAAAAAAAGGGCTTTTAAGTAAAGGGAGACCTTAGCATCATCCTTGAGAAATTAAAACCAACATAAAAATTTCACTGGCCTTTTTTTCCATTACTACATTACTGCTGATCATCATATTATTGTCATCACATCTAACGACTCATACCCAAAATATCAAAAGTCAGGTAAAACTTTGTTTTTGAAAAATGAAAATCACTTGTAGCCTTATTCATTATTACTCAGCCTTTTCTTAATTATTCTACAGCAATATCATAATCTCTTCCTCTTGAATTCTTTTTCATATCAGAAAGTCACCCAAATCATGACTTCAGCATAAGTTAAAGTAAAGGATTAATGATGAGTCAGAAAAGGAAGCAAATTCTTGGCACAGTATGCATCTGTTGTATTAAAATAGCAAAGGGAAATCTGAAAACTATGTAGAAAGAACAATGTATTATTACTTTATCAAAGGCAGCTTAATTACTTAAGCAGTCTCATGACTGCATTTGTTTAGAAAACAATGACTAGCAAAGTTCTGTTCATGTTGTCCAGGAATAGGACTCATGATCACTGAAATAGAAATTTACTTTCAGATTTTTCACTCAGATCTCATAAACCTGTCAGAATTGATCATCTACATTAGAAATGTTTCGGTAAGCTTTAAAAAGAAATTGCAGAGATTTTCATTTAACAGCTGGAATAGCTAATGAATTTGAATAATGGTTTTATAACTGTGGTGTGCTAAAGGATCAGGAGTAATTTTTATTTCTTACTAAAAGGAATTATTCACTGTGCATAAATATTTAAAATATACATACTTGAAAATGCAGTATTTTGCATTTGGCAACATGTTGTGTAAACACAATGAGTCCAGAGAGGAACAAATTCTCATTATGAGTTCTTTGTTCTATTTCATTGTTGCTTGTGATCTGCGATACAGTCTAAAATGACAGGATTTTTTTAAAGTAGAATGACAATAAATCTTTTCCAATGCAGCCCTGGGTTTGAGAGAGCAAAGTCATTCTTCTTACTACAGAGGAGATAGCATTCTTCCTAATACAAAGTAGCCCACGTTTTATCCCCAAAATAAGCAATAAAAAGATTTTTTATGACAAATTTTTAGACCTGGAACATTTAATTCAATAAGGTTGTTAGAAGTTGCGTTTGTAATTTGTTCCAGGACCATGTAACTAAAGCAATTACTTATTGGGAAATAACTTTTTCAGAAAAAAAACCTCCTGCAGTAAATCCTAATGGACAGAAATGATCCTACAAATCAAAGTTTTAGCTTCAGTGAAGTTTGTAACTGGGGAGGACACTCAAAGAGGAGAAAAGCCACTTAAGGCATTCATTTTGAAACAATTGAATAAGGCACTTGTCACCACAGCAGGAAAGAAACAGAAAAGCTCTCAAAGCCACTGCCTGTACAAGTAACTTATTTTAGCAATCACCTCCAAAGTTATACAGGAAACAAAATGCAAAGGAAATAACTAATGAGAGTTCATTAATCTAAACTCCAGCAGTCACTAATTTATAGGAATGAGATATATATTAAAAGTTCCCACAATGCAAACGATATAAAATGAAATGTATTGGAAGATGTTTTTTAAAGTCAGCTAAAAATAACTTATGTAATCACCTCAGCGAGGGTGAAAACTTCAGGACGTACAACCCAGCAGGCCAGAAAATACTTATGCGCAAGAATTCAAAGCATGTGGTTTTGTCACTTCTTTGACTGAAAGAGTCTTTTAGTTGAGGGCTTTACCAATTAACTAGTAATTATTTCAGAAGTTCCAGAGGGTTTAGAAAATGCTCATACACTTTCAATCTTTAAAAGCAAAAGAACCTGTTTCTGGTAACTACCACTAGTTAAATTTATCTTCAGAAGAGACTCAAGAACGTCTAGTCGTTAAGAGTGAGATACCATCTGTATTCACTAGAGGTCATATTGAGAGAACATATTTAAGTTGATGGTATAATCACATAGCCATACACATTAAAGAAACAACAAATGTATAAAATAAACTACAAATGGGAAGATTTCAGTAGAATTAGTTTCATTTCTTTGTCAAGAATAGTCAGATAAAAATTAGAAATATAAACAGTTTCACCAAATATTTTGAATAATTTAAAACTAAAATTTTTAACAAAAAAGACAAATGTAATTCAAACTTCATCAAAATTTTCCAAGAGCAATGAACAAAATTATAAATTTGCCTAATTTCATAGCTGGATTGCTAGTAGCATCTGAAATTTCATGTTCATGATACAAATACTTGTTCATACTTCACTGGGTATAAGTACTAAGCTAAAAAAAGAGAGAAGAAGATACAAAAAGGAATTAAGGTTGCAGGGCAAAAATATATTTTCAGCAGATAACAAAAATAATTCTGGTTTTGCAGTCCACTGTGTCAGGACCAAGGCAGACAAAGGACAGCAAAGACAGACACCTTAGATGGTTTTGAACATCATTAAATAATGACTAAATGTAATCAAATACCTTGTTAAACATCTCAGGAAAATGATAGCATTTCAGATATCCAATTTTTTACATATTTAAAAATTAATCTACAGGCTTTAGAAACTTATTCCCCTTCCTCATCCCAAACACCAATTTTATTTTTGTGCTGTAAACTAAACACTACTCAAACAGTTCCCCTGTACACATAAAGTGTGTTAAAGTGACTTTACTAGCCCTATTTAAACTCAGGGCCACAGCAAAATTATTTCAATTTAAAGGTAAAAGAATAATTTTTTTATACCATCTTACAAGAATCTCCAAATGGCAATACCTGATCTAATAAAAAAAACCTGGCAGACATAGCAGGCAGCAATGGGATAACTTCTTTGATACTCAGCAGTGGTTTTCGGTTGCTACCGCTTGTGAGTCGCTGACACAACCAAGAGTTTCAATTATCATTACTAATATAAAAATTAAATGAAACCATAAAGGAACTCCTCATTTCTATTCTACTGAACAACACCGATTTTGAAGACCAACTTAGGAACTTACAAAGTAGACAGTGAAACTAAATGACATACAAAATAATATATTAATAAATTAAGAGAAGCTTTTTGTTCTTTGTTTTGTAGTTCCTTTCAGCTCTTCATTTAATGCCATCTCTTCATCTTTGCTGTACCAGGGTTGTGTCAGAGGATGACCAATAGACCAGACACAAGCTACATAAAATTCTTCATTGTTTTCACTGTAATAAACAGAGAAACATTCTAATCTATTATTTTTATCCTGACAAGATCCCTCTACACAAAAGTTCTCTGCATAAGCATGCTTGCAGTTGATGGAATATTCCCAGAATCCAGTTTTGGTATATTTTGGGGGTATATATTTTGTGTTGGCATAAAGACATTTTTAAGAAGACATTGAAATATTCATTTTAATCATCCTCTCTCAAACAATAGATTAAAGAAAGATTTTATTAACATTCAAAAACATAGTAAAGAAAAAGTCTAAGTTTAAAAAACATAGGTCTGGGAATGAAGATCTCTGCACAAGAGATCATACTCATGGCTTGCTACAGTTTTGTGCAGACCCTGAGAAACACACTCTCATTTAATGTCTTTCCATTTTTCCTCATGCAAAATGAAGATATTAATTCCTCATAGTAACGCTGGAATGTTTAACTCATCTTAAAAAGTACTTTGGAGGCTTATTCTAATGCAAAGAATCTAAATTAAATACAAGGTCTCTCTCTCTCACACACATACACACACAGATCATCTTATTTTTAGTTAGTTACAGCTCGATCTGACTATTTCTTGATGAAATCACAAGAACAATTTTTGCCTTAAGGTAATTTGGGTCTAAACAGCGCATGACAAGGATTAGAAATTATCCCCTGTTTTTTCCCTCTGATTACCTTTCACCATCACTCTCCTGCATTAATAAGAGTGCTTTTTCAATTCTTTGCTATCCAGTCTAACACCTAACACCTTGATTTCAGCTTTTAAATTTTTAAGAAATTCCATGATCCATACACTATCATAAATTTTACCCTTTTCCTCATCAACATCAAGGGGAAAAGAAAGGAGCAGGTCAAGGATACACACACAGGAAAAGCAGTTTCACCAATAAATAAGAATAAACATTTCATCAATTTATATGGTTTAGTTTATGTCTCACTTTTAAATGTCTTGTTTTATAAATCACATCAGCTTGCATATCAAAAAACTGCACACAGCAAGATGCATTAAATTGGTGCCTGTCTAAATGTGAGTCTTGTATCTATACTTCAGCTTGACTCCTGCAGTGAAAAATGAAAACAACATTAATAAATGTGCACTGATAACAAATCTTATCTTATTGAGTTCTCTCAGATTACACTGAAATACGACTTTGTCTGTCCTTTGTTATACCCCACTCTTGGTGTCTGCTGTGGGAAGAGAGTGCAACATCAAGGCCTGAGGCAAGAAGAAAAGAAAGACTTCTCCGGTGTTCAAGCCTATGTAGAGTTTGATGGGTGTATACTGAAAAAAATTCAAGCTCTTCAGGTTCACACACTTTGTTTCAATCTGATATTACTAAAGAAAGCCTCTGGCAGTAACATACTGTTGGAATCCACGGGGTTTTTTAGGAAAGGTTTCAGATAAATTTTGTTTCCATAACTGTAAAAAGTGTTCTCTGGCCCAAGGTCAGTGCAAAGAACAGATCACACTTACAAGAGTGTGTTACTCTCACCATGTTCTCCATCAGCATGGAAGAGTTTTCCATAATTACAATTAATTTCTGCACTGTTTTTGCTTAAGTATGCTGGAAAGCTGGAGTAATTCCTGTCACACCACTTCATATGGAGCATTATTGCCCCACCAAAGTGCAATATAACAAAATCCTCAGAATGACTGGTAAAAAAAATCCACATATTGTTTTCCTTTTCTACAAAGAATACTTATCATGAAGAGGAAAATCACAACCTTATATTACAGTTCCCAAAGTTGTGGTTTCTTTCAAAAAGCTGAGGAGCACAATTAAGTGTACTTTATACCAACAGGCTGACCAAGACCTTCTCCATGTTTTCTTACTCATTTAGAATAATAGCAAAAAAAAGACAGACAGAAAGATTTTTCTTAATGATCCCTTCCACATATGCAATTTCAACTACAATGAGAATGCAACTGAAATGCTAGGGGAGAGGATATTCCATTATCACATGTAGAAAAGAAAGTGACTCGACATATCCCCTCTAGAAGGAAGAGAACTATACTAGGAAGAAACTTAGGGTATGTGTAAAGAGTTGGGGGGAGGGTTGGTTTGTTGACTTTTTTAGCTTGTTTTCCCATTTTGACGTATGGTTGTCAAAGCACAATACGTTTGGTATCATTCATGCTTCAGGAAATGGGAAAATGAGACTTGCACAGTCATAAAGGTGAACACAGGTGGGAAGAAAGGCAAGCAGGACAGTCATTTCCCTTCCCACACAACTTCCTGAGGTTCTAAAATTTTCCCTGTTTCACACCAGGATAAGACAAAGACCCTTTAGTGGACAAGCGAAAATTATATGTAGTTTACAAGTGCAAGGTCCTGCACCCCAGACAAAATAAGCCAAGAGCCCAGTACAGGCTAGGATCCGTGTGGCTGGGGAGCAGCCCTGCTGAAAGGGACCTGGGGGTCCTGGGGGACAACAAGCTGAACATAAGTCAGCAGTACGTTGCTGCAACGACAAAGACAAATCAGATCTGGGGCTGCATCCACAAGGACATTACCAGCAGAGATAGAGATGTGAGCATCTGCCTACTTTGAATCATAAAATCATAGAATGGTTTGGGTTGGAAGAGAACTTTAAAGCTCATCTAGTCCAACCCCTCTGTCATGGGCAGAGACATCTTTCACTAGATCAGGTTGCTCCAAGACCTGTCCGATCTCACTTTGAACTCTTCCAATGATGGAGCATGCACAACTTCTCTGGGCAACATTTCAGTGTCCCACCACCCTCATCATAAAAAATTTCATCCTTATATCTAGCCTAAATCTACCCTCTTTTAGTTTAAAACCATTACCCCTTGCCCTATCGCTACAGGCCCTGCTAGAAAGTTTGTCCCCATCTTTCTTATAGGCCCCCTTTAAGTACTGAAAGGCCACAGTAAGTTGTCCCCAGAGCCTTCTGTTCTCCAGGCTGAACAACCCCAACTCTCTCAGCCCTTCTAATAGGAGAAGTGTTCCATTCCTCTCATCATTTTCATGGCCCTCCTCTGGACCCGCTCCAACAAGTCCATGTCTGTCTTGTTCTGCAGACCCCAGAGCTAGATGCAGTACTCCAGGTGGGGTCTCACAAGAGCAGAGTGGAGGGGGAAATCACCACCCCTGACCTGCTGGCCGCGCTGCTTTTGATGCAGCCCGTGCATAAGGTTGATGTTAATCATCCTCTAGCTTCTATTAACTCTACTGACAACTGCTCCATTGACTATAATAGGAGTCTGGGCACCTTGCTTATGCATAGACAACTGTGTTTAGGTATTTGAACCTCTACCTGAATCCTACCTTGTAGGCACCTAACATCAGGTGGCACCCAATGCCAAGTTGCCTGGCCTGATCTGGCCCCCAGCTTCTCTTTCAGAAGGTCACAGAACCCAATCATATCTGCCAGTCTTATGCAGATGTCTCATCTACCCTAGGGCATTTCAATATATCAGGCAAACAGGGACCACAGTGTCAACTCAGTGTGATGCATATGATTAGCAGCCTTCTTACAATAAATGGAATCAGTATAGCTAATATTCATGAAGACACCTTACCCATGAATTGCACTGAGTCATAAATATCAGAATGTCTTCCAGTGTAAATTATTATCTTTGATCTGCTTGCAGTCCTTTGACATAATACATCCTAAGGGGCTACAAAAGAAATAAAGACTAAGTATTTGTACATTCTGTCTGCAAAAGTTTAAAGATTCTTCTATATATTCCTATAATGAGTGGGAGTAAGTCATCACACTTCTGTGAAGTAATTAAAATAAATTCCCTTCAATGCATTAACATTGCAGATTCATAGCAATAACAAAGCAGAGTTATTATGTAGAACAAATATGACACTGCTAATAGAATGTGTTAGGAACAACGAAAATTCTATCACATAATAATACAATAGTTTTCTGAGTTATTTTATAGGTAGGTAGGTAGATAGATAGATAGATAGATAGATAGATAGATAGATAGATAAACAAACAATTTGGCTTATGAGCCTGAGAGATTGGCACATTTCCTTTCACAATTCTGTCCCTTTACACATGCCATAGATGCATAAATCCAGCACAAAAAAGAATACAGCACATTGTCCTGTG